>PVJH01000240.1:5954-385875 GCA_004026705.1 Nesogale talazaci | reverse complement strand
CATCAATAACTATCAATTCCTCTTGATTGCATGCTTGGTCAATTTCTGACTGAAGTCATTGGTAGAATTCTTCAATATCTTCATCACTAGCTTTTGTGCTCGGTCCATAAAGTTAAAAAAATAATTGCATTGACTGGGTTTCTTTGAAGATGGTTAGATATAATTCTGTCATAGCATTGAACTTCATGATGAATTTAGCAAGGTCCTTTCTGACAATATATAAATGAACCCTCTTGATTATATTATTCCCAGCATAGTAAATGATATGATTTTCTAATTCAAAATCGCCTGTACCAATTCATTGCACTTTTCATTTCATTTCATTCTTTTCATTTTTGACCACTTCCAATTTTCCTAAATTCATGCCACCCACACTCTCATTTCCAATCAGATTTTTGCAGCTGTTTCTCTTTACCCTCAGGCATGCCCATCAGCAAATAAATATTCAGAAGGCTCCACTACCAAAGAGTTTACCCGGCTCATAGCACGATGGTCGATATGAAGAAATAATCCAAGAACTAATCTCTTTTTTCCTTCACATTTCAAGTGCCCACCATCTAAGGAACCAATCAGCTGGCAATGTCTCTGATGATGTACTGCTTCCTCTTTTAGACTTTCAGTATTTCAAAGTACTGCCAAGCTAGGCGTGAGGTTTTCAGCAGCTTCTTCCTACAGTGTGGGCGGTCCTTTGCTTTTTCACTGTCTGGTTTTAGTCTGGAAGCGCTGCTGGAACCTTACTTTCAGGGATCCTGCTAGCAATGGAAATGCTAGTGACACAGCTTCCAGCATTATGGCAACACACACGACATCACAGTACAACAAACTGACGCACATGAGGGAGACACTCCAAATAAGAGGGGTGGACTTATTGTTTAACTTATTTAATTTTGTGAATTTGTGTGTGTCATATTTCAGAACTTTGTGAATATCCTTCTTTGTTCCTTCCTCCTACTCGATTATGTAAACCACCAACAAGAAAATGAATATCAACAACCATAGCAGTAAAAAGCCTGTTACCTACCCGAATAGAATTGAGAAAATTGAGAGACACAGTTGTTTTAATTCTCCATTTGGATAGGATTGAGAAGATATGAAATGCTTGCATAACAACAAAAAAATGAATGTAATCTTGTATTTTATACAATTTATTAATAATGGTTTGTTCTTTAGGGCACATATGTTTTGCATCTTTCCCTATTTTCTATTTTTGAGCCAAATGTTACAATCTATCTTTAAAATGTTACCTGAATTTGTGCTAGGCACAAATATTTGTCTTTTCACTGATTCATAATTAAGGAAATTAAGTATTTCAATTCAGCTTTACATTTTGAAAGGGCTTTCTGATGGTTTTCTAGGGTTATATATGCTTTCAATCAATACTATTTTTTGAGATTGTGACATAAATTTGCATTTGGTTAGAAGGCCCTATGTCTTTTTTTTTTCCTTATGTCTTATCTGTTCCCAGGTAGGACAGCATTACTTAGTAAAGTTCGTGGGATAGGTAGGTTTGTTGGCCAATGAACACATGTGAGATTAATTGAAGGACAGAGATATAAATGGCTCAGTGATCCTTGGCTTTTTCTTTCTTGCTCTTGGATCTTTGGACCCTTGGGATGCCTAGTTGGTCCTGTGCCTCAATTTGCAAGCTACACTGCCCGTGGGACACCTAATCCGTGGGCTGTGTCACTGTGAGTTCAAGTTCCTTCAAGCCCTGTTTCGCCATGCTTCTGGAATACACATCTCTTGAGCTGGGAACTGTCAGACCCCATCATTTGGCTGAGTGTTGGTGACCTGCCTTGCCATTTGCTGCTTGTGGAACAGAATAGCCTGAATTTCTCTCAGAGGACTACCCTGCAGCCTTTAAGACTTGAAAGACTGCCAGTGTATTAGTTGTCTCATGGAAGTGATTTGCACCTAGCCATTTGTACTGCTTTATAGATTAGCTGTTTATTTCTTATGTTAGATAACTTTCTCTCTATATAAATAAATATATAAAATTATGAGTGTTTTGATTTTGCTTCTCTAGAGAACCCTGTCTAAAACAGAATGTGAAGTTTAAAATCAGTAGTCCCAGGTGCATTCAAAGTTTTTCACTAACCAAATGAAAGACTATACCATTCCTGTTCCTTTCTGTTTTAGTCTTGAACCTCTTACCAATATTTCTGCCTAATGATAGGGAAGCATAAATGGGTGGCATAAATGGAAAAGTAATTAACTGAATGGTTGATTGTTGGACCCACACAGAAGCACACAGGCAGAAAAGCCTGTGATTCGCTTGCTCAAAAGTTATAGGAAGATTCTGGATAAGTCCTATGTAATACATGGGGTTATAATGAGTTGGAATCAATTAAATGGTAACTGGTTGGGTTTGGGTTGTGTGTGATCCAGTCTATTTATCTTTGGAAGAAGCTTTTTTCCTTTATTCTGTTGCTTGTGCTTTCTGATGAAGACACCCTGGCTGCTCTTCAGGAAAGGAAATTGTCTAGCTTTTCTGACTGGGTGAGATCAATGAATACAGAAGAGGCTAAAATCTTTGTATCTACCTGCAATTTTCAATCCCAGTTAACCAGCAGTGTGTGTTCCATTCCCACCAGATATCTCAGAGAACATGAGAGTTTTGATTGATTGAACTCTCAAACTCCAATATTAGCAGGTAATTTGATGTCTTGAAGGCCAGTGTTATAAACCATAAACTGTCAATTTCAATGAGAAAATACATTTTTTAAGATTAATTCTTATATTGAGTTTTTTTGCTAGGAATTGTACTATATGCTTTACCTCATTTTTAGCAAGTCTCTGGATTTGACACTTATGTAACGATTTAAAAGTTGAAAGAACCAAATTATTGGCGAGTGTATTAGCTTGAAAATAATGGGTTTAGAAACCACATGATAAACATGTGTTCATCTATTTCTTCCAAAGCCTAATTCTTGCCCATATACTAAGTAACCCATGTGAAAAGTAACATATTTGAAAAGATCTCATGGCTTAATAAAATTTTTAATTAAAAAAGACTTATTTGTATTGATATATCTTTAGTCCATTGCTCTCTCCTGAGCTCCATATTCATAACTGCCTACATACACACCACATGAGCTATTTAATAGACATATCAGCCTCAACATAAGTAACGTCGAATGACTATTCTCCTCATCAAAGACACATGATCTGTAGTCTTTCTCATTTTAATTCATGGCAATTCCATTCTCTATTTGTTTAGTTGATCGATCAAGAACATTAAGTCATTCTTAAGTCTTCTAGAATTCCTATCTTTTAAATTACAGTGAATATGCAAGGAAACCTGGTTGCTCTTCCTTCTAAAACAAGACCCATGCATCCACATCTCCCCACCGTCACTACTACAAACTGGTCCAAGCTGCCATCATCACTTATTTCCCTGCCTTCCTTGCAAATGTCTTTAAAAAATCCCTATTCTACTCTAGGTTTTTTTAAGGTTTTGTATCATGGAGTCATTTATTTATTCAAAACTGCATTTGTTACACCTTCACTATTCTTTGTATGCAAAGGTAATCTAATAGTTCTGAGTTTTCACTGCCTCGTCTTTGTCAAAAGACTTTTTCTTCAATTTGTGGTATTCTGAGTTTCTTGCCAAAGTCTTCTCTCAAACAATTCATTTTGTATCTTTTAATGGTGCTTGCTTTGTAAAGTAGCTTTTAACATTCCTTTATTCAACCAAGTACATATTTATTGAGTTCTTCCCAATAGTGTTTGGCACAGAGGAAGATTGTTATTTGTTTTCTGCTTTAAGCTTACGATCCGGGTATTCAAATCTTCTGTGTATAACACAGCATCTAATGACACACGAGGGCTCGGGTGGCTGGGGCATAGGGTTTACACATGAGCCTGAGAACTGCAAAGTCAGCGAAAGTTGGCTCTTTCTATTTCCCTGAGGGTTACTGTCTAGGAAACTCACAGTGACAATTCTACACTGCCCAGTATGGTCGCTATGACTCAGCCATCAACTACATGGGAATGGTTTATAATGAACTTGTACAAGAAAAACTGGAACAGAAAGGCTTTTGGAATTCTAGGAAATGCTGATATCATTGAAAGATTACCATAGCCATGAAAGTGCTGGCTTAAAATGGTGTTTTAAAGGATGCATAGGAATTGCATAAGAGAGCAGGAGATGAAATGGTTCAGAATGGGGGAACAGCATAAGTAAAGTCTTAGAGATGATTTCTATTTGTGGTGGGTGAAGAGACTGATGCTAGTTAATTTTTTTTTGTTGCCGTGGGTGCATTTGTGGAAAACAAAGCTAGTGGGATGTGTTAAGAGAAGAACTTTGAATTTAGAACTTTAAGTTTAGGTAGAAAGCTTGGAAATTTGTATCTCCAGAATCAAGCATTGTGTCGGTATGTTTTAAATGTTAAAAAACTGTAGTGGGGTTGGTAACATTAGTGAGATGTCTACTGTATTGCTTGTCTTTATTTCTTAAACTTCCTACATATTTACAAGGGAACTATTACTACTGCTAAACTCTATATGAAACTATTGAGTTTCAGAAAGTTTGAATGACTTTCTTAATGTAAACCACTATCAGGAAGCAGAACTGATTTGTACAGGAATTTTCCTTTTGCATTACCCACACTTGAGCTGAAATGAACATGAGGCACTAAGAAACAATATGCCAAGAAATCACAATCATTCTCTGTATACTTATATAACATTCAGTCTGTTGGTGTCCTGATAGACAATTACCCCTAGTGAAGAACTGAGCATCAAAGGATTTTCTGTGGCTGACATCTTATCAGTCAATCACTGCACTTTGCTTTTAGAGGTGCTATTCCAGGCTGTCTAGAAATACAAATCCAGTAGCACTCATATGTGTATAAGAGCTTTATATCCACAAGCAATCTTATGTCAGAAGAAGGCACACCAGCCCAGGCCTATTCAAGTCTACAAGTCCAGTACTAGCTGGAGGCTGCTTCAGATTCAAGTAGCCACTGGCTAGTGATGCAGAGAGGTGAATCAGGAAGCAGAAAGATGGCAGACCAGTGGGTGCAGGGTCTGCTGAACCACGGCGGGGTCTCACAGCTCTCACAGACAGGTGGCCCATAGAGGGCCATGGAGCCAGGTGGAATTCCAGCAGGCAGCAAGGTAGAGAGGCAAGGAGCAAGTTCCCAAAGTCTCTCACTCTCGTACAAAAGGCCAAATCCTCTAGGATATGTGACTGACAGATTTGACTCCACCCCTAGTCAGGAGTGTTGAGTTGACATAAAGTAATCCAGTTAACAGACAGTGTCACTGGACAGACTCCAGTCGTGAATCTTTCGTAGGTCAGTCATATTGCTGTTCGCTTCCGTCAGATTGTCACGAAGTCGTGACCGTTCCACAAGTGTGAAGTCGAGTTTCTTTTCCCTGGCCTTATTGCTGCAGTGCCTCTGAGTGGATTTGAAAGGTCAACCTTTTGGTTAGTAGGCAGTAATTAACTATTTGTACTACTGAGGGATACCATATACTTGCTTGCAATTTTTGTGTTATGTTTAAATTTTCCCATTAATAAACATTATATTGTTCTAAATTTGTTATACATTATAACTATGCAGGGAACTAATTACTAATGCAAGAAATTAAGTGGCTTTAGAATTCAAAAGAGTACAGAGCTACATATTTTAAACAGTGTCTGGACTTTCCCCCTCATTTCTCTGAATATTTCTATTGAATTAGCTTTCAGAAAAATATTCTAAATTGATGTGTATAAGTATTTTAAATTTTGTGAGAAAATATATTTCATAACAAGTTCATGAAAATCATTAAATAATTTAAACTATCTTACACTATCTCATCCATGTGGGTGGGGGAATGCAAGAATTCACATTTCCTTAAATCTTTTACCAATTTGATGGATGGGCGATATTTTCAGTTTATCTTCCATTTTTATTTGAAGAGACTACAGTGGGTTGCTTGCAATTTTTAGTCATTTCTGTGGGATTTTTCTGTGTTTGTTAAAATATTTCAGCATGTCAGAAATGTTATGTGGAAAAGCTAATACTACCACCAGAAAGGGAATGAAACTGGGCTAATTTAAGGTTTATTGATTTCCAAAATGTTTTTAGATGCATTATCAGGGAATTGTGGGTGATGACAACTGAGGTTAATAGTTTAAGCAATGTATCATAAAATACAGTGAATAAATAAAGTTGTTAAGATTATACTGGTGCTAATTATCTGGACAAAATTTATGCTTCTGTTTGAATAAAAGCATGCAAGGGATGTACTTATCTTTCCTCAGTGTGTCAGGACCCAACTTGAGTTAGCTTGGGACCCACCAAGAGTTAGCTTGGGAACACAACATGAAGGCATCGGGCACATGACTTCCCCAAAGAAGCATGTGTGGCTAGGAGCAGAAAGCATACCATTGAGAAATATCCAAATGCAAATTACAAGAATATCCAAATGCAAGAAAGTAGCAAAAGCTATTAACAACTGTGGTCATAAAGTACAAGAAAAAGATAAAACACAGCAAAACTGTAGCATTATCAGAGCAATTTACCTCTAAACTTTCCTAATCCTGTACACATATATCAATCTAGCAAAACATAAAGACATAGTACTTATAGGAAATTTCCAAGTGAGTTGGCAAAATCTCAGAAGACTTTGGCCCACTGCAAGCTTTACGGCATTAGCAGAAGCTGTGTAAATGGGCCATTCTGTAGTTACAAGGCAAGACCTGTTGGCTTTGGTTCAGTTTTTAAGTGACTCTAAGGGAAGTTTCTTACTGGGCTTTATTGACTCTGAATTGCTATTCTTGTTTAACCAGAGCACATGATTTTTGTAAAATACAATGCTTGAAACTAAATAACTAAACATATTAAACTGCAAAATTGCTTCTTGGAAAATAAAGATAACTACCTTTGTTTAAACATGGAGATAAATTGGAAGCTCTTCCCAATTAAGAGAATACTTAGCTTTTATGAGAGAATATAATTCACATAATATTATATCACACAAAAATAGTTTTGCCCAGAATAAGTAAAACCATACCATATAATCTTCTCATTTATTTTAATTAATAGCATTCGATTGTTGGTTAATTTGGCATATAGTTAATTTATTATAATATACACTTAAGATTCAGAATAATCAGATCTGGATGTTCAGTTGCTGAGTATTTTGAGACACAGGGAAACAGAAACAGAATTGTGCTAAATGTGAAAACTATTCCATGTAAGGCAAATAGTACAAAGGTATTATTTGCACTTTTGCTTTGCTTTATGAAGGGACTTAAAAAATTGTTGTGGAAAAATGAAGTTGAAAGATAACTAAATTCCCCATGAATTGTAAGCCCCTTTGTATCTGCAACTATTTAACTCCTTAACAAACAAATTTTTGTTTTTACTTTGAGGACTAGCTTCAAACTAGCAAATTAAAATATGAACTCATTTTCATATTATGATAATCCTTTTCAGCAGCATTAAAAAACCACTAAGAATATAGCATATATTTAGAATTATATTGGACATATTGAGGTGTGGTTGAAAATTATGAAAACATGGAATTAAAAGCTAATAAAATTTCCCATGAACTTTGCATCCACATATATGCATGTATAATTTGCAATTGAGCAATGTAATATATAGGAATTTATTACATAGGTGGTGAAAAGGGTTAGTCATTTCAGAATTTGAGAACTGCAAGAAGCCACATTTTTGGGGATACATAAGGACAAAGTGTGTGCTTTGAGATACACAAGGACAAATGGTTTTCCCAGAGCCCAAAGCACAGGCTGCCCTGGTATCAGAAACATGTAACACCTCTGTTAGCAGGCACCTGGAAGCAACCATTATTTGAAATGCCAGTGGAGGGTCAGGAATTCCCTGGATTTCCCTTTCCTGTGCTTACCAATATGCTGCCTCCCTGTGGCAGAACCCAAATAGACATCAAGGGAAGTCTGGGAAATTCAGGGGACAGCACTCAGTACACCCATTCACTTGCTAAGAGGTGGTAGAGAACCAGGTCAAGGACGAGGCAAGAACAGAATTTTATGGAAAACAAATATAATCTAGGAAATGCCAAGATTTGTACTGTTGATGTTAGATTCTGACTCTTGTGATGACTTCTTATTTCTTTTTATTTTTTGGGGGGGGGGCATCACTGCCCTCAGGTGGTGGGAGTAGGAGGCCCAACCTTTGCTCTGTTGAGCTGGAATCGAACCTCCATCCCAGTGGGCTGCAGTCCTGCACACAACCAGTATGCCACCGGGGCTCAGCCTGACTTCTTATTTCTTGATTGCTTCTTCTAAGGACATTGGTTGTGGATCCAAGCAAGCAAGACAGACACTTGATAATTTCAGTATTTTCTCCCTGTTTGGCGATGTTAGCTATTGGTACAGTTGTGAGGATTCGAATTTTCTTCACATTGAGTTGCAATCCTTATTTAAGGTTTGGATCATCCTTGATCATTATCAATAAGTGCTTCAAGTCCTCTTCACTGAAGCTTGCTTCATCTGAATATCACATATCATTAATAAGCCTTCCTCTAATCCTGGTTCCGAAATCCTCATATGGTCCAGGTGCTCAGATCTTTGGCTCAGCATATAGATTGAATAAGGATGGTGAACAGAGTCAGGCCTCATGCACATCTTTTCTTATTTTAAACCATGAACTATTCATCTGTTTTCTTCTAATGAATGTTTCTTGGCAATATACATTAATCTGACATGAGCAATGACGTCCTCATTCTACATCTTCTTCTGAATCCAACTTGAATTTCTGGGAGTTCTGTCTTAATGTATTGATGCAACCATTGTTGGATTGCCTTTAACATTTTACTTGCATGTGATGTTTATGAAAATTTTTGGTAATTTCTGCATTAAATTGGGCCATTTATCTTTGGAATGTGCACAAATATCGATCTCTTCTACTCAGTGAGCCAAATAGCCCTCTTTCAAATTCCTGGGCATAGATAGGTGAGCATTTCCAGCATTCTTCTTATGAAAACACTTCAATCAGTATTCCAACAACCCCTGGGGCCTTGTTTTTGGCAAATGCTTTCAGTGTAGCTTGGACTTGTTCCTTCAGTACCGTCAGTTTTTCATCATATATTGCCTTCTGAAATGGTTGAATGTTGACTAGCTCTTTTTGGTACAGTGATTTTTTTGTATTCCTGCCATATTTTTCTTGTGTGGGCATCACTGCCCTCTGATGAGAGTAGAAGGCCCAGCCTGGAGAGTTGCTGCTGGATTTGAACCAGCAACCCAATGGGCCGCCACAGTCCCGCACACAGCCACTAGGTAACCAGACTTCAGCCTCCTGCCATATATATATATATATATATATATGTATATATATACACACACACATATACATATATATATATTTGTGGGCATCATTGTCTCTGGTGATCGTGGGTGCTATCCAGTGCCGCTCCTGAGAGCCTCTACTGGATTTGAACCGCCAAACCCACGGGCTGCAGTCCCACACTCAACCACTTATGCCAACGGGACTCAGCCCCCCTGCCATATATTTTTAATGCTACTCACATCATTTTAATTTTTGCCCAAAGACTCTTTCAATTTTGCAACTTGAAGCTTGACTTGAATTTTTTTCCTGATTTTTCTTCACCATTTTCTTCATTTGCTTAACTACTCTAATATCAAGAGCAAAGTTCCATGTCTTTTCTGACATGCACTTTAATATTTTCTTTCTTTCATATTTTTGAATTACATTTTAATGTTTTCATTGATGATATTCTTGATAGCAGACCAGAACTGGTCATGTCTTCTGACATTAGTGTTCAATGAGTCAACCTATTTTTGAAATGTTTTTGAAATTGAAGCAGCATGCATTCAATGTTGTATTTTCACTCTTGTGAACTTATTATAATTTTCACAACTTCAACCTGAGCCTGCATATGAGCAATTGATGGATGTGTTTTCCATAGTTGAATCCTGACACCTCATTTTGGCAACTGATATTGAGCTTCTCCATAGCATCTTCCAACAGCTATCATTAATGTGGATGCTATAGATTCTATCTGAGGAAGTCTATTTTATTAGTTGCTGTTTATGAAAAGCCTATTGCAAAATTTTAACGTGTCTCAAATTTCATTTCTATCACTAAAGTCATATTTTCTAACATTGTTTCCAATGTTCACATTCCAATTTCCAAATAATTAGCAATGCCATTTGATTGCTCGTTTGATGAGTTTTAAAATGAAGAAATTACTGAAATTCTTTCATGTTTTCTTTCTTGACTCTTGTGATTGGTGCATAAATTAGAATAATAGTTGTATTTATTGGGCTGAACACTGGTGGTGTAGTGGTTGTGCGTGGGACTGCAGCCCACTGGGTTGGAGGTTCAAATCCAGCATCAGCTCTCCAGGAGCACCAGAGGGCAATGATGCCCCCTCCGAACAAACAAACAAACAAATAGTTGTATTTATTGCTGTTCCTTTTATACATATAAATTTCTCTATATGCATATTTGTATGCATAATCCTATCACAGACAATATGATACTTTAAGATACTGAAATATTCTTATTGACAATTAAATAATTGCTTCATTCTTCTTGAATTTGTCATTTCCAGCATAGTAAATTCTATGGTTGTCTTATTAAAAATGGAGACTATGAATGCATTTCAATTCACTAATGCCTAGGATATCATTCTTTATTTGTTTTATTTCATTTTTATGATTTCCAGTCTTTTAGATTCATATTTTGTGCATTCTCTGTTCTGATTATTAATGTATATTTGTTGCTGTTTCTTCTTGAGTCATGGTCCATCAACAAATGAAAGCATGAAAGTGCTAATCCATCTATGTCCCTATGGTCAATTCTATTTTGAGAATGCAGCACTTCTTCACTTGTAGATTGAGTGCCTTCTGATTTGAAGGGCTCATCTTCTGCCACTATAGCTAACAATGCATTGTGGCTATTCATAAGTTTTAAAGTGGCTAATCTCTCAGACATTCCACTACCACAGGAGGTGGCATATAAGCAAGAACAAATGTTAACGAAGGTAGAAGTTAAAGCTGCACTGAATGCATTAGTCAAAAATAGGGTCCCAGGAATTGATGGAGTACCAAGTGAAATGCTACAAAAAAAAGTGAAATGAAGGACTATAAGTACTTGCTCATCTATGCCAGGGAATGAGGAAGACAGCTACAATGCAAACTGGCTGGAAAAAAAATTGTTGAATGTTGACTGCACCTATTCAAAGGAAAGGGAAGTCAACAGAATGTTAAAATTATAAAACAATCTGATTGATATCACAGACAAATGCAAATTTTTTTTCTGAGGATTATCCAGTGATTGTAGCAGTATTTTGACAGAGACTTGCAAGAGGTACAGGCTGGAATAAAAAGAGGACATAGAACAAAGGATATGATTGCTGATTGTGTCAGTCCGGGTAGACTAGAGAAACAAATACATAGACTTGCTTATGGATATAAGGGAATGGTTTATATACAAAAGGAATGGAACACTGAAAAAGCATCCCAACCCCATCCAGTTCAAAGTCATAAGTCCGATATTAGCCTATATGCCCGATATCAGTCTATTATGTCTCCTTCTGACTCACAAAGTCACAGGTCAGTGGGTGCAGAGTCCTGGTGCTGGCAGGGGTCTCCCCATGGAGCCTTGCTTCCAGGGCTCAGGGTCCATCAACAGCAGAAGAAACTCATTGCTGGCAGGGGTCTCCACATGGCCTCTCTAGCTTCAGAGGCCTGGCTCCATCAGGGTAAAGTCATGTGGCTTCTCCTTCGGCTCCTCAGACGCTGCCATCTTGTCTTGCCCATGATTCATCATCTTTGAGACTAACTCCTAACAACTGGGGAGATAGCTTCTCATCTCCATCCAGGAAATATCGTGAGATTTCCCAGACCTATCACGAGAAAGTCATGCCCACAGAGAGGCCTCATTTGCTACTCAATGGCTATCTCCAGATTAACAGGCTAGACTCCACCCTTACATCTCAATCATGAAATTAATATAAGCACATGACTGCCACACTGATGTCATGTGAATCTTGAATCAAGCAGAAAATATCAGAGAGATGTTTACTTGTTTGTTTGTTTTTTATTTTCTTTGACAAAGCATTCCACTGTAAGGGTCCTAACAAACTATGAAAAATCTTGAGAAGGATGGAGATTCCAGAACACTTCATTGCACACATGTAAAAGTCGTACATAGATCAAGTTGCAGATGTGGGAACAGAACAAGGGACTACTGTTTGTTTTAATATCAGTAAAGGTGTGCATCAGGGTCACATACTTTCATTATACTTGTTTAGTCTGTGTTGAGCAAATCACCAGAGAAGCTGGAGTCTACGAAGAAGAATACAACACCAGGATTGGAAGAAGGTTAAATAACAAGTGTGATATGCAGACGAAACAAGCTTTCTTGCTGAAAGTGAAGATGAATTGAAACACTGGCTAAGGAACATCAGAGATTACAGCCTTCAGCATGAAGTATAACTCAACATAAGAAATGAAAAGAAATCCTCAGGACTGGACCAATAGGTAACATCAAGATAAACGGAAAAAGATTGACGTTGTCTCAGATTTATCTTTCCTCAGGTCTATAATCAATGCTCATGGAAGCATCATTCAAGACGCCAAAGGATTTGTTGTCTTGGGTAACTCTTCTGCATAAGACCTCATATGAATGTAACAGTTGGACATCAAATAAGGAAAACTGAAGAGGAATTGATGCATTTAAATTATGGTGGCTGATAAAGATACCGAAAGTGCTACAGTGGACAAGCAAATATGGCTTATAAGAGGTAAGGCCAGAGTACCCTTCAGAGATATAGATGGTGAAACCTCATCTTAGATATTTTGGACATGTTGTCAGGAGTGACTTGTCCTGGAGAAAGATATCAAGCTTGATGCAGGACCAAGTAATATTTTGTTCTCTTGTGCATAGGGCCACTAAGATCAGAAGCAACTCAATGACACCTCATAACAAAAATCCCACAGAAGTTGAAAGCAAATTTTAATTCTTCTTAGTCTCTTTTCAGTTTGGAATGTCTTCTGAAACCTGTTACTTTGGGTGATCTTGCTGGTATTTGAAGTAATATTGACGTAGCTTTCAACATCACAGAAACACACGTGCCACCACAGCAGAGCAGACTGACAGACAAATGGTGGAAGCCAAGGTTATTATTAAATAAAACATACAATTGACAAGCCCAAAGCAAGTATTACATGCCAATCAGTTGGTACTGAAACATTCAGTGTAGAATCATGGTGTTTCAAGGGCATCTATTTTTCTCCTAGAGGTATGAGAATATATAAAAGTGGAGGAATGTTAATTTTAAAAATATTAATAAAATATAAATTTCGTCCAGCTTCTTCGAATCTTTAAGACACTTTTCTAGACTTTTATATAGCAAAGTAATCGACTTTTCTTTGGGGAAAGACAAAAATGCACGAAGTTGGAAAGACAAGGGAAGAACATAGGACCTAGAAGAAGCGTGTGTTTGTCTTACTGTATTGAACAGAACTTGTGAGGAGAGGCCGTGGGGAGCTGCACCAAAGAGATTTATAGGAGGCAGCTCCTCTTCGATCTGGCTGGTCTCATAACCAGAGAGAGGTCAGGTTGGGTAATAACTTACATCTGACAAGAAGCCCAGTTAGGCTCCAAAAGTTGGAAACCAGCATTGAAAAGTAATGTTATAAAATAAAAAGAAAAGTGCTGGTAGATATAAATTTCCCTTCCAATTGCTTGAAATTCTGTCTAAGATCACCCCCTATCCCCATGTTAGGCTAAAGCTAAGGAAATGAAAGTTTATCAACCAGGCCCTAACAAAAGCTTCATAACTGAGAATAGGATCTTAATAGCAAGCAGGTGGTCAGTGAACAGATCCAAGAGGCCTCTGTCTGGTTAATGGCAGACACCTGACCTGTATAAATTTCCCTCTACTCTAGGATGAGTCCACAGGGGGAAAAGTACCTCAACAACCAAAGTCTATGGAAATATATTACACAACATAAAAACAAATATAATGTAAAAGTCAAGGTTTGGAATAATATACATTTGTTAAAGACAATGTAGAGTTAACTGAAGGACATTTTTAAAAATCTTGTGTCAATCTTATTAAATTGCTCAAAGAATGAGTTTATACATGAACAGAGAAATTACTCATTTAATATAAAGATGGCAAAAAGAAAAGAAACGAGTTAATATAAGTACAATAAAATTTAATGATTAAAAGTTTAATAGTAGAAGCAAAGCCCACATGGAAGAAACACACTAGCATGTGTGATCACGGGGGGCTGAAGGGAGCAGATATCAAGCATCAAAGAACAAGAATCACGTCACCACGAATGAGGGGGAGAGCAGGGTGGGGACCCAAGGCCCACTTGTGGTATTTGGATACCCTTTCACAGGGGAGTCGTGGGGAGGAGAGTGAGGTGCAGTGAAGTGGCAAAGAAGCATACAACTTTCCTCTAGTTCCTGAAGGCTTCATTCCCTCAACTGTCAAGGCCCCAGTTCTACCTTACAAATCCAGCTGAATTGAAGGAGGTACTCTGGTAGAGATGGGAAATAGAAATGCAGGGAACCCAGGACAGATGAACACCTTAGGGCCAGTAGTAGGAGTGGAGCTACTGGTGGAGGAAAAGTGATGGAGAGTGGGGGAGCCAACTTCAGGGATCTGCACATCACCTCCTACCTGGGGGGACAAATGATGTTGCAGGGGGCGAGGAGAGACATCAGACAGTGTAAGCTATGACAAAACAATAATAATTTATAGAGTATTGAGGGTTGGTGGGGGAGTGGGAAGCAAGGAAGGAGTGGAAGGGATGGGAGGCTGAGGTCAGGGGCTTGGGTGGAAAGGTGGAGGTTCGGAGAATGATGACAGCAGCAGACATGCGAAGAATTATGGCACAATATATGTATTAATGTATTGTGAGAAATGATATATGAGCCTCCAATAAAATGATTAAAAAGTTTAATAGAATTAAAATCTGCTTAAAACAGTAAAGAATAGAACAAGTACTCTAGACAATTGAATCAGTATATTGGTAATCCAATATAAGAAAAAGTATAATCCTGATTGAGAGACAGAACAATTTTTTTTTACAATTTGTTGTCAACAACACAAAACAATTAAAAAATGGAGAAAGAGCTCTGAAATGAAGAAATGCTGAATGTGATTTTTACAAAAATTTCTATTTGTCTAGAAATATTAAAAAATAATGCATTAAGCATGTGGCAATTTTAATTTTTGTTTTTCACAGATATGACATAATCATTGAAACAACAACAAAAATACTTTGCTTATTTTAGGTCCTTCATTTAAATGTCTTACAACTCAATAGTTGAATCATATCAAGAAGAGCTGTATAATCATTGCCACAATGATCTTCAAACAGTTTCTTCTGGCACTCATTGTTATTCGTGTATCTGTTGGTCAATTGTGGCAAAAATATATGCAACAAAAATCAGGCTTATTTTAGAATCCTATTTGGTAAAATGAAATATCACACATCCTCCCCATGAATAACAAATTTTTCTGAGTCAACCTACAAAGCCTAATTAAAATAACCAATGAAAGAATACCACAAGGGGAATAAATATTCATTCAACTTATTAAACACAAAAAACAACAACTTCACACCACAAGTTTAAGGTCTTTCTAAGTAGATGGTAGATGAAATCGGATAAAATATCAAATCTATTTCTCAGAGTTCTCCCTGAAAGAGTGATGAACCTGTGTGGGGTTTACTGATATAAATCCTTGATAAATTCTAGTAACTTTATGCTATGCAGAGTGTGTATAGAGAACGGCAGAGCAGGAGGAAGCAATAAGACTCAGTGATCGTGGGAATTGGTGGCTTCATCTACACATATTTTAGTAAGTAACAGAAATGCTAAATTACTACAAAGAATGCCTTGCCCCCTCTGAAAGAGGGTGGCCTTCTTGAATTAGGGCCATTGAGGTCAGTATTGAAATGTGAAAAGTAGGAGGACTTACTTTGTCCCACATGCTTCTGACAAGTTATCTGGAGGGATCCATCTCTTTTGAAAAGACAGAAGGACCCTCGTACAGTGGATTAACTTTACTGTCTCATCTCCATCATCCAGCTCCATCATCCAGCCCCCTGTTTGTCAGAAGACACCTAATTTGAACCCGACTGGGCTTACTTTTTTCCTCAACTTAGTAAGCCCTTTTTAAATACAAATCTTACTTTTTTAATGGCTAAACATTAGATTTTATTGTTCAAAGTGCTTTATACATGAACTTTTATTTAAAATCTAAGTCCCATTGGAAGAATATCATTATAATCCTCAGTTTTTTTAATATAGATTTTATTGGGGGTTCTTACAACATTTAATACATCATTGTTATTAAGCATATTTGTACATATGTTGTCACATTCATTACATTATCCACTTGAACCCCTCCAGTATAAGCTCCTCTTCCTCCTCTTTCCTCTAGTTCTTTATTTTTTCAATTCCAACTCCCCATATTTCCCCTTCCCCCTACTCCTCCCCCATGAACTTCCAATAACTTAGAAATTGTTGTTCCCTCTTCATATCTCACACTGTCTAATGTGTCACTTCACTCACCACCCCCACACCCGTTGTCCACACCCCAGAGAGGAGATCACATGTAGATCCGAGATTTGTGTTCCCCCTTTCTACTCCACCATCCCTCCACTCTGCCAGTGTCACCACTCCCCACTAGTCTCAAGGGATTATCTATCCTAGATTTCCACGTTTTCGACTCCAATGTGCATCCCCTGGTCTAGCCAAATCTGTCTGGCAGAATTGGGATAATGATAGTCGGTGGGAGGGAGTATTTGAGAACATTTCATTGCTACTACACTGCACCTAGACTGGCTCATCTCCTTGCTACAACCCCTCTGTAAGAGTATGTCTCTTCACTTATTGATGAGCTTTGAGTCCCCTATCTGAACTCCCCCTCACTTATAATGATATATATTTTCAGGTCTTTGATGCTTGATACCAGATCCCTTTGACTACTTGTGGTCATACAGACAGTTGTGCTTCTTCCATGTGGGCTTGCTTCTTAGCTAGATGGCCACTTATTCACCTTCATGTCTTTAAAACCATAGATGCACATCTTTTGATAGCTGGGCACTATCAGCTTTCTTCACCACATTTACGTATGCACACATTTGTCATCGACAATCATATCAGGAAAGTTAGCATATAATGTTATGATTATTAGTTCTTGAAACCTGATCATTGATCCTTTTGGTATCTCTTGATCCCATAAGCTGTAGTATTTTTTCCATGTGGGCTTTGTTGCGTCTGAGCTGGATGACCGCTTGTTTACTTTCAAACCTTTAAGACCCCAGATGTACATTAGTCTTTTTTTTGTTTTTTTTTTAATTTTTTAAAAATTTTAAAATTTAAAAATTTTTTTATTAGGCATCATTGCCCTCTGGTGGTAGGAGTAGGAGGTTCAGCCCTTGCTCCTGTGAGCTGGAATTGAACCTCCATCCCAGTGGGCCGAAGTCTCGTGCAGAACCACTACGCCACCGGGGCTCAGCCTGTGCATTAGTCTTAATCAATCCCTATTGGACCTTCCACACCCACCCACCCTGCCACCGATCCTAACCATATGCCATTCCCCCCATACCTGGATCAGCCAAGAGCTCCTGCCCCCTACATCTACTCTGGTACCATCAATCCCATCGTCTCCAACCCTAGACTGCCTATCTATCCCAGATAGACCTGTAGAGAAAAGAACATACTCAAAAAAAGGGCATCCTATAATGAAACAAGCAAAGAAAAGAAAACAATGAAAACATCAACAAACCTGCCCCCAATATCCAACATGTAGACTACATGCAAGAATACAATAATAATAACAATATAAAATCCTACAAATAGTTTAAGGTTTGTTCATTGACCTCGAGGAGTGTCTCTTGGTTGAGTGGGATGGGGTGTCACAAAGTATATCTTTGGTGCTCGATCTAGAACTCCATGTTCTATTGCACACCCTTAGTATTTTGGTGTGATTGGGTCAGACAGGGTATAATCCTTACCCTGTTTCTTCGTTTTTGACCCCAAAATGTTTTGGGTCAGTTAGGGTAGCTGTGTTTCATATCGGGGCTGGCCCATATGGTACAAATCTTTTTTTATATACAAACACATGCAACTATCAGTGTTTTTTCTCCTCCATAGAACTCAATCACCACATGTTGAAATAAACTCTACAGTAAAGATGTTTTAAAGCATAAGTTTATTAGGTCAGCAGACAGATCTGGAATTATGTATCCTTTTTCTATTTATAGATAATAGGACATCCCTTCAAAGAAGGATCACAAAGAAGGAATGAAACATCCAGGGTGCAGTACAGCACTGATGAAACACATAATATATGTACCTCTAATTCTTTGAGGTTTCCTCAACCCCCATTATTATGAGCCTGGACCAACCTTTCAGTTCTGGCTAGATTGGCACAAGTCAACTGGTATAGATAAAAACTCACAACATATGGAATCCAGGTCAGATAAACCCCTCAGGAATACAATTGGAAGTAGCGATACCAGTAGGGTAGGAGAAAGGTAGGGAAAGGAGGGGAGGAAGGGGGAATGGATTTCAGTGATCAACACCAGGGGGATGAACAACAGAAATGTGGGTGAATGTTGACAGCAGTAAGTATAAGATATGAAAATTAATAGTCTATAATTTATCAAGGGAGCATCAGAGGAGTTGATACCAAAGGCTCAAATAGAATGGAAATGTTTAGGAAATGACGATGGCAACATATATACAAATATACTTTTGTACAATTGATATAGGGAATATTATAAGAGCTGTAAGAGCCACAATAAAATGATTTTTGAAAATACATAAATTATAATTAAATACATATATAAATTTTTAATTAAAATTTTGTTAATTAAAATAAAAATATAAAATAAGAGATAATTTTCACAAGTTCTCACGGAGGCAAGATGGAAGATTCTAAAGACTATTATGTTTATAAGTCCATTTAATAATATACTATCCAATGTTCTTTTACATTGTCGAGAGAATTTATAGGCTGAAGAGAATATAGTTAGCTAAGCACTTAGGTTATTAATATGGACTCTGGTGGCTAGAAAGTAAGGTTAGTACCACAGTCTGTTCCATTGGCTACAGTGCTAACATGAGGATTGCAAATTTTGGTAGTAGGGTGGATACCTGATATGTCTTGTATGTTCAGTGGGCATCATTGAGTCCGCTATGTTATCTGTATTTTCAGATGGAGGGTCTAAAAATCTACAAAGGTGAAATGACTTTCTTAAGGCTAGCAATATTGACCTCACAAATGTTAGCTTTGCAAAACTGAAAGAATCTATACGACTAACCAAGTTATGGGCAAGATTCTTCAAGAAAATGAAAGTGCATAGTAAGCATCTTCCTACTCTAAAAGTTAAGATAGCTTCCTGAAATGTGTAAAGAAAATGATGATACAAATAAGACAAAGAATTAGGTTCCTGGGGCTGAGCCCCGGTGGCGTAGTGGTTGTGCAGTGGTTGTGCACTGGACTGCGGTCCACTGGAACGGAGGTTCAATTCCAGAAGTGGGGCTGGACCTCCTACTCCCACCACTGGAGAGCAGTGATGCCAAAAAAAAAAAAGAATTAGGTACCTGGATTCATCAGAGAGGCCAGCCTGCTGCAACTATAGAAAATCATTTTGAAAAATCAATGAAAAAGGATATGAGAGCCTGGAAATCACTCTTTCATGAATGACTTCACCTGACAGGCATCAAGTTGATCAAGTGTTAATAGATATAAAGACAGAATTGCAAAATAATATGCTAAATATCATATAAAGATTTATAATAAAATAGTACCCTATGATAAATTACTCTTAATTTCCAATTGATTGGAATATTTTTCAGTAAAAGTAATATTTTTCCATACTTTCATTTTTACTTCTTCTGGAACATTCCCTTTTTCTTTCCCAATAGAATTATAAATATTTTTAATATTTAAACTATTTTTTAACTTTAGGTGCCTGAGCATACTTTGAAATCATTAAACTAATATATATATATATATATATTATTTCTACATTCTCCAACTACAATTTTATCAAACAAGTGCCAAGAAAAGGGAAGGTTGAATGGAATACTATGAAAATGAGGTGAAGGATGTCATTGCCAGAAAACAAGGATGGTCAAAGAAATTCCTTTTCAATCTCACAAAACTGTGGGAAAGAAGGAAAGGAAGAGGTGGGAAAACAGGTTTACACATTTTTCCTTCACTTCCTCCAAAAGGAGAGGCAGAGTTGGCTGCTGTGTAGTTGAGGGGAAGTCTAGGTCAATGGGGGTCTGCAGTGGTGTACTTTTACGCAAACATAATGAAGTAAACATGACAGCCTCGCTTGATTCATAAGAGAAAAACCAAGAACCACACTTTCTGCCACAGAGTTAATTCTGACTCACCATGATTCCATAGGACAGGAATGATCCACAAGTTTTTACCCAAGTAGAAAGCCTCACAGTTTTCCACTGGGGCTTGTTTATAGCTTCCTAGCATTTGAGACTCACCTATGACAAAGAATTGATCTACATGATCTTGCATCTTCTGGAAGGCAGAGAAGTAGCAGAGGTGAAAACCGATTGCATTCCCATTTAGGTAAGCATTCAGGAGCGGCCTTTGAGATGTTCGGACTTATAAACTAAACCAAGGGGTGGAGGAGGATTTTGCCAAGACCAGGAGAATTTGGCCACCTCTGTAAGGGAAACTGATCAGGTTTGACAGAACTATGAGAACAAGGCAATTCTCCAATGTAAATGTTGACAGGGAAAATAGTGGGGACGTTAGGGACATACGAGAATTGAGGGAGGACAGAGGACAAACAGAAATGTAGTACAGGAGCTGATTTTTTCTTCCCTTCCTTAGAGGCCATATGGAGATGAGGGTGAAGGGGAGGAAAGAATACAAGATGAAAATCTTAAAGGCAAAATATTGGTCAAGAAGATATTGAGTTGTACAAGAGAGATGCTTTAAACTGGAAACTTCTATTTATCACTCTATCAGTCTTTTATGTTCTCATTTTGAAAGACTAAAATACTATCTCCATTGTCTTCCCCTCCACTTTCCCTCTCTGTTCCACTTCTCAAAGTTATAGTCACTATCTTTTTGAATTAACAGGGAAGAAAATAACTGAAATTCATTTTGTAGCCATTATCAGCTCTTCTTAGTAGTTGATTCTGTCAGTATAAAATTTGAGAGTCACAATTATGTTTTGATATATCTTTTGCTTGAAAATACACTTTATTTCCCTATTGAATACTTTTTTCCAATTTGGTTAGTTTCATATATTTGGTCTATGACAACTTTCAATATGCAGCTGATATGATCTTCCTTCCTGAATGTGAGGAGAATTTAATGTATTTGCTGATGAAGATCCAGGACTGCAGCCTTCATTGTGGATTGCCACTCAACTTAAAGAAAACAAAAATACTCACTGGTAGATCAACAGCCCTGGTGGTTTAGTGGGTTATACTACTGGGTGCTAATAAGCACAAGTGCAGCAGTTCTAAAGCACCAGCCATTCCCAAGGAGGGAGAGAAGACTTTCTACTCCTCAGGTGCACTCTTGGAAACCCACAAGGTGCATCCCTACCCTATTATTTAGGGTCACTATGAGTAGGACTGACTAGATTACATGGAAGCTTTCTGCTTTATTTTTGTTTTGGTTTTGTGACCAACAGATAGGTTAGGTCCATGTGACTTCTCCAGCTCCCAGGGCATAGAGTCATATGTCTTATCAGTAAACAGTCTCTCAGGTAGTGAGTCTTGTCAGTAGAGAGAGTGTGTCTCCCAACTCCAAGGAGGAAATCCAGAACTTCTCAGAATTCTCAGGAGAAGGCCATGCCCACATAGAGGCATCATTGATTATACCTTGATTGACAGGCCAGACTCCACCCTTTCACTCCTAATACTATCAAATTGGCACCAGATTATGTACCTACTGCACTGATACTTTTAATATTTTTTCCCAACACTGTAACTCAGATACATAGACTTTTCTTTGACCTTTCTAATTAATTATCTAATTTTCATAAACATATGAAAGAATTGAAAAAATGAAGAAGAAATAGATTGTTCACTTCTGAGAGATTAGGCACTGAAAATCTTATGAGCAGCAGTAAGACATTGTCAGATATAGAATGAATGAAAGAACCAAGGCACAAAAGAGCATATACACTATAACTTTTATTATGTGTATATAATTATAATTGCTATGCAAGGTTTTAGGCATACTAATCACCTTTAGGGGGAGCATAACAGTGGAGGGAGGAAAAATGGGTTTGGATGCCATTGTGTTCCATCTTTATATGTGGGAGTTGATTGTACAGGTGCAAAAATTGTCTAATTTTTGAAAATAGTGAAAATGTGTCAAACTGTGTAGTTTATATAGAAAGTAAGTTTATTTTACTTGAATAAAGTGCTTAAAAACTAAAAATTAAAGGAAAACAGTAAAGTGGGAAAATGTTCTCATTATATTGCTACAGAATATTAAATATTGTGTACTTAAAGGGAATTCTTAAAATGAAGATAAACACTGTTTAAAGGGGAATGGATTCCATAGGAGGGAGAAGAAAATCAGGGGAGCGAGGGTGGGTGGAAGCATGTGCGTTGTGATTGTTTTGAACAATTGAATGCAGAGTCGATGACCTTAAATGTAACTCCCACGCTTAATTCACAATAAGAACATTCATGAGCAAGAAGACAAGAGACAGAAAGTTCAGACATAGACACCAGAATAATTTGTTGTTTGGGGGGTGATCTTGTCAGGTTTTGAAGCTAGGCAAATTCCTGATCTCTGAAACTTTTATGAATAAACATTGACTTTTGGGGGGAACATATTTCAAAGAAAAGAATAAAATAGTCATAAATAAATATATGCTGAAACACTATGCTGTCCAACCAATTCTTATTCATAGCAATGTGATCAAATGGAATGAAGCTACCCTTTTAAAATCCTTATGGATTTAAAAATCTCCCCCTATGGTATTGACTTTTCTCCCCCAAATGGGGGCTGGTTTTGAACCACTCACCTTGTGGTTAGGTGTCCAATGAGTAACCCACTACCAGGATTTCTTGAACAAAATCTCCCCAAAACAAGCTAACTGTCATCGAGTGCATGCCAAGTAATAAACATGAAAGGGCCCCTGGTCAACCCTTGGTCGCTAAACAAAAGATTAACAATCAAAACCACCAACGGATCCATGGAATAGCTATGGCAGACAGCTTGCCTAAAGACATAACTTTGGTGATCCTACTCTGTCCTATGAGTGGGAATTGTCAGGCAGCAGCAAGTTAAAAATTAAGGGTTATTAAGGGCTGAAGGGAAGGAAAGTCAGTGAATGAGGGGGTAGATAAGGCAGTGCTAAGAAAAGGACAGAGCCTACAAGGGAAGACACTGGGAGGGAGGCTTGTTGTGAGGCAACAGAGGCAAATGCTGTTCCCTACAGAGTCCTGCAAAACCAATGATTTATTAATAGGTGCATGGTGTGGCAGTCACCTAATCTGGTGTCAATTTGAGGATTAAGAGTGCAGGAGTGGCATCTGGTTTATCAATCTGTAGACAGCCAAGGAGACCTCTTTGTGGGCATGGTCTCTGAGAATTCTGGTACTTCCTTCTTGGAAGCAGGAGACCCTCTCTCACTTGCTTGAAGATGCTCTATTGACAAGGATTACTTCCTGCTAGTCATCCCTGAGGAGAAGCCACATGGAGCTGCCCTAATTCCCCAAGCTGGACAAATCACATGGATGTAATCAGACCTCTGAAGCTAGAGAAGCACATAGAGACCGTAGATAGCACTGAGATGCTTACTACACCACTGGATCCAAAGAATTTCTACCCACTATCTTGTGATCATTCTGCATTTGACATCATTGCATTTGTTTTGTGAGTGTGAAGAGGACTTTAAAGATTGGTATCAGACATTTGAGCTAATGTCAGACTTATGACCTTGTACTGAACTAGGTTGGAATGCTTTCTTAGTGTACAGTTGCTCTTATATATAAAGCTCTTTCTTATACACATGAGTATTTATGAATTTGTTTCTCTAGTCTACCCAAACTAACACACATGAGTAGTCATGAAAGCAGAGGAAATGAGAATATAAGTAATAACTACTTATAGATTTGATGAAAGATCATTGTATATGTGTATTTACTTTATTGGAAATTAAATCAGAAAAGGTGGACAACAGCACATGGTACAAGATATGAAAATAATTTTAAATATATAAGTGGTCCATGAGGGTGTGTGGGTGAGGAAGAAAGGAACAAAAGAGAAGCTAATGCCAAGGACTCAAGCAGAAAGAAAATGTTATGAAAATTATTTTGGAAATATATGTACAAATATGTTTGAATCAACCAATGTGTGGATTGCTACAAAAGCTATGAGACCCCAAATAATGATTTATTAATAAAACAAATAAAAGCAAATATATCCGGTGTATACTAGGGACCAAAAAAAGGTTAAAAGTCATTGGCAAATAAACGCATGCAAAATAAAATGGAGATGATGCATACTTTGGGCTGAGAAAGAATGAAATGAGGGAAAGAAATGCTCACTAATGAAGTTTTGTGAAAATGAGCACTTTCAAATATTGCTGAGTGTATTAAAAGAGAACATTTTTGGAGATCAAATTGACCATACAAATAAAATGACCAAGAAAGTGGACACCCTGTGGCTTACTCTTAAACTCTAAGAACTAATGGTGGTATTTATCAATATTTCATGTTTCTAAAAACTAACTTCAATAATGAGGGATGATTTAATCACCCTATTAATGTTTTACTTTGGAATCATATGCAGACTTTTAAATGATATATTTGATGGATTTTTTTAATACATTAAAGATGTCCAGGATACATGACTAAAGTAAAAATTTTCAAACAGTTTTCTTTTGCAGGGTTTGTGTTATTTTAAAATGTACTATTTTGTTTATTTTTCCCCCACTCCAAAATGTAGCTTATCAAATTGTTTTTTATACTTTTCATAGGTAAATAATTATTACTTTTTATTTTCATATTTTACTTTCAAGAGCTAGAAATTCTTTTAAATTACCACAAAAGTATTTATCATTTTTAAAAGAAAGAGAATTGAAAATGTTGATTTTTTTTGAAAGATCATTTTTATAGCCATGAAACTATTTAGTGGTTTTTTTGACAGGGCTTTGATCATTTTCTTTGTATAGCACCTAATGTTACTAAATAAATACATTTTATGTCTCTATGTTATGGAGTTAATTTTTATTCCATTCAAATTTCAGTAATCATGTTTTTTAAGGGTTCAAAGCCAGTAAAAAAAAGGAGCAAGGAACACAGGTCTCATATACAAGGAGAAACTACATATATATAATTTCAATATAGAAGCCAATAAACTGACATGAATTTTAGATCTCTCTGCCTTTTAAGAAGCAACTTTAAATACTTGTTTTAATTTCTGATCTAGATACTGAGACCAGGTAATGTACTGACTAATTTCTAATCAGATGCAGCTTACAGTAAAGTCAGTCTGAGGCTTTTCAGGCCTTGGAGCCTCTGTAGCTTTCCTGGATGATTTAGAATTTAATCAAAGGCATACTTCAGATTCCAGAGGGAACACCGTTCCTCACAAAATGCTGAAGCATGGACAAGTTATACAATCTGAGTAACTGTAGAAAGAGTATCATTGAAAGTTGAATATTATAATTGTAAGTATAAGTTGTCTTTACTCATTTTTGCAGATTATATATTTCGTTAACTTTTCGGTCTGTATACAACAAAATTATTGATGCAAGGAAGAATTTCCTCTTTTTAACCCTGAAAAATAAAAATTTGAAGCAAAAAACTATATAAAAATCCAGGAAAATATATTTGTATGTGTATCAGAAAATGAGAAAAAGTAATATTGATAATTATATGTTAGAAACATGCATGCAATAGGCTTCAAAATTCTTAAAGAGGTGGGTATAGTGACATTTCCCTATAATTTATTGAATGTTGTAAATAATAATAGGATATATGATGGGTCATATATTCTAAAAAATACTAAATTTTAAATTAAAGTCCTCCAGTTGATTTGGGAAAACTATGAAAAAATAATCAAATAGAACAAGAGAATACTGAAGGGTTTTACAATCCGGGATTGTATCCATTCACCATAATTATTCAATCTACATGCTGAGCAAAGAATTCAAGAAGCTAGATAATACAAACATGAGAGCATCATTGGAATAGAAGGAAAACTTGCTAACAAATTTGTTATGCAGCTAACACACTTTGCTTGCTGAAAGTGAGGAAGACTTCAGGTTCTTGCTGACAACGAGCAAGCATTGCAGCCCTTCACACTTATTCCTAGTCTTAATCTCAGAAAAATTCATTCTTCAGAGATGGCCTTACCTGACATTCTCCCTCATCTTCAGATGACTAAAGATATGGATACTACAGAAAAATGTAGTGACTAAAACAGTTGGTTCCCAGTTATCAGAAAAAATAGCACCTTTAAATCTTAGAGGTTTGTCTCACAACAAGTGGGGCATCAACTAAGTCTACACAGAAGAGGTTCACTAACCTGTGTGATCAAAGGAGTACAAATAGCAAATTCCAAATGCAGATGAGAAAATATATAAGACTTTAAATTCACACAATTTGCAAAGACCATAGTGGAAGCCCAAAATCCATATGTAGGTTTCTATAAGAATTTTACCTCTGTCTATAGTCCAGAGCATTCAACAGTTGATTATGGCATATCCAGTGAGGTTATAAGATAGTACATTATCTTTTGATCTCCCTTTGACCTATTTAAAATTTGTTCCAGTTTTTAATAGTTTCTGCTTTCTTCCCCTCCCCACTTTTATCAGTTTATTGGGGATGCATACAACTCTTTATCACAATCCACACATACATCCGTTGTCTCAAGCCCTTTGGTACATCATCATTCTCAGCACACTTGCTTTCCACTTGAACCCCTGATTTCCACTCCTTATTTTTCTCCCCCCTCTTTCCTCCCCCCTCCCCCATGAATCCCTGATAATTTATAAATTATTATGATTTTTTCATATCTTACACCATCTGCTGTCCTTCCTTACCCATTTTCTGATGTCCATCCCTCAGGGAGGAGACCATATGTAAATCCCTGCAATCTGTTCTCCCTTTCTATCCCACCTTCCCTCCACTCTCCATTATCGCCCCTCTTAACACTGGTCCTAAGGGGTTCTTCTAACCAGGATTCCTTGTGTTTTCAGTTCCTCTCTGTACCAGTGTGCATCGTCTGGTCCAGCGAATTTGTTAGGTAGCACTGGGATCATGATAGTAGGTGGTCGGCGTGGGGGATAAGTATTCAAGAATGATAGGAACATTGTATGTCTCATCATTGCTACACTGCATCCTGGTTGCCTCGTTCCCTCCCCGAACCTTCTGTGAGGTAATGTTCAGTTGCCCACAGATGGGCTTTGGGTCCCCAATCTGCACTCCTCCACATTCACACAGATAAGTTGTTTTGTTCTTTGATGCCTGATAGCTGATCCCCCTCAACATCTCGTGATCACCCAGGCTGCTGTGCTTCTTCCATGTGGGCTTTGTTGCTTCTCACCTAGATGGTTGCTTGTTTATCTTCAAGCCTTTAAGATCCCAGACTCTACATCCCCTGATGACCCAGCACCATCAGCTTTCCTCATCACTTTTGGTTATGCATCCGCTTTTTCCACAGTGATCATGTTGGGACTGGCTGGTGTGCTTCTTCCGTGATTTGCCTTGTCATTATTCTGTTGTTATTTGTTTCTTGTTTTGGTTTGTGTTTTCTGCCGACAACATTTTGGACAGGTGAATCGAAAGAGACAGCACCTGCATTAATAGCTGTCTAGGAGAATGACAGGAGCAGTTGGGGAGGAATATGGAACAAACAACAAGTGCAAGAAGAAAATGTTCTGAAGTTTTTTATGCTAATATTGTACGGCTTTTCTTAACACGTTAGAGACCGGATATTTTAACATCAAGCAACCAAATCAATGTGAAGGGGTGGGGAAGTAGTGGAGCTCCAAAACCCACCTGCAAGTTGACACATTAAAGGCCGAATAAACTCAGGATCCACCCACAATGTGTAAATATAACTGAGTGATTAAATTGTATGATATGTGAATTACATGCAATAAAAGTTGTATAAGGGGAATTTCAGTATTCAATATAGATTGTAATTCAATGTAATGAAAACAAAAATACAACTGGGCCAATAGATAGCATCATCATGAAGAGAAAAACAACGTCCTCAAGAGCTTTATCTTGAGGAGCTGATATCATTGGCTCAAGTCGAAAGAAAATGCTTTGAAAATGATGATGGCATCATATGTACAAATGTGGTTGACACAATGGATGAATGTATGGATTGTGATAAGAACTCCAAATAAAATTATTTAATAAAAATTAAAAACTTTTTAGAAAGACTGAAATCATTTTAAGGGCTCGATTTAGTGAATAACTTTCATGTATCAATTTGAATTTTCTCATCGATAATTTGTAAGTTTTCAAGTAATTCACTCTGTACTTTGATGCTTGTTATTCATGTGTACCATTTTTATATTCCTTTTATATATTTTGAACTTATCTCAAGTCATTCCTTACAAAAAGAATTGACATAAAATTTCATTTCAAAATTTTACAGAAATTTACTTTGAAAGATATAAAAATGCTATCTTGTTTGGATCCATAATCAATGCTCATGGAAGCAGAAATTAAAAGGCTCAAAAGACAAACTACATTGGCTAAATCTGCTGCACAAAACCTCTTTTTTTTTTTTTTGAGGGAGCCATGAGAACTTTGTTAGCATCCAGTACACAGGCCAATGGGTGGGTTGACAGGCCAGCTATACAAAACCTCTTTAGTGTGTGAAAGAGCAAGCATGTTACTTTGAGAACTAAGGTGCACCTGACCCAAGCCATGGTGTTTTCAGTTGTATCATATGCATAAGAAAGTTGGATATTAAATAGGAAAACCAATGAAGAATGGATGCATCTGAATTGTTTGTTGGCAAGGAATATTGAAAATATTATGGGCTTCCAGAAAAATAAGCAAATCTCTTTTGGAAGAAGTACAACCAGAGTGCTCCTAAGAATTGAAGACAGTGAGACTTCATCTCAGGCTCCTTGGTAATATTATCAAAGATCAATCCTGAGGAAAGGGCCTCGTATTGCTCACGGTAAAGTAGAAAGGCAACAAAAAAGAAGACCTTCGACAAGATGCATTGACACAGAGCTGCAACAATGGACTCAAGTGTTACTGCAGTGGTGAGGAGGGTCCAGAACGTGGCAGGGTCCCTTCTGTTGCACATGGAGTACTGTGATTGAGAACCTACTCCACGGCCTCTAACAAAATACAAACAATCTGGCACCTCCCCTGATTTATCTTTCCTCCACTGATTATCTAAATATATCCTAGGTTATCCCCCATTTTCCATTAGATAATCTAATATTTCATTCAGTCCACACTTGCATAGCAGGTATCAATTTCAATCCAAGATATAGTTCCCTTGTTATGGTACTTAAACTAAAATTTGTTTTCCACATTTCTTTGACCAACTGGTAGAAACTTGTCATCATCAGTTCAGAGTTCTTCCTTCCTTGGCCGAGGTTTACATTAAGTTCCAGGGTGCAC
Organism: Nesogale talazaci; assembly: GCA_004026705.1. Lineage (NCBI taxonomy): Eukaryota > Metazoa > Chordata > Mammalia > Afrosoricida > Tenrecidae > Nesogale > Nesogale talazaci. Next base: position 356,278 of record PVJH01000240.1, on the reverse strand, counting down.
TCAGGGTGCCAAATCATAGAAGCATAGGGCATCTGTTACTCAGCACCCTTCTCTTTCCAGCCTGGCATCTACTGGGACCTCCTCCTTCCCAGCTGGTCTTTTAATCATGGATCTCTGCAGGTAGCTGCTGAGTCATTCTTTGTCCTAAGGACTAGACCTTGCCAGGTTCTGGACCACTTGATTGCTCTTCCAATATTTTATTTGGCTTTAAGGAGCAGAGATAAGGTTACGATTATTGCTGGGTGAGATCAATGCATATAACATCCTAAAAACCAAGTCAGTTTCAACCCACAGTGACCCTATGTACAAGTACAAGTACTTTAGAAGGCAGCAGGGGGAAGCATTTTTTTAGAATTGCAATCTGGGGAGGCAATTTATCTGGGGATCAAAGATTGAATGCAATGGAATAGGAAGCTGTGTTAGACAGCATCATGAGCAAATGTGCAGTAACAGTAACAGGAAAATGAAGTTTGGCATAGTTAGCAATTATAGTGCAGGGTAAGAAGTAATTTTTGTATTTTGATATGGTTAGGTTAGGTGCCTACAAATTATATATGAAAAAATTATATTTTTTGATAACATGAATAATGTATTATTTAAAAAAATCATTTTATTGGGGGCGCATACAATTCTTATCATGATCAATACATACATCAATTGTATGCAGATCACCTTTGTTGCCATCATCATCATTCTTGAAACATTCTCCTTCGATTTAGGCCCTGAGTATCAGCTCCCCATATTTCCCCTCCCGCACTACTCCCCTCCCCCATGAACCCATAATAGTTTACAAATTGTCATTATTTTTTCATACTGTACCCTGTCTGATGTCTCCCTTCACCCACTTCCCTGTTGTTTGTATCCCAGGGAGGACATTATATGTAGATCTCTGCAATTGGTTCTCCTTTTGTACTCCACCCTCCATCTACCCTTCTGGTATCAGCGTTCACCACTGGTCCTGAAGGGATCATCCGTCCTGAATTTTCCATGTTTCCGACTTCTATTTGTATCAGTGTACATGCTCTGGTCCATCGGGTTTGTAAGGTACAATTAGGATCATGATAGCGGGTGGGAGGAAGCATTTAAGAACTAGAGAAAAGTTGCATATTTCATTGTTGCTACACTGTACTTTAACTGGTTCATCTCCTCCCTGCAACCCCTCTGTAAGAGGATGTTGCTTCACCTGTTGCTGGGCTTTGGGTCCCCAATCTGTACTCCCCCTCATTGATAGTGATATAATTTTTAGTTCTTTGATGCCTGATCCTTGATCCCTTCGATACCTCATCGTCACACAGGCTGGTGTGCTTCTTCCATGTAGACTTTTTTTGTTTCTGAGCTAGATGACTGCTTGTTATTATTATTATTAAGTTTTATGAGATCATACCTATACTTTTATAGATAATAAAATTGGAAGAAAGTAAAAATAGTGAGGTTATAAACATTTTTAAGTCTGACTTTAGACTAATAAATGTACAACAGAACTTTGAGAGAATGTTAAGTGAGCAGAATAAAAGGACTTAATTCATAATGTTTTATATTAAAATTAGCTGAGTGTTTTTATTGGTATATAAGGAAGAATAAATAGTTATTTAACATTAAATCCAGGTGACTGAAAATATGTAAAGACCATTAACTCCCAAAGAAAACAAAAAATGAGGTGCAGATTTGGATGAAGAAGATGACCTTTGCTTTTGGTTTAATGTGTTTAATACTCTACCTCTGTAACATTATGTAGCTAGTATTTTAGGCACCTGGGAGTGTGAATCTGATGCAGAAATGGGGAAACAAGGGCTGCACATGGAGGTTTCTAAGGAATCCTGACAGGAGTTGATGGAGGTTCTTCCTCCAGAGCACACACAAAAAGGCTTTTACTGAAAGCCTGTATCCTGAATTTGCATCTCTGCCCTTCTAAATTTTGGGAGAGGGGAGTTCCCCATGGCACTGCGGCTTTGTTGGTTTTAGATGCCTTCAAGCGGGCTTGGATTTATCACTACCTTTTGGAAAATGGGAAAATTTCTCAACTCTGCTCAATCCTCAGAACCATTCCTAGACTTGAGCCCATTATTTCAGAAACTGGGTTTCTGATTTTTTGTTGTTGTTGTCTCACTATTTTACCAAGTATTATATACTTCTCCAGGGATTAGTCTCTCTGCTAAGTACAAAGTATGTCAGACCTTGCTTTGAGAGGGAACTCTTTCTGTATGTCTTCTAAGACAGATATGCTTATTGTTTTGGCAGTGCATGCTGTTTTCAATATTCTTGGCCACCACCATATATTAAATGCATTGATTTGTCTTTTGTTTTTATTATTCAATATCCAAAAGAATGTGGTGTCACAAAATTTTGTAAAGTGCAATAGGGAGAGGATAATAAAGTTCTGTAGGCCAAAGTATAAGCAACTAGGATGTATGGAGAAAAAGACAAGTCATACGATTTTTAATTAAGAAATTGTTCATCACCTGTGACAATTTTAAGCAGACATCCCAATGTCAGTGTACTAGTGAAGGAAGGTCTGTTGGCACAATGGTTAAACTCTTATCATTAGTCAAATGTTGAGGTCTAATCTCACTTGGAGTTCCACTGCAGAACAGGCCAGGCTATATAAAGATTACAATCAATTCTAGTCTATCCTATTGTGTTAGACAGGGTTTTCTGGAGAAACAAAACCAGGACAGTTTTGATTTTATAAATAGATTATAGACTGACAGGTAGGTAAATAGACAGATGATAGTAGATAGATAGATGATAGATAGATAGATAGATAGATAGATAGATAGATAGATAGATAGATAGATAGATAGTACAGGTTGCCTAGAGAAACAAATCCATAGACTCATTAATATGTTTATACAAGAGCAATTGAATTTTGAGAAAACATCCCAGTCGAGTCCAGATCAAGTCCATATGTTCAATATTATCCCATATGTCTGATACCAATCTATAAAGTCTTCTTAAGTCTCATGACATACATGCACTGTTGCCAAATGCAAGAGAATCACAGGTCAATGAATTGGGAGTCCTGTGGATCCAGTGACATTGTATGGATCTCAGCACTGACAGGGGTCTCTATGTGACTTCTCCAGCTCCAGAGGTCTGGTTGCATCAGTGTAGGTCCATGTGGTATCTCCGGCTCTCAGGGGGTAGCAGCGTATGTCTTGTCAGTAGAAAGTCTCCAAGGGAGTGAGACAAGAGAGAGAAGTGTCACTTACCTTCAAGGAGGAAAATGCAGGAGTTCCCAGAATTCTCAGGAGAAGGTCCTGCCCACATAGAGGCCTCTTTGATTATATCTTGGTTCCCAGGCCAGATTATACCCCTTCACTCATCATCCTCTCAAATTGACACCAGATTATACGCAACTACTATGATGATAGATAGATGATAGATAGATATATAGATAGATAGATGATAAATAGATAGATAGATAATTGATGAAGATGATGATGATAGAGAGATGATAGTTGGATAGATAGGTTATAGATTGAGAGATAGATACATAGATAAATAAGGAATACAGCAGCTAATTAATCCACACAGCAGTACAGAGCAATCAGTTCAACTCACTTGCATGGAACAATTAATATACTGGAAGTCCTTCAACTCAAGAGGGCTGCTGGGTTCAAAGTCAAGGAAATAATTAATAAGATAAGCCATTTTCTCATAGTAAAATGGTAGGAGTAAAATCCACTGCACGTAAAGATTGGCAATGGCCCAATAAACAAGGGGGAGTTTGTGAAGATATAATTAAACTTACATAAATGTACACATTAACTATTTATGTTAATTATTCCACTGAATTTGGGTTTCACAGCTTGGAGTGAAACAAACTGGCACATAAATGATAATTTTTTCCAATGGTTTTATTGGGAGCTCCAAAAGCTCTTATAACATTCAATACATCATTTGTATCAAGCATATGTGTACACACGTTGCCATATTCATTTCAAATATTTTCTACTTCAGCGTTTGGTATAAGCTCTTTCTTCCCTCTTCTTTTTTTTTAAATATATCATTTTATTGGGGACTCCTACAGCTCCCGTCACAATCCATACATACACCAATTGTACGCAGGTCACATTTGCACAATTGTTGCCATCATCCCTCCACCTAGGCCCCCAGTACCAGCTCATGATATTTTCCTTCCCACCCTCCTCCTCCTTCCCCATGAACCTTTAATAATTTATAAATTGTTATTACCTCTTCATATCGTACACTGTCCCATGTGTCCCTTCACTTACTTCCCTGTTGCCCCTACCCCAGAGAAGAGGTTATACGTAGAGCCCTCAAATTGGTTTCCCATTTTTATTCCACCATCCCTCCACCCTCCCAGTATCACCACTCCCCACACTAGTTCCGAGGGATCATCTATCTTAAACTCCCCATGTTTCTGACTCTAGTGTACATCCCCGGGTCTAGCTGAATCTTCTGGTAGAATTGGGATCATGATAGTGGGTGGCAGGAAGCATTTGAGAACTAGAGGAAAGTTGCATATTTCATTGTAACTACACTGCACCTTGACTGGCTCATCTCCTCACTGCAACCCATCAGTTCACTGAGGGTTACCGAGATTGGAGGGTGCAGATGAGAAAGAAAGAAAGAGAGCACAGAGATGGTATCGACAGGTCAACAGCCATCGCTCCTCTGAGTCGCGCTATGCCCAAAGTTTATTTTACATCTTGCTGTTAAGAATCCAGAGACAACTCAGGGTCATGTTATCACACAACTAAGCAGGTGTGCACATCAACAACTTTTATGTTCTGCCAAGTTAAACATCCTTGAAAACATTCTGATAGCTCAGGACTGAGAAAGAGTCTCTATTCTTAATTGCGTCTACAATGATAAACCACAGGTCAAGCAACAGATACTGACATTAAGTCACAAAGTCTTTAACTATTTCAAAACTGATCTTTAGTGGTCTACAACATCCTGCTATGTATAATGTCTCCCATTGAAGGTGGAGAAATCATTAATATTAAGATGAAATCAATAGCTTGTGCAATATATGAATCAATATGCCAGCTCACTACTGATTATGGAGGAGTCTGGCTTCGTAATGAAACCCAGTCAGATTGAGTATGGAATTGAGTGAAATAAGGAAAGAGCTGGGTGGATATGCCTGGATAATGACGTGGAACTATGCAGTAATATCAGCTCTTATGGGATGTGCTCATTAAGGTATGAAAGAAGCGGATGCTGTAAATTGATCATGGGGGTACATTAGTGAGAAGCAATAGGATACTCCAAGCTATTTTTTCCTAAATTTGAGATGATGGTAATAAGGGACAGATTCTTTAAATTTTGGAAAGCTGTTGTTGGAATGAATAGTTTTGAAAAATCACCTAAATTAAAAAGAAATAAAGAACAAATACATAATTCAATTGATAAGGTTGAGACTGGGGAATAGAGACCTACTAACCAGTTCAAAAATAGAAAGAACAATGTAAATATGCCATGTAGCTTACAGAAGAAAATGAATGGGAAGCAAACATCGAGAGTAAAGAGGGTGGATGTCAGACCAACCTCTTGCTCTTATGAAGAAAAAAGTTGCATGACACATCACACAACTTATAGATCTGGTAGTTTAATTTATCCTTAAAGTAATTGGGAAGCTGAAAATTTCTATTAAAAGAAATAGTGGCTTTTAATTTAGATTCAGACTGTCTTTTCAAGCCTTGTTATTAGGTGCCATTGAGTTTATTTTTACCCAGACTAGCCCAATGCACAACAGAACAAAACACTGCCCAGTCTTGCGCTATCCTCACAATAGATACTATTGGTTGAGCCCGCACCACTCTGCTATCCAATCAAGGTGCCTGTCAAGGTTGTCATGCTGTTCTGGCTTGTGTGTTACTGTGATACAGGAAGCCATGTCACCTGGTCTTGTAAATCCCAGCAGCATCATTCAAAATGAATGTTTCAAAAGAATTTACAGATAATGACAAAGGAATAGGTTGTTTAATTCTGAGAGATTAGCCACTGAAAACCTTATGAATAGCAGGGGAATATTGTCAGATCAAAACTAGATCTTAGCATATCATAGAAAAATAAATCCAAATTAGTACTGAGACACTTCACTTATTTCCCTTAATGTAGATTACTTCAATAATAGCAATGTAGATATTTCATGATAGTCAATTTGTGATACAGGTAAATTAAATAAGCACGGTGTATTTCAATACAGAGTAATAAACAAAGAGCTGTGATGGTTATCTTTCAGGTTTGATTCCCACAGAGTGACTGAAAAGATTTTTCTAACAATTTTGGCATTGAGCATTTAGAGAAAAAAATGCACCAAAAAACCAAACATCTTCTACTGAAGAAAAGACAAGCACATTTCAGTTTATAGCTCAAAACTTTCATGATTCTTCAAGATTTTACACAATTCAACTCAAAAATATTCTGCCTTCAAATATAATATTTAAATGTCTACAGTTGTTGAGAATTTGACTAAATTGTACAGGAAAGTGCGTTTAGAGGATCTCTGTAATATCATTTTTGAAAAGAGGACTTTTTGCCTTCTGACCTGTTTAAATAAGCTCCATTAATGCTGATAGCCTAAGATAACTTGGAGAGAACTTTTTGACATTCACATTGTGTCACTACAATAAAAATTATTAGAAATGTTGGGTATGGGATCTTCTTTGTCAAAATGACATCTGTCTAGACAGAACTAAAGGAGCCATTGTTGCACAGTAGTGGGCTACTCACCGGGCAGTTTGAAACCACCAGCTGCCTCTCAAGAGAAAGAGGAGGCTGTCTACTGCTGCAAAGGGTTACAGCTCTGTAAATCCACAGAGACAGTTCTATCTTGGGTCAATATGAGTCTGCATTGACTCAATGACCATGAATTTTATTATTTTTTTTTTTTTGGTTTTAGGAAGAATTAAAGTGCACTCCAGCATGAAAAACTCTTGCATGCTTTTTGTTAGCTTGCTTTGCAAACACAAAAGGATTATAGTGATAAAAATTGTATCTTTGTTGTATTTTGAGTTTACAAATCAGTCATAAACGGTATGCTCTTGGATACAAATTTGGACATAGTAGGCTCTAAACTAAAGAATGTAAGGGAGAAAGTTTGCTTAATTATTGTTATGCCCCAAGATGTGTTGTCAAATTCACTGAATTTGCTTTGATTCATACTCATATATTCCAAAAAAAAATCATTCCTTTCTATAATAGATACTAACTTACATAGAGGTCATTCTGAAAAAATATTCAGTAGGAAAAATATTAGCATATCATAGCAAAAGAAATCCAAATTAGTACTGAGACACTTCACTTATTTCCCTTAATGTAGATTACTTCAATAATAGCAATGTAGATATTTCATGATAGTCAATTTGTGATACAGGTAAATTAAATAAGCATGGTGTATTTCAATACAGAGTAATAAACAAAAAACTGTGATGGTTATCTTTCAGGTTTGATTCCCACAGAGTGACTGAAAAGATTTTTCTAACAATTTTGGCAATGAGCATTTAGAGAAAAAAATGCACCAAAAAACCAAACATTATGATGTCCATACACATGTATATTTGGAGGTGCACAATTCAGCTATAAAGTTTTAACACATATGACTTATTCATTCTCTATCTATATAAATATGCATATTTCTTAACCTTTTAAGAGTAGGTTGTAATCATGATGTTTCTTTATCCAGTTTTTCCAGAGTAGCCAATTTTCTCATTGATATTCTTTATACAGCCCCTCACCCGCAAATGCTCTTATAATATTTAGTTGTAAAACTTCTTTAGAAGAATTTAGTTCATTCCTTTGGTCTTTGTGGCAGTCATGTGCTTATGTTAATTTCATAATTGAGATGTAGGGGTGGAGTCTCTGGAGATAGCCATTGAATAGCCAATGAGGCCTCCTCCATGGCTTTCTCCTGAAACTTTTGGGACATCTCATGATATTTCCCTCGTGGAGATGAAAAGCTATCTCCCCACTTTTTGGGAGTCAGTCTCAGAGACAACAAACTACAGACAAGACAAGATGGCAGTGTCTGAGAAGCTGAAGGAGCTGGAGGAGAAGCCACACGGCCTTGTCCTAATGGAACCAGATCTCTGAAGCTGGAGAAGCCACCTGGAGACCCCTGCCAGTGCTGAGTTGCTTCTACCACTACTGGATGCTGTTGATGGACCCTGAGCCCTGGAAATGAGGAGTCATGAGGGGACCTCTGCCAGTGCTGGGACTCTGCACCCACTGGCCTGTGAGTTCGTGAGTCAGAAGGAGACATTATAGATTGGTATCGGGCACATGGGACTTATGACTTTGAACTGGACGGGGTTGGGATGCTTTCTTAATGTCCTATTCCCCTTGTATACAAACCATATCTTTATATCCATATGTGTGTCTATGGATTTGTTTCTCTAGGTTACCTGGACTAACACAGTCTTTCTCTGTATTTTAAAGAAAATGTTTTCATTTAAAGCACTGTAGAACCAGAAACATGAAAATGCTCTTTGAAGTTAAGTCTGGTGCTGGTTTCACTGCTAATTTATGGAAAATATTGGAACATGAAATTTTTCTATTTTACTCTTAAATTAGTTGTTCAAATAAGCATTCCATGTTGATGAAAACTGAATTGTGTGAAATTACAAACGATGCCATGAGAGATAGAGTATAATTAGAAGTCAAAGTTCTCTCTTGTATATGGGGATTAAAAGAACATGCCTATTTATTTCAAACACAAGCTTTTTTTTTTTCTTGCATCACTGCCCTTATGGGAATAGGAAGCCCAGCCTTGCTCCTGGAGAACTGGTCCTGGATTTGAACTGTCAACTCTGTGGGTCGCAGTCCCACACACAATCACAGCACCACCAGCGCTCAGCTGAAACACAACCTTTTATTTCAGTTATCTTTCCAATTCTATAAAAAAGTTTGTGTCTTGGATAGAACTAATTTAGGCCTCTGATAATTGATGGAGCAAAAAATAAGTTTACAGTGAGCTATATGCTTAATCAGTTCTAGATTTTCCAAGGATGTTGAACAATAAGCAAATCAATTTACAGAGATATATGAGAATAAAAATGAAGAAAAAGAAGAAAAGGTGCCACAGTTTTGTCATAGTGGGTTGAAAGTGATCCAAATTATTAAAAATAAATATGAATGAATTTTTCTTTCAAGGGAGATAAAAAATAAAAGAAAAAGAGAATCTACTGAAAAGTAAATAATGGAAAAATAAAAGAGAGATAATTTACAATTAAATGATGTACTAGACAAGATATAAAGGAGAGTTAAAAAACTCAATGTTATTAGGTTACAATACAAACAGACTTATTTATTATCTTTTATTTTATCAAATCAATTTAATATCTACAGGGCATGAAAAACAAGTCTTTGAGGCTCATGAAAAATTTATTTACCTTGATATATATATATATATCATATATATATATATATAGAGAGAGAGAGAGAGAGAGAGAGAGAGAGACTCCTGAATGACATGATTGCAGGGTGTTTGCTTACAGTACAACCACATAAAATGACAAGTTATATCCTAGCTAAAGAAAAGGACTTGGCAAACTATATAGACAGGTAACTTATAGAAGAGGAAAAAAATAACTAATAAACATTTGTAATGATGTTGTGGTCTTTTATACACTCTCACATATGATCAGAAAATAAAAATTGAAATAGCAACTGATTTTTTCTATCATCTGATTATAAGAAAGAGAAAATTTTATGATGTTAATTAATGAAGAGGACATAAGGAAATCATACACTCAATATGATCCCCAATGGTACATAAATGGTGTTCAATGCATATCTTACCAACAAGACGAACATGCATAGAAAGAAAAATATACTCTGGGGGGGGGGATGCTCTAAGATAGACATGGTGCCAATCACACAATTGCCTTTGATATGATTATACGATAGAACTATTTGATTGTATGATGTGCAAGTTATGTGCCAATAAAACTGTTGAGTAAAAAATGTTCTCTTATGGTTGAAAGTAAAAGAAGCCACCCACTTCTAATAAATTGGAAAATGTAAGAATGTGGAATATAGATATAAATATATACACAAATCTCAGATACGCAAAAAGGTTATGATTAATTAACAAAGATTTAGAGCCACACTCCTAATACTTCTCCAGTTAGAATAGCGAAATAGCTACATTGGCATATGGTCCTTTTTGAATCTTTATTTAAATATAGAAGAACTTAAAACTGTGATAATAAAAATTATAACTATTATACTTACTGACAAGAGTAAAAAGAGGAATCATATTCAAATGGATAAATTTATACTTAAAAGTTTTAATGCAACAAGCAGTTCAATTTACAAGTGCATTAGTATTCTTAAGAAGGAGAAAAGATAAAAGTGATTCAAGGAAAGGTATATTGTTTTAGGGAATGAATAGCTGGAGATGTTCTTGGCTATAATTAAATATAAAAAGATTTTTAAGACAAATGAATCAATGATTTGTTTAGAAACCTGATTTTTTTAAAATGATGTGTTTAAAAGTGGTTGATTTTGGGGTTTGTGGGGAGTGGGGATAAGAGGTGGGGGTGACAAGGGAAAAGAGATTTCAGGAGTGTGCAGGGGAGGCAGGAGAGGGAAGAGAGCACTGGAACTAATTGTGACTGAACAGCTCATTTTAAGGCGATTTACCCTTGGGGTGGGGGGTGTTCTAAAATGATGTGGTAATGATTATACAATTCTTCTTGATAGGATTGGATTGTATACGTAAATTATGTACCAATAAAACTGTTGGGGAAAAAGTATCTTCACTATACTTAGAAAATGTACCTCAAATTAGAGATTTTAAATGTATTGACACGTCCATAGACAATTTTTAGATAAAGTTCTTAAGGTAATCATCCATTAGATGTTGAGGGAATAACAGACAAAACCACTACAAGATGTTGTAGGACCTTATGTTCTTCACACTCAGTAAGTTTGAGAAACACCATGACAGGCTCCAAAAGAGCCAAAACCCAGGGAAGACCTAAGTTTCTATTTCAGAGAAAAACTGTGACTTCCCTGAAGTGGATGCAAAACCAAGAACCAGAAAGAAGTATTCAAAATTCAACAAGTCCCTGACAGCCAGCCAGAGAAGGGCACAGAAAGCAGCTCGCCAATAGGGAACAGCCACTGTCCCTCCAATGGGACTGTATGGCGGGAAGTGGGGAATGGGCACTCCCCTTATGTAACCTGAAACTATAAAAACTTAGCTTTGTGTGGCAATTGGGGTCAAGGCTAAGGGAAAACGGCTGTGCTGGGTAGTGGTGCAAGCCCGACCCTGGCTTAAGCTAGAAAATAAACTCCTTTTGTTCCTTTGCATCTCGAGTGTCGTTTTCCATGCTTCTTGGGTAAGTTTGTCTCTCCGATCCAACAATGTCATTTCATGTACTCTAATTTTCAATAGACTACCTGAAAAAATGAGACACTGAGTTGTTACACAAGCATTTTTGATAGTTTATTTTTAAAAGTTCATATGCTTTCTTTATATCTTATTCCTCTTTTATGTGATTTCTTTGTAAATAACTCTCTTTCCTGAGAAAGTCATTTGGAACTTTCTACATAAATAATTTTCTCAAGATGATCAAAGACTTTTTTGTTCACTGAAGATTTTAAATTGATCGGATAAACTGGAAATTGACAAGTAAGTCTCTTTAAATCATCATTTTTAATTAGATGAAAATTTTTTTTAAGCTTTCTAAAAAACTATAGCACCTGACTTATTTCCTCTCTCTTATACCATGTCCTTCCATTGGAAATTGTCATCTTTCTTTCTGCTTCAAAGAGCACCATTCATTTCATGCTTACATTTTAGATTCATTATTCTGATTTTTGTTTAATTATTTATCTGTCTTGACATGTAAAGACTGAAGGTGAATCTAAAGAGTGCAAAGGGTGGATATTTCAAGCATGAAGTTGCCATTGCAGGCGCAGTGAATTATGTAGTTTGGCTTTTCTAGTCTAAATTCCCTGCATGGGTCTGGTAAGAAGGTGGAGAAAATACTGATAGGATTCAGGAGAGAGTAATTGTGAACAGGAGTCCCTGAAGTGCTGCACAGTTGTGTATAAATGAACCCACGGAGAAGGGACCTCATTGTCAGTAAGAGACAGGAAAGGAGCTCAGACTCTGGATTCCAGATCACTTCACAGTGTAACTCCTGGATCCAGGACACAGTTATAACATAGTTCTGTAACAGAACGAGGACCCAGGGCATGGCATAGAGGGATTGATCTCCCAACTCACAGAGCAAAGCTCTGTGTAAAGCTGAGTGTTTTTGTGCAGGAGGCTGGCTTGCAGATACAGGCGCTTCTGGGTGCATATTAGGGCAAGTGGAGTTTGCGGACCGGGAAGTGCAGCTGAGAACCTTCTGGTTGAGACTTCCTGGAATAGAGTGCCTATATGGTAATTCAAACTCTGCTGACTCGAAGAGCTCCAGCTGACTGGTTTCTGGGTGAGGCTTACAGCAGAGTGACCCACCCCTTTGGGCACTTATTAGCACACCTGAAAGCTCTTTGTGATATGTCCTGATAAACAACTCAACATTTAGCATTTCAAATAGCAACCTGGTAAGTTCTTTAATAACCCCTTTAATTATGACTTGTGTCATTGAGTCCAATAAAATCCATTGCAATGGATTTTAGAAACCAGCTAGGTAAAACGGAGAGCACGAATTTGAACAATGCAGTCATCATCTGTTTCTACCATTCTTGAATATTGTAGGCATACTTAGTAAGAGAAATTTATGATATCAAAATAGAATACTACTTAATGTTCATAAATCTCCAAAGATATCATTTTTGTCATCTCAGTATTCTTCAAGTAGTTTCTTACTAATTAATATTGCTAGACTGTATTTAATCAAGAGACATACTCTCCTAAAATTTATTTTAACTATATTGGCACTAAATAGCTAGGGGAAAAAAACAAACAGCTTATAATAACCATGGTGCCACTAAATAACTAGGAAACACATCTCCTAATAGTCATTTAAATAAAGATATTTGTTGAAATAGACAATGCTATGATTATTTTCCCTCTCCACTTTCTCTGTAAAGACCAATTAACAGTCCATCAAAATTAGAATTAAGACAATTTCCATAGTTGAGGATATTTTAAAGAACTGCTAATGATTTGAACATTCTATACTTTATTTAAATTTACATTCCAGCTGAGCTTATTCTGATGTGACTTATCACTGAAGTCCAAAAACAAATTGCACTTGATAATTGCAATGAATATCATTATAGCTGTTGAATTCTAAATATACAATGAAATTACTAAAGGAATGAAATAAGTTAGTGGTTACATTCTACTAAATACCAGCTAAGATGTTCTCTGGTGAAGGTAGGTCTATATATAGTCGTTTTCTAATGTAGTTCCCTAGAAAGATAGTGGACAGCTTAAGTCAAGGCATCACACAAGACAAAAGAATAAACAGAAGTAACTAGGTTTCTAAAGTCATTGAAAATAATAAGAGTCTCATCATGCTTTACAACACCAAAGTTTGTTTCCATAGTTTTTTTTTATTGTAATCATTATCCCTTTACCAAGATTTCTTTATTATGATTTTCAAATGAGGACATTTGAAAACTTTCCCATGACATTTAAAAATGTTGGACTTAGAGGAAAGGGGACACAACAGGAAAGCAGATATTTAAAATGCTATGAATTTTTTACTACAATATTTGTTAACATGTATAATGTAATCAAAGAACACAACGCTATTTGAATTGTAGTGTTAGCTCCATTACATTTGATTTGTGATTTTGAAGAAATAACTACTGGCCTCTCAGCCTCAATATTCTCTTCGACTCTTGTGACTCTGAGTGAGACATTCATGCAGACAACCAGCCAGCCAGTACCCCTGCACTAGTGCTGACCAATGTCAAGTGGGGCCAAGCAGAGTTCTGTTTATAAAGACTAAAATATGATGCAAAACATAGTCCACCCTAAATGATGCTGAAATGCCAGAACTGTTTTGCGATAATTTAGAAGTTGGTATCTAACGTTTAGGGAAATTGGAATGTTGTGGTTAATCTTGTCATGTTCACCTACTGTGGGAGTACCCAGAAAACATATTTCACCTTGATTTTGAGGAATAACTTTGTGACAATACATCACAATCCAATAAGTTTTACTCCTAGAATCCAAGATTGGCTAACATTAAAATGTAGATCAGCGTAATCCCAATATATCAACAAATTGGGAGGGGAAAGATAAAACTAAAACAATAATTTTAACTCAACATTCAATTTTGATATAGATTCTGAGCAACCTAGAAATAGAAGGGAAGGTTCCATCCATAAATTGTCTAATAAAGGGTTATATGAAAAATCTATACTTAAGGTAATATTTAATTTAACTTTTTAACAATTTTTATGACCATAGCAAAAAATAGGAAATGCATAGGCATAAATATGAAAATTACGGAAGACTCTGTATACTGAAAATGATATATTGTTGAGAAAAAATTAAAACCTTAATAAACATACAGATATATCATACTTTTGGATAGTAAAACTACCCAATTTTAAAACTCATTATAAGGCTCCATTAATCAAACAGTGCAGTGCTGGTATCAAGCTAGATAAATAGATTAATGGAACAAAAATAGACCTTCATTTTTAGCAATTTATCTATAACAAACTACAAAGACAATTGAGATAAAAATGGACTTTCCAATAAATGGTACTATATCAATTTACAATTCCAGAGGCACACATATTAACTTCAGTCTACAAGCTCACCACCTATAATAATTGACTAAAAATGAGTTATAATCCTAAATTCAAATCCCTAAACTATGAAGACTACAGCACAAGATATCACTCATTCTATAAGGCTGCAACCTTGAGTGAGATTTTTCTTAATTATAGTGTCAAAGGAATGACACAGGGCTGAGCCCCAGTGGCGTAGTGATTGTGCGCGGGACTGCGGCTCACTGGGTTAGAGGTTCAAATCCAGCAGCAAGGCTGGGCCTCCTACTCCCACCACCGGAGGGCAGTGATGCCCCCAAAACCTAAAACAACAACAACAACAACAACAACAACAACAACAACAACAAAGAACCGTAAAAAGCAATGACACATAAAAGAACACACGAAGACATCTTACTTTATCAATATTAAGTATATTTTCTCTTAAAAAGAGAATAAAAAAAGACAAGGCAGAATATTTGGAAACCACATTTCTAATAAAGGGCTTTTTTTATGATCAGTGTTAGGTTTCAACTTGATTAAACTGCAAAAATGAGAAACAAGAGCAAAGACAAAAAATAACCGGCGCCGAATGAATTCTGACTCAGAGTGAAGCTACTGGACAGAGTAGAAGTGCTGCTTTGGGTTTCTGAGACGGTGACTCCTCACAGAAACAGAAAACCTCATCTTTCTCCCTAGTGGGGATTGGTGGATTCATGCTATTGACCAAACGAGCTGCTAGGGCTACTCTGATTTAACTATAATGCTGAGTCATCTGGACAAATACAGACTTAGATGCTATAGAAGCGCTGTGTACATGTGATTTTCAATTCCAGTACTTGGCTTTAAGTTAATCACAGTACCTGAGATATTGTTGGTGGGCTTTATTTAATTAATTGAAGGCGTGAAACTGAGGTTTCTGGGGAAGGTATGCACTTGGCCTCAAGACTCTAATATAGAAAGCCTGCTTGAGTTTTCAGACTGTTTGTCTTCCCCATAGATTCCGGATGCAAAACTCAACTTCCCTTACTTTGTTTGTTTCCCACGCTACAGGTGTTGGCTTTACTAGCCAGATGAGATTTCCTAAAATAAACCACACACACATACATTGCCAACTATTGGTGAGTCTTTTCCCTGGGAAATCCCTGAATGATACAGATTTGTACCTAGATGATTATCACTTAACCCTAAAGTTAATTTTCTTTAATAAAAAATAGTTAAAATTTTATCAAAGGAAATATATTCTTGCAAACAATGATATGAAATAGTCCCCACACATTAGTTAGTTATAATGCAAAGACAAAATAAAAATAGTTGTGATAGTTGCTAAGAGTCTTGAGGGCAGGGCCAACCTGTTCATTGCAATGTTAGAGGCTAAGGTACATTCGAAGGCAAAACAAAAGAAAGCTCGTGATGTGTGTCTTTTAAAATTTGACCATTGAAGCTTAAAAAAAATAATGCAAAAGGGGCATAGGGGAAATTTCCATAAGGACCATGGCAACAAATGTGCAAATGTGGTCTGCATACAATTGATGTATGTATTTATTGTGATAAGTGTTGTATGAGTCCCCAATAAAATGATTTAATAAAAAAAAAATTCCTGGGGTGAGGTCCAGGTAATATGGCAGGGGGCAGAGTAAATCCAAGGTTACTAATGGTGCCCAATTGAAAAGGAGGTAGGCAGAGCTGGCAATGTGTAGTGAGGGAACAGAGTACTAACCCACCCAAGGGGAAGGGATTGTTTATATCTCCACAGGGAAAAAGGGACCAGACTTAAACCGGGTGTTCCAGGATGTGAATGAAGCACGACAGCACAGAGCATGGAGCCGGTGGAGGGGTCTGTGGGGCTGGCCCCAATCCCAACCACGTGGACACCTACTCCTCCCCCCAGAAGAACTTTCTTTAGAGGACAGGACTGAAGCTGGAGGGAGGGGAACATGTCTGACCAGAGCACACGGGAGCAAATGAAGTGGGAGGAAGAGAGAGTGGAGCTCATCCTGGCACACCACGCCTCGAGGACAATATCCCCCCCCAGATCAGCCAATATACAGAGAGGACCAATCAATTGCTGACCCAAGGCCCTACGGGGGCCAACCCTGGAGACACAGTGTCAGGATGGCACTCGGTCTGACGCTACCCCACAGAGGAAAGCACTGAGCGTGTACAGCAGAGCAGCAGGGGGAACAGAGGATGGAGGTCCTGAATGAGTGCCACCATAGACTTTGGGGCCAGCAAATGGAACCCCATATGACTCGACCAGAGGTCACTCCTAGAGGTTAGCAAACAGACTTTGAACTATGTACAGGTTTTTCTTTTTATTATTATGTTTATTTATAGATTTTTTTTTCAGGAAATTGGCTTTTTTTCTTGTTGTAGTCATTCTTTTGTTTTCTTTTGTCACTTCATCTTGCTGTCTTTTTTTTTGTATATTATTTTCTCTGTATATCTATCTAGATAAGGTAGGCTGGAGGATCAGTCCAGAAGGAAAAGTGATGGGACTGATGGTTCTGGGGGGATATGGAAGAAGGGGAGATGGGGGAAAAGAGGAGATGTTGACCAACCCAGGGACAAGGGAACAGTGATCTAAAATCAGTGGCAAGGAGGGTTTGAGAGGCCTGGTAGGGATTAAGTGTAAGGTAACTTAGAGAAATTACTGAAACCCAAAGGAAAGCTGAGCATGATAGTGGGACAAGAAGAAAACAAAAGGATATAGAGGAAAGAAATAATAGGCAAAGGGCATTTATGGAGGTCTAAATACATGCATGTACATAGGTAAATATATTTATATATGAGGATGGGGGAATAGATCTAAGTACATGTATTTATAGGTTTAAAATTAAGGCAGCAGATGGACATTGGACCTCCACTCAAGTACTTCCACAATACAAGAACACTTTGTTCTAATAAATTGGCATTCCATGATGCTCACCTTCCTGACAAGACTGCTGAAGACAAATGTGTGCATAAGCAAATGTGGTGAAGAAAACTAATGGTCCCCGGCTAAAGATATGGTACTGGGTCCTTAAAGGTTAGAAGGTAAACAAGCAGCCATGTAGTTGTGAAGCAACTGTGAAACATGGTGGAAGAAGCACACCAGCCTGCATGACCATTGGGTGTTAAAGAGATCAGTGTCAGGCATCAAATAACTAAAAGTTATATTATTGTAAATGATGGGGAGTCCAGTTTGGGGACCCAAAGCCCATCTGTAGGTAATGGAATTCCCTTTATAGAGGAGTCAGGAGTCACATGAAGGAGTCGAACCAGTTAGGGTACAGTGTAGCAGTGATGAAATTTACAACTTTCCTCTAGTTCTTCAATGTTTCTTCCTACCCACCATCATGATCTCAATTCTTCTTTACAAATCTGGCTAGACCAGAGGATGTACACTAGTACAGACAGGAAGTGGAAACATAGGGAATTGAACACAGATGATCCTTTCAGGACCAGTGATGAGATTGGCAATACCTGGAGGGTGGGAGGTACTGATTATAAGGATCTACGTATAACCACTTCTTTGGGGTATGGATGATGGGATGTGGGTGTAGGGAGGCATCAGATAGTGTAAGATTGAAAAAGTAATAATAATTTATCAATTATCAGTAGTTCATGAGGGAAGGGCGAGCAGGGAGGGAAGGGCAAAAATGAGGAGCCAATGCCAAGGGCTTAAATAGAAAGCAAATATTTTGAGACTGATGAGAGCAGCAGGTGTACAAAAGTACTTGACATACAATGGACGCATGTGTGGATTGTGACAAGAGCTGTATGAGCCCCCAATAAAATAATTTTTAAAAATATTAATCAAAAAATTGACCATTGACAATCAAGACACAACTTTACTCTGAAACTCATGATGTTGGCATGAATTAAAATCTGAAAGCCTGTAATACCAATTCTTAAAGCAGTTATGATGAACCTGAAACATTGGTACAACCACTCAAGAATAGTGTTAGACAGTTTTCCCCAAAGTGAAATAAAAGTATATTTACACTATGAGTTAAGCATTTCACTCTATTTTACTCAAGATAAACTAAGATATATCTTCCTACAAAGACATAAATAATATTTATAGCAGCTTTATTTTTAATATTCCCAAACTAGATACAACCCACATGCCCATTAACAAGTGGGTGGACATATAAACTATATTCTACTAAAGTGCCATAACCGATTGTATTATATATGAAGGCTACCCCAAAAGAATGGAATATATTTTTAGTATATGTGCTGCCAAAGTGGGCATGAGTGGAATATATTTTTTCAGAGCTATATATTGGATTTTTTTCACAAAACAACCTTATCATCTTCAAAATACTCTTCATTATACTTAATATTTTTGTCAAATCTGAGATTCCATTCTTGAAAATAGTTTTCAAACTTATCTGTTTGGATGACTGACAGCACCTCCCTCATTTTTTCTTCACTTCTTATATGTTATCAAATGGATTACAACACAACGTAAAGAAAACAAAAATACTTCACAAACTGGGCCATGATAAATGGAGAAAAGATAGAAATTGTCAAGGATTTTATCTTGCTTGGATCTACAATAAATTCTCAGAGAAGCAACCTTGGAGAACTCAAAAGACATATTACATTGGGTAAATCTGCTTTGCAAGATCTTTTTAGAGTGTTGAAAACAGCAATGTTGTTTTGAAGATAAGGTGAATGCGACAAAAGCCATGATATTTAGTATTGCCTCATATGCATATGAAGGTTGGACTTTGACTAAGGAAGACCAAAGAAGAATTGATGCTGTTGAATTATGATGCTGTTGAAGAATATTGAAATACCACGGAGTGCCAAAAGAAACCAACAAATCCGTTTTGGAAGAAAGCACAGCCAAAACGTTTGGAGACAAGGATGGAGATACTTACTGTCAGGGAATTTGGACATGTATTCAGTAAAGAAGGACATCATGCTTTATAAAGGAGAGGGGCAGTGGATGAGAGAAGGCCCCGGAGAATATGAATAGACACAGTGGCTCCAACAATGAATTCAAATGTAAAAACAATTGGCGCAGGACTAAAATGTAACAGTAAAAATATGGTGCAGAACCAGGTATTATTTCCTTCTGTTGTATGTAGGTTTGTTATGGCCCTATGAATGGACTCAATGACACCTAACAGCAAATATATATGTATGTATACACACATATATACATACATGTATATATAGCTTTTAAAAAGCCATGGAAAGGAGGAATTAAAAGATAATGGAATTTAAAAAAATCAAACAAACCTTATCACAATGCATCCATCGTGTCAAGCACATTCATACATTTTTCTGTCATCATTTCCTAAAGTTTTTCTTTCTACTTGAGTCCTTGTTATCACCTCCTCATTTTCCCCTCACTCCCACATGAACACTTGATATTTTATAAGTCATTATCATTTTTTTGTGTTTTAAACTGACCAATGCCTCCCTTCACTCACTTTTCTGTTGTCTGTCGCCCAGAGGACATGTAGACCATTGTGATCAGTACCCCCTTCCTCCCGCCACTTTTCCTTTCCTCTCCTGGTATCACTACTCTCATTATTGGTCCTGAGAGGTTTATCTGTCCCAAATCCCCAGTGTTTCCAACTCTTATCTGTACCAGTGTATGTCCTCTGGGCCAGCCAGATCTGTAAGGTAGAATTGGGATCATGATAGTGGATGGAGGAAGCATTAAAGAACTAGAGAAAGGGACAGAAAGAATATTTGAATATTATGGCTGATCACTCCCTAATTTGATGTATTACATTAATCAGCATATGAAATATTTCTAACACACTCCAAAAGATTCACGTCAAGCTGCATTGTGATAAAGAGAAGCCGATAAACAAAGACAAAATCTCAATTGCAGCCAATCAGGGAGACTAGAATGCAGTGGATTATCACATTCAAACTATTGAAGGTGGTGTGATTATTTGAGGCTACACATTATAAAATTCCATATAGTCAAGCAAACACAAACGTACTCTCTCATAAAAATGAGTTCATAAAATGGGAATATTCTCTGCTTCCATAGCAATGTCAGTTTCTTGTTTTTGATTTTCTACCATATTTATATAAGGTATTGACTTTGGGAGAGGATGGATGAGGGTAGCATATGATTTTTGTAAATTCTTTTGTACTTTTCTGTGACTTGATATTTATTCCACTAATGATATTAATAATCCTTAATCATAGGAGTACCCCATACTAGCATTATAGAATTAAGTCTCAAAGTTCTTAAAAGAAAAGGCATCAAACTAATATGAGCAGTTGTAATTTGAAATGACTCTGTAGTCCCAAAACCTTTAGGAAAGAGGTACCAAGGGTCAAAACAAACTGGTGCCAACTATGGCTGGTACATTCTTTAGTATGTTGATCTGTCCAAAACATGTAGTATGGGCTTACACAAACAATTACACTTATGTATTATTGAGAATCATACACTATGTTTAGAAAAAGTTGTTTTATACAAATATAAGTCAGCACATTTCAGTGGTTAGGAAAGTAAATGGAATTTTATTTTGAAAAGTCAAAAAAATATTTTTCAATTTTAAATTATGTTTATAGTGATATTAGAAAATAAATCTCTGTCAATAAGAAAAACTTCTATAGATTAATGTTGGGCTTCAATTATAGATCATGTTTTATAAATATATAATAGATATTTTAAAATAAATATTTTAATAATGTGGATTTTAATTTTTAAATAAATTTTTAAATAAAAAATTTTAATTTTAATTTTTAATAATGTGGATGAGTGGGATTTTACATTTCAGATAACCGATTTTGTATGTAACACTTTAAATTGCTTGTCAATGCCCCTTGGGTTTTTCCTTCCCCTCTTGTGGAGAACTCTCTTCCCAGTTGATAGCTGTGGACCCCTTAGCCTACTGCTTCCTGTTCTCCCTCTTGCTCTCTCCTCCTCGGTAGCCTCCAAAGGCTGTTTGTTCCCTTTGTTAAGGTGTTTGTCTCTCTCCACCCCCTTCCTTCTGTGGTCTGAGACAATCTTTCTTGCTTTTCACTAACTTCACTTAGCTTACCATTCTCGAAGGAAATTCATACCACGAGGTTCCGCCTGGCTTCATGGTTTTTTTTTGTGTGTAAGTGTGCTCTTTAGCGATGCATATTATCATATTGTGAATGTGTACAAAGTATCCCTTCATCGGCTGACAGGTTTGGATTGTTTCTTTTCACGTTGTGAACAGAGCCAATGAGCATGGGTGTGCAGATGTGTGCTTACCCTGTGAGTCTTACTTCAGGGGATGTGGCAGTCATGTGCTTATGTTAATTTTATGATTGAAATGTAGGGGTGGAGTCTAGCCTGTTAATCTGGAGACAGCCACTGAGTAGCCAATGAGGCCTATGTGAGGGCATGGCTTTCTCCTGATAGTCTGGGAAATCTCGCGATATTTCCCTCATGAAGATGAGAAGCTATCTTCCCCAGTGGTTGGGAGTTAGTATCAGAGACAATGAATCACGGACAAGACAAGATGGCAGTGTCCGCGAAGCTGGAGGAGCTGGTGGAGAGACCTCACTGCTTTGCCCTGATGGAGCCATACCTCTGAAGCTGGGGCGGCCACATGGAGACCTCTGCCAACGATGAGTTGCTTCTGCTTTTGATGGACTCTGAGCCCTGGAAGTGAGGAGCCATGGGAGGAGCCATCCCTGCCAGCGCCGGGATTCTGCACCCACTGACTGTGACTTCGTGAGTCAGAAGGAGACTTTATAGACTGATTTTGGGCATATACGTTAATATCGGACTTATGACTTTGAACTGGACTGGGCTCAATGTCCTGTTCCCCTTGTACATAAACATTGTCCTTATATCTATATACATGTCCTTGAATTTGTTCCTCTAGTCTACCCGTACTAACACAGGGGATATATCTAACATTTTATTATACAGATTGCGTGACTTTTGAACCCGTGGTTCTAAAACACCTTGCTAATCTCTCTTGTGCTTAATATTTATCATATACTCATTAAATTCATTGACTTTCTTTAATTGTTAACCATTAGTGTCCTCTGAGAAATTTTCACTTTTCACATATAATATTGGATTTTAGAATATTTTGATGTGCTCACCTCACCTCAATAATATTGGTTTCAAGTTGAAAAGATACTTTTTGATATCTTTGAATAGTCTGCCACATAGAAACAGTAAGGGAAGACAAAAGAAAAGTACAGTTTTGCCCAATCTCTTACATAACCTTTGATTTGCAGTTTGGGAATGTTTGCTTAATATTGCATCTTAAAAGTATTTTATTGCTTTTTGAAGATTGAGGAATTCCTGCCTAGATTGATTTGCAGAACCCCTGATATTCAGACAATTAATAACACGCTAACCTTCAGCTCAGCAATCCACACCGACTGGCTCAAGGGGAAAAAGAAGACTATGAGCTCCTGTCAAGCCCATAGAATCGCTCTGAGTCGGAATCAACCCTGTGGCAGTTGGTTTGGTTTTCATCTTTTGGTTTGGATGGATTTTCACGGGTCTGGTCATGAGAATAGTATTGAGTATGCTTACAAAAATGGCATTGTTTTCCTAAGAGAAATTTACTCTCTGTGAAAAAAATATCTCTAAATTCTAAAGTACAGGTGTGTCCAGGATAGTACTATAAAGCAAAACAAACCTCGCTCACTAACCAAGGAGTGGATTCTGACACCTGGCAATCTTTTAGGACAGCACGGAACTGTCCTCAAGGTTTCTGAGATGGTGACCTTCGTGGCAGTAGAATACCTAAGCTTTCTGAATATAGCCCCCAAATATATTGCCACTGAGTTAGTGCCCACTCATAGACTTGAAAGGACAGGGTGCCCAGGTGCATTTCTGAGACTAACTGCTCATATGATTAGAAAGCCCCGTATTTCTTCTGCAGAGTAAATGCTAGTTTTAAACTTCTGACCCTGTGGACATCAGCCCAGCACGTAACCACTAAAGGTATTTTAGATGAGGGTTAAAGAAGGTTGATTTCAGTAGTAATCTAACCAAACATTTTGGCATTGCTTAGCTCATTCTTCCTAACACCCTCACCCTTGTCTTCTTTCTCACAGAGAAAGGAAATTTTGAGTTTTAGCTATTCAGTTGCTCTGAAATCCTGATGGTCTCTGTAGATAAGTGAAATTTAATAGTTTCAGGGCCAGGAAGAGAAAAGATAAAAAACAGAAACTGTCAGTTATAGAATTTTAATGACCCAAACCCAAAATAGGGTCATATTTTCCTAAAGAAAAAAATTTGCTGTGAAAATGTATTATTTCATATATTTCAAGATTTTTTTCTGCCTTTACCTTAATTTGTTTCTCTGACCATATCAGGGTAATCAGCACAATGACATAGTCATTTCTGGTGAATGCACAATCCAGATGTAGGACAAGATCCAGGAGCTTTAATATATGGTGCATACAGGAGGCCAATTATGAAGAGATTTGTGGTTAGATCTAGTTTCAGTGAGCACAAGAGTTTGTTTCAGGCTTCAAACAAAGATGGGCTTTAATTCACAGAATAATTCTGAGTACCAGAGAGGCTGCATTTTCCACTGGATATGTGTAAAATTTGACTGCTTGTAGAAAATATAATGAGGAAAGAGGTTTGTGAAATATTTTTGTCCACTAGGGTGACATTTTATTTCAGTTTGAAAATGTGATTAGTGTTCCACTCACTGAAACAATAAACACTAAGATAGCTTTTAAAAAAATGATTTTATTGGGGGCTCTCACAGCTGTTATAATAATAAATACCTTCATTGTGTTAAGCACATTTGTACATATGTTGCCATCATCCTATTCAAAACATTTCCTTTCTACTTGAGCCCTTGGCATGAATGCCTCATTTTTCCCCCCTCCCTCACCCTCCCACCAATACGAACACTTGATAAATTATTATTATTTTCTTTATTATGTCCTGCATTCCATGTCTCAAAAGCTCTTCTCTGTGTCTAGTCAGATTTGTAAGGCAAAACCGGGGTCATGACAGTGTTGGGAAAGAAACATTAAAGAAATGAAAGATGCTGTATGTTTCGTTGATGGGCTACTGCATGCTGGCTGACTCATCCCTTCCTTGTCATCTTTCTGTGAGGGGATGTTCAATTTTCTATAGATGGACTTTGGGTCTCCACTTTGGACTTCTTCATTCACATCAATATGATTGTTTGTTTGGGGTCTTCTAATGCCTGACACCTGATCGCATCTAAAACTCATGATCACACAAGCTGGTGTGTTTCTTCCATGTGGGCTTTATTACTTCCCAGCTAGATGGCTGCTTATTTATCTTCAACCCTTTTAGACCCTAAATGCTCTATCTTTTAATAGCTGGACACCATCAGCTTTCTTCACCACATTTGCTTATGCACACATTTTTCCCTAGTGATCATGTAAAGAAGATGAGGATCACAAAATTCTAGATTATTAGAACAAGGTGTTCTTGTATTAAGGGAATACTTGAGTAGCAATCCAATGTGCATCTGGCATCTTAATACTTAACATATAAAAATGTGTACCTAGACCTATGTCCCTAGTGTTACATAAATAAATTTACATATGTACAACCTGAATTTATACCTCTAGAAATATTTTTTTTAGGCATCACTGCCCTCTGGTGGTGGGAGTAGGAGGCCCAGCCTTTGCGCCTGGGAGCTGGAATTGAACCTCCAACTTAGTGGGCCGCAGTCCCGCGCACAACCACTACGCCACCGGGGCTCAGCCTAGCAATATTTTTTACCTCCTAGTTCTTTCCTGTATTTCCTTTCACTTCCCTTTTGTCACACTGTCATGTTTAAGCTTCCATCGGCTTTCAGTAATCTTGCAAGCTGCATTGCACTTGATCAAACTCCACCAGGCATTCTATGTTCTCACCATCAATTTTAGATCACTTGCTAGTCCCTCGTCGTCCATGGGTTTGTTGACTCCCCTTTCTCTTCCTCCATTTCTCCCTCTCCCATACCCCCCACCCCCACTGCTGGAACTGTTGGTCCCAATGCTTTCTCCTCAGAATTGTTTATCCTACCTATCTTATATAGATAGACATTGGCGGGTGGGGGGGAGGGGAAGAGGGGGTAGGGTGGATGGAAGGAAAAGAACATAAATAATTCCAGGTCTGTCTGTTGACCTTTATGAATATTTTTTTATCATGTCTGAGGAGGAGCCAAGCCCTATTCCTGAAGTCATTATTTGAGATTCCTTGGGGACTTCATGGCTTTGCTCCATTTGCTTCTCTGCTGCACTCCCTTTGTGTTTTGCCCATGTGTATGTGTGTGTGGCATTGGGGTGGGGAGGTTATCAAACCTGACACAGTTGCCACACTATCTCCAGTGTTGTCCCCCATAGAGCTACAGGTTAGTCAGGGGATGTCATGTCTCCTAGTGGGATCTGCCCTATAGTCCCCTCTGTGCCTTGGCTTTCTTAGCAGGAGTGTAGTCCTTGAGGCTTGGTGAGTCAGGATGTAGTTCTCTCTCTCTTTCTCTACTTCCCTCTAAGTTTGCTCCAGTGAGTTCTGAGCAGACCCTCCCCTCTCCAGGAGCTGGAGCTTCTGTGCTACTCTCTGTGGTGCATTCTTCTGGGGAAGGGGTACATGTAGCTGGCATTGGGGCCGACCCCTAAAAGTGACTCCAGGAAGGTTTAAATGAGTCCTGGTATTGCAGTGGCTAAGCATTTACATGTTACCTGAAGGGTCATGGGTTTGAACTCTCCAGTTGTTTTGTGGCTGCCTACTTCCATAAATATTATATCCTTGGCAGATCTATAGGAGCAGTTCTGCTCAGTCCTCTAAGGTCCTGGTGAGTTGGAATGGATTCAAGACATAGGATACATTGGCTTTTGAAGGACTGAGAAGCCATAGTGCAGTAATTCTGGAGAATTCAGCTGCTAAGGAAGATGTTATTCATTTAGACCTATCAGTGACTCTTTAGAAGGAAAGACCTATTGTCTCAATTCCATAATAATTACAGCAAAGTAAACTCAATGGACCAGTTCTACTCTGTCCTCTAGAGATGTTGAGTCCATCATAATCAACCCCAAGGCACACATCAAATATAACATGAAAATAATAGTATTTTATAATTTATCAAGAGTTCATGAGCATGGGAAGATGGGGGGAGGGAGAGAAAAAGGAGGAGCTCATACTAAGAACTCAAGTAGCAAGAAACTGTTTTGAAAAAATGATAGCAACATATAAAAAATGAGCTTGATACAATTAATGTAGGTATTGTTATAAGAGCTATAAGCATCCCAATAAAATGATTTATTTTTAAAAAATAACAGGAAAGTTGGTGATTTTTATATATATATATGTAATGTGCTATACAAACCAGGGCTTACTTTTCACGAGGAGATTTTTCATCTCATGAAGTAGTACTAAGTGTGTGTTCATATGTGCTTTCTTTATTTGTGCTTGAATTCAACAGAAAACTTCATATACCACTTCTTATTTTATAATGACAAGAGGAAAACAACTCATAGTGATCCAATAGGATAGAGTATAAGGAACTCATTGGATTTTCTAGGCCACAATTTTTACAAGAGAAGATCTGTAGAATCCTGCACCCTCACATCCCACCCCCCAGTGGTGCAACATGTGGGCTCAAATCACAAACCTTTCTACTAGAAGTTGAATTATGAAGCACCACGTGAACCTAGCTTAGACATACCACTCATGAAAAATCCATATTTGTGGCCATTCCCAAGAAAAGTGATGCAACACAATGAAGAAATTGTTAAACAATATCACTAATGTAACATGCAATTCACGTTTGCTGAAGATAATTTTAAAAGAATCGCAGCAGTGTATCAATGGGGAATGACCAAAAGTTCAAGCTGGATTCTGAATACATGCTACTAGAAATATTTTTGCAGATAATTGTTTGATAATAGAAAATATAAAAAGATGTTTACTCTGTTTGACTCACTGTGCAAACATTGAAATGCGTGAATCATAACAAATCATGTGAAACATCTGGAAATACGGGAAATTATAGAACACTTAATTGTGTTCAAGCATAATGTGTTTACATACTAAAAGGCCGTTATCAAAGAGAACAAGGGAACATTGCTTGAAAATTAGGAAAGGTGTGGATCAAGTTTGCATCCTTTCACAATACTTGCTTGGTCACTGTGATGGCCAGATAATCTGAGAAGCAGGACTACATGAAGAAAAATGTAGCATCAGGATTCGAGAAAGGTTTATTAACACCCTCCAATATACAGATGATACAACCTTCCTTGTGTAATGAGCCACTAGTTGATGAACATCCGGATTGCAGCCTTCATCAAAACAACTATTTTGATGTGAACTAGAGGGTTCAGAATGGAGACCCAAAGGCCATTTATAGACAGTTGGACTTCCCCTCACAGAAGGGTCACAAAGAAGGGATGAGTCATGCTGTGTGCAATATAGCACCAAAAAAAAAAACACACAACATTCCCCCAGTTCTTTAATGCTTCCTCTCCATGCTCCTCCATTATCATGACCCCAGTTGTACCTTACAAATCTGGCTAGACCAGAATATATCCTCTGGTACAGATATGGGCTTTCACCAAAAGGAAGCCAGGACAGATAACCCCCTCAGAAACAGTGATGAAGGTAGTAATACCATGAGAGTAGTGGGTAGGTGGGTGGGGGGACAAAAGAGGCAGTGATCCCAATGATCAATAAATATACATCCCCCTTCCAAGGGGGGTAAACAACAGAAATGTGGATGAAGACAGCAGATGGTGTGAAAATAAGAGGCAGTGGGTAGGTGGGAGGAGAAAGGAGGAAGTTATTCCAATGATTGACATGCAGCCTTCATCCAAGGGTGTCGAACAACAGAAATGTGGATGAATAAAAACAGTGAATGGTGTGAAATATGAAAATAAAAAAGAAAAGAAAAAGAATTTATAAATTATCAAAGGTTAATTAGGAGGAGAGGATGTGGGAGGGAAGGTGGGTGGAAAGAGGAGCCTATACCAAGGGTTCAAGTAGAAAGAAAATGTTTTCAAAATGATGGCAACATATATGCAAATGTACTAGTTACAATTGGTGTATGACTTGTTACAAGAGCTGTAAGAGTCCCCAATAAATTGATTTATATAAAAAAAGGGATTGGTCCCTTCAGTATGGTTCACAAAGATCTCACAATTGGACAAAGAAGCAACATCATGATAAATAGAGAAAACATGGAAGTTGCCAAAGATTGCATTTTACTTGAAATCAGAATGAACAGGGAAGTATCAGTCAAGAAATCAGGCAGTATATTGTACTGAGCAACTCTGCAGCTCATATCTCTCTTAGCATGATAAAAATCAAAGGAGACTGAGGTATACTTGAATGGGATAGTATTTCCAATTGTCACACAAACAGGTGAAAGTCAAACAACAAATGAGAACAACTGGAGAAAAATTTATGTATTTGAGTTATGCCCTTGACAAAGAACACTGAAGACCAAGCAATTATAAGCTGGACAAATTACAACCAGAATGTTCCTTAGAAGGAAGAATATCTAAACTCTGTCTCATGTACATTGTATAAGTGCAGCTAAGCAAACACAGCATGTACATTGTAAACATAATCAGGAGGGATCAGTCACAAGTAAAAGGACATCATGCTAGGTAAATTAGAGGGCATCTCCCATGAGCTCTGAAGATAAATATGTGCATAAGCAAATGTGATGAGAAAATCTGATGGGTTCTTGGCTATCAAAAGATCCAGTACCTGGAGTCTTAAAGGTATGAAGGTTAAAAAGCAGCCATCTAGCTCAGAAGCAACAAAATCCACTTGGAAAAAGCACAGCACCATGAGGTGTTGAAGGAATCATGTATCAGGCATCAAAGAACAACAATCTTATCGTTGTGTGCCCACCTTCCTGTTATGATTGCTGAAGATAAATGTGTGCATAAGTAAATGTGGTGAAGAAAGCTGATGGTACCAAGCTATCAAAAGATATAGTGTCTGGGGTCTTGAAGGCTTGAAGGCAAACAATCGATCATCTAGCTCAGTAACAACAAAGCCCTCATGGAAGAAGCAAACCAGCTTGTGTGAGCACAAGGTGTTGAAGGTATCAGGTAACTGGTGTCAAAGAATCAAAAATTACATGATGGTAAATGATGGGTAGTGAAGACTGGGGACCCAAAACCCATCTGTAGGTAGTGGAGCATCTCCATATAGAAGGGTTACAGGGAGGAGACAAATCAGTCAGAATGCAGTGTAGCAATGATGAAACATATAACTTTCCTTTAGTTCTTCAATGCTTCCTCTCCTCCCATTCAATGTTTCCTCACCCCCATTATCATGATCCCAATTTTGCCTTACAAATCTGGCTAAACCAGAGGATGTACACTGGTACATATAGGAACTGAACACATAGGGGAGGTGGGGGAAAGGTGGGGTATAAAGGGGAAGCCTATTATAAGGATCTACATATAACCTTCTCCCTGGGGTATAGACAAGAGGTAAGTGGGTGAAGGGAAACATCAGACAGTGTAAGATATGATAAAATAATAATTTATTAATTATCAAGAGTTCATGAGGGAGGGTGAGTGGAGTGGGGGGGAAATAAGGAGCTGATACTAAGGAAATAAGTAGAAAGCAAATACTTTTCAGAATGATGAGGGCAAAAATGTAAAAACATGCTTGAAATACAATGGATGGGTGTATGTATTGTGAAAAGAGTTGTATGAGCCCCCAATAAAATGATCTAAAAATAAAAAAAATAATTAATTAAAAATAAATTGTCTTCAGTAAAGAGACCCATACTTCACTACCTGTGCAAAAATGTACAAAAGATGGATCAAAGACTTAAATAGTGAGAAAACAGGGACAAACTAAGGACTCTGTTGCATAATATAGACATTCTGCAAAACATAACAAAGGAAACACATGGTAGAAGACAAAATAGATGGCTGGGAACTACTAAAATATTTGGTGCTTATGTACATCAAAAGACATCATCAAAAGAGTAAGCTGGGAACTTAGAGATTGGAGAAAAATCTTTGGCAACAACACAACAGACAAGGGGCTAATCTTTAAAATCTAGAAAGCTGAAATATCTTAATAAGAAGAAAACTAATAATCCAATTAAAAAATGTGCAAAGAGCATGAACACAGTTCCCCCAAAATGGCAGCAAATAAACATCTGAAAAAATGCTCAGGATCATTTGCCATCTGGTAGGTGTAAATCAAAGCAAATATAAGATGTTACCTTACTCTTATAATGAGAGCCAAATTTAAATAGATAAATAAATATATACATAAAGGAATAGAATGCTAGAGAGAGTGTGGAGAGATTGGAAGTCCACTACACTGTTGGTGGGACTGTAGCTATGTATACTCATTGTGAAAATCAACATGATACAACCTCAAACAATCAGGAATTGAAATTCCATGTATCCAACAATACTTTTCTTACATAATTAGCCTAAAAATAGGATTCATAGGACAAAGAAACTTATACACTTGTCTGCTCATTTGTAGCACTGCTTATAATAGCAAAATGTTGGAATAATAATCCAAATACCCACCAGTAGAAGAATGGATATAACAAAATTAGTAATACAAAAAATTAGTATATACACACAATGGAATACTATGTATCACTTAGAAATTGTGATAAAACCTTAAACACTGCATGACACGGACATGGTGAACATTGTGCTGAATGAAGTTAGTCATTCACAAAAGAAAAAATATTGTGTAACATCACTTTTAAAAGCATAAAAATTCTCACCACAGGGACCAGTCCTTAGAGCTTATCAAGGTGAGAGGACAAAAAGACGATGATGCAACTATGAGAGGTAGGAAATCTTTTTTTCTGCCAAGGGCTATTTGGATATTTATAACAACATTAGCAGACCATCTTGGTCAAATTAATTTGGGGTCAGGAATGTGATAATAACTGGTACTGATGATTTCCTGGTTGTTCCCCACCCCTGGACTAAAGGGATAACAGATGTTGACTTGGGTGAAAGGATCTCTGTAGATCCACAAGAGAGAGAAGAGAAATCAGGAGGGGTGTAGCAGAAAGCATATTGTGGAGCAGAGCAGAGAGCATAGAATGCAGAATTGATGATCCAAAATATAAGCCCCTTACATAATTCACAGTAATAATATCATTTTATAGGAGTAAAAATAAAATCCAAATAATTTAAAATACATAAATAAATTTGATGATCAGGGAAAAAGAGGAATATGAATGAGGTGTATTTACACAGTGACTTCAAGTATAACAACTTTGGTTTTGGCACAAAATAATGTTTCATTCTATTCTACATAGACCTACTAGGAAGATCCAAATAAAATGAAATCTTTGGCAACTTGAATCTTTTCTCCATTTATTATGATGTTTATTATTCCAGCTGAGAGGAATTTTGTTTTCTTTATATTGAGTTGCAATTCATACTGGAAGCTGACGTCTGATTTTCATTAGCAAATACCTTAAGTTCTTTTCATTTGAAGCAAGCAAGGAAAGTTTTTTCATTCTCCTATTGTAGACTGTTAATAATCCCACTTTATTTGTATCAAGAGTTCTTGACGCATGGAATTTATGACAGATAAAACCCTCAAGAACAGTAGTGGAAGTAGCAATGTCACAAGGATAGAGGGTTGGTGGTGGGGGAGAGAAAGGAGGCACAAAGGTAGATATACACACATAGCTCTAAGATCCCCAGTAAAATGATTTAGAAATAAATTAATTACACATACACATACACACACACATATATCCTGCAAGGGAGACAAATAGCAGAAAGGTGGGTGAAGGGAGACAACATACAGTGTAAGACATGAAATAACAATGATAATAATAATAATAATAATAATACATGATCAATGATTCATGAGAGTCAGAAGGTGGGGAAGGGAGGGGTTAAAAAGAGGAGCTGATACTAAAAACTCAAGTACAAAGAAATTGTTTTGGAAATGCTGAAAACAACATATATACAAGTTTGCTTAATACTTTTGAATGGTGGATTATTATAAGATTTGTAAGAGCCCCTACAATCAAATGATTAATTTAAAAACTAAGACTTAAAAAAATAAACCCACCTTTAATCCTGGTGCAAATATATATGTGTGTGTGTATATATACATACATACATATATTCATACATGTGACTATGACTATACATATCTATATTCCAAATTCATTCTATCGTTCTGTGATACATACAGACAGTGGTAAAAAGACACACCATTGATATGTGCCTTTTTAAATTAATTTATTTCTAAATCATTTTATTGGGGATCTTAGAGCTATTATAACATTCCACACATAAATTTTTTAAGCATATTTGTACATATATAGACATTATTTTATACACATTTACTTTCTATTTGAACTCTTGGTATCAGTTTCTCTTTATGCCCTCCCTCCCACCCTAATGTCTGTTCTTAGTTTTAAACCATTCACTCTCCCTTTATTCTTTCTATAACTACCTCTTGGCATACACACACACACACACACACACACACATATATAAATATTCTATGTTCCACATGTGCATAGTTATCTATAATTCCCTAGACCCATAGTTTTCTATGATACACAAAGTCTAAAACCTTTGTGTAGTCAATTAAACACAAGGGGACATCTTCCTTGCATTTTATGTTTTCAGGCAAGACTCGTGGCATCCACAACCTGGCTTAAGTTTCTGGCAGCTGTCTGTGAATGCACTGAGCAACTGTTCTTGAATCACCTTCAGCAAAATTTTACTTGAGTGTGATATTAATGACATTGCTCAGTAATGTCCGCATTCTGTTGGATCACCTTTATTTGTACAAAGATGGACCTCTTGCAGTTGACTGGAAGTCTAGATATTCTACAAATATCTTGGCATAGAGTATTTTGAAGGTGTATTTTTTCCAACTCCATGGTTTTGCACATTTCATTATATTGCTTTTTTTCCTCAAGCTTTGTTTTGAAAATTTTTGTTCAACTCTTTAGCTTCATCATTTCCCACAGGTTTTCTATACTTTACATTCATGAGCAAGTATCAGAGTATTCAGAGTATTCAGACATCTGATGGGTTTTATTTTTCTTTATTGTTTTTTCATGACCTGTTGCTTTCTTCGTGTATGATGTTCTTGATGTCATCCCACAATTCCTCAGGTCTTCAGTCACTCGTGTTCAATAATTCACATCTGCTCTTGAGTTTGTCTCAAAATTCAGAGATGATATATACAAAGTGGTATTTTAACAATTGTGAAATTGCTCAAATTTTCTTCTTTTTCAACCTGACCTTGCATGTGTGATTGATGATCTGTTTCACCTTCAGCTCCTGATCTTGCTTTGGCTAATGATATTTAGCTTCACCATTGCCTATTTCCATAGATCTAGTCAATGTGTATTTCATCTAATGAGGCCCAGATGTATCATTGCCTTTTTTTGTTTTTGAAAAATGATATTTGCAATGTAGAAGTCATTCATCTTGCAAAATTCTTTCAGTTTTATTTCTGTCATCAAGTTCATATTTTTCAACTACTCATCCTTCCTCTTTGTTTACAACTTCTACTTTCTAGTTGCTCATAATTATCAATTCATTTTAACTATGTTTGATCAATTTCAGTCTGATGAAATTGGTACAATTCTTCCATTATTTGATTCTTGTTGTAGTGGTGGGTGTGGAAGTGGGCATCAGAGTTGTATTAACTGGTCTCACTTACTTTGTTTAGTGCTCTTGAGTTGGTTCCCTACAAGAGAATAAAACACTGCCTGGTCCTGTGAAATCCTCACAGTTGGTCTTACATTTGACCCCACTGATGTAGTCACTGTGTCAATCCATCTTACTGATCATATTTTTTTTTGGTACACTGATACTTTACTAAGCATATTTACCATGGACTGATCTCTTTCAACAACCTGTAAGTATTGCCATACTTGCTAAGGAGCAAGTGTGGCAGTAATTTTTCCAAAACAGACTGGTTTGTCCTTTTGGCTTCACATAGTGCCTTAAATATTCTTGCCCAACACTAGTTCAAATGCTTCCATTCTTCTTCAGTCTTCCTTATTCAATGTCCGACTTTCACATGCATATGAGGCAATTGATAATACCATTGCTTGGGTCAAGTGTACCTTAATCCTCAAAGTAACACCTATGTTTCTCAACAACATAAGAGGTCCTGTGCAGCACATCCATCCAATGCAATGAGTTATTTGATCTCTTGGCCCCTGCTTCTATAAGACTGCTTGAAAATCCAAACAACATCTTTGACAATTTCAGCCTTTCCTTCATTCATCATGATGTTGCCTATGGGTACGTTTGTGAGGATTTTTGTTTTCATTACGCTGAATCGCAATCCACACTAAAGGCTACGATCCTAGCTCTTCATCAGTAAGTGCTGTGAGTTCTCCTCAGTTTCATAACCAAAGTTGTTCCATTTGCATGTCAAAGGTTTTTAATAAGCCCTCCTCCAATCATGATGCTGCATGCTTCTTCATATAAATCATCAGTTTCTCTAATGATTTGCTGAGCATACATATTGAATAGGTATGGTGAAATGATTGAATCTTGACACATGCCTTTCCTGATTTTAAACCATGCTGCTATACCTTGTTCTGTTTACATAACTGTCTCTTGATCTATATATAGGTTTCACAGTGTAGTGTTCTGTGATTCCTATTCTTCTCAAGATTATCCATAGTTTATTCAGGCCCACATAGTCGAATACCTCAGTAATTTATCTATCTATCTATCTATCTATCTATCTATCTATCTATCTATCTATCTATCATCTATCTATCTATCTATAAAACTCAGCTTAAAAAGAAAAAAACCCTTGGCTTATATACAGTGTGTGTGTATGTATGTGTATATATACATTACATATATGTTCATGCCTATCACAGATAGCAGTGTACTTAAAGATAGATCTTGAAATGTTCTTTTTTGATAATGAATGTGACTCCCTCCCCCTTGATTTTTGTCATTTCCCTCATAATAAACCATATGATTGACTAATTCAACATGGCCAGTGTTAGTTTATTTCAGATCACTAATGACTAGGATATTGATCTTTATATGTTCCATTTCATTTTTAGGACTTCCAATTTTCACAAATGCATACATTCATCTTCTGATGATTAATGGATGTTTGAAAGTCCTAAGATCATATAATTAATTATAACTCTGTCTTGAATATTTTAATAAATAGAGAGGATCTGGATTATTTATCCCCTAAATTAGGTTTAACTTAATGAAAGTGAACGCAAAAGTACTTCTTTGATATATTCTTCACTCTATCACTATTTTCTATTGAAATTATTACTTATTTTTGAAACAAAATTATGTTTTCACAATTATTTCTGCTTTAGTTCTAACAGAATTTCATTAGTTAAGGACAAAATCACCCTTCTCCTCTTCTGTAACAGAGAAGAGCATATATTACAAAGTGAATCAACAAAAAAAACAATTATTAATCACTATTTTTTATTGTATTAGCTTATCTGTGGTCCCAGATACATATACATAGCTCTCTCAGAAAACAAGCAACCCCATTATCATCAATTTTATTCCAACTGATAAAGACCCTATATAGAATTTCTTTATTTCTACACTTGAAGACACAAATATGATTATGTATAAATCGATATATTTACAAAATTAATTTTAATAGAGATAGTTATAGTGAAGCTTTTTATTGAGGTTAAAAAAACAAAGATTGCTTCTGTCTATGTGTGAACTTATTGTGGTTATTTTTACTTTATTACTATTTCCCCTTGGCTGTTCATTTGTTTTCCTCTGATTTTTCCATTTAAAGATCGGTGCCATTTATGGGTCTAATTACTCAAGCCTACCTCCATTACTTTTTCAAAGCATTTTTCTAAAATGCCTGTAGCTTCTGGCCCTGGCCCAAGTCGCGGCTGGACGGAGATGCCTGCTCAGCATCTCTCCTTCCCACAAGCATGTCACCTTCAACAAAGTCTCACTTTCCCGGCAGAATAGGCAAAGGGAATTTGCATGTGTCAGCCAGACACTGCCCTTCCTTTGTACTTGCATATGTAATTAAGAATATTTTATCATGAAGTAATTATGATATACAGGAATTTGCAAAATTCAAAGAAAAAACAAACAGGAAGACATCTGATATCATCTTATATTTTTCTCAACTCTTTCTTAAAACACATACAGTTTTACATTCTAAAAGCCAAATGCTATTTGCTAATAATTATGTCCTCCCAGAGAGTATTTTTTAATTCAATAGCACAATCTACACGTGAAAGTAAAAGCAGCATAATTGTATTCCCTGATTATAATACAATTAAAGTTGTGGATAATTCTCATTTTGGAAGAATATGTCAAAAATGAGAACTGGATAGTGGTATAAGACTCATTCAGAAATTGGTAACATAGTAAATGACAGCATATGAAAATTGTTAGAGAAATGGAATAGCAAGGCCAATAAGCATTTTCTAAGTATATACATTCTCTTCTTAAGTATAAGTAACTTTTGAATGATTGGCATGGTCGAGGCTTATTTTCCAGGATAAAAAGATTAAAAAGTAATTAATACTTAGCCAGTTATAAAGCACCTTATGTGGCAGGAAACATAAACATGCACACACATAATCATAAACACCCAATTCCCTAAAATAAATAAATAATAAAATACCCAACTTCTTAAAGGCAGTATCAGTTGATAGATCATTAAATTCTTATATATGACTAATAAAGAAGATGCTGTGTCCAAATGTTTGTTGGAGAGGAGGTGCGGATGAAACGACTGTTAGGAAACTAGTATATTTATGCATATTTATTATTTATCAAAAGAAATCAAACTATGTATTACATTCTGTAATATGCTGCACAACAAGTCCAATGTTGAAAAGCAAAAATGTCACTTTAAGAACTACGGCATGCTTAACCCAAGCAATGGTATTTTCAATCACCTCCTATGCTTGTGAAAGTTGGACATTGAATCAGAAAGACCAAAGAAGAATAGATGCATTTGAATTGTGCTGATGAAGAATAGTGAAAAGACCATGAATTGATGAACAGACGAACCAGTCTGTCGTGAAGGGCCAGCTACTCCTCAGTGGTCAGTATGGCTTGCCTGGTCAGGAGACACCAGTCCCTGGGAAAGGACATCATGCTTGAGAAAGAGGAAAGTCCTGGACAAGATGGATGGACACAGTGACTGCAGCAATGGGCTCAAACATAAGAACGACTGAGAGGATAGCACAGGATAAGGTGGTTTTTTCGTTCTATTTTACAGAGGATTGCTATGTGTTAGAACAAGCTAAATGGCATCTAACAACAAAAACATTCACTCCTTAAAAAACCTAGCACTTTTCAGGCCATTGCTTCAAATGCACCATTCCCAGAGAGACTTTACTTTTCTCTTTAAAATCACAAACTCCTTGCTGTTGCTATAACTAGGTTGAGTGGAGTCTCTCCTGGTCTTGGTCATCAGCAGAGAGGTTGCCATGTTTGGGCACATTTTTGTGTCAGCTGTGTCAATCTACCTTGTTGAGGGTCCAGCTCTTTGTGCTGACCCTCTACATTAACAAGCCTGGCTCCCTCCTCCAGGCACTGCGTCCTTCTGATAACATGTCTGAGGCTGTGACACCAAATCTCACAATCTTCTACTTTACGAAGCATTCTGCGGTTCATATGTTCAAATACATACTTGTTCATTCTTCTAGAAATCCTTAATAAGTTCATATTCAATATTTTTACCAGCATCATAAAGCAAGTGCATCACATCTTTGTTACTATACTTTAAAATTGTATTTGAATATGAGGCAATTAAAAAGATTAATTTTAAAAAGTTACTAATTTGGGTGACAACAAAATGAAATCTTGGCTTTTACAGAGGTCTTTGGTAGCACATTTGCCCAATTCAGTATGCCTTTTGATTTCTACTTCTCTCTCTGTTGCCATCACTGTTTTCTTTTGAGCTTTTAATGGCTGCTTCTCTGGGCATTGATTATGGATACAAGTAAAATGAAATCCCTGATCATGTCAATCTTTCTTCATGTATCATGGTGTTGCTTATTGATCCAGTTATGAGGATTCCTCTTTTTCTTTATGCTTAGATCAAATTCATCTGGAAGGCAAGAATCTTTGATCCCTCTTGGTACTTCTAGTCCTCTCCATTTTCAACAAGTTGTGCCATCTGCCTATTGAATGTTGTTCATCAATTTTGCTCCAATTATGCTGTCATATTATTTCTCATGTAATACAGCTTTTCAGTGTATTTGCTCAGCATACGGAGTCAATCAGTGTAGTGAAATGGTACAATCCTGACATGCCCTTTCTGAATGGGAATCATACTTACATTTCCTAACTAAAATCCCAAACCCAAGCTCATTGTAGTAGAGTTGAATCTAACTCATAGCTGTTCTATAGGACACAGGAAAAAGACTTTCATATGCAGTCCAAGACTGTAATATTTATGCCCATATAGCAGAGTGCCCATATAACTCACACAGGATGGGTAACTGATGAATACTAACTGCTGAATTTTTGGTTAGCACCTGAGTACTTTAGCACCCTTTAGAGCTGAAGTTTTATATACTGAGCTTATTTTGTTGTTTGTTCATTGTCTGTTGTCTCTCAACAGGAATGTAAGCTCTACAATAAGGTAAGCCTAGTGTTTTATCCCCAATGTCTAAAATAATTCCTGGCATAACCTCATAAGGATTTTAAAAATAAATAAATTAGAATTTCATTTTTGTCTCTGGCTCAAACTAATCTCAAAAGCAACTTAACTATGAAAAATGCTCTCTGGAAAATAAACCTAAGTCCTATGTTCTACTCCCCATTCAGCTTCTATGCATTTTTTTGATTTGACAAATGTTTAGAGACAAATATGAATATGATTATAATTTCTAGTGCCTGGACACACAAAACAATATTCAAGCATTACAGAAAGCACCAGACAAAACCATCACATTTTGTTAGGGGGTTTTGGGTGTTAGCATTCTTTAGAAAAATATGGTAGATTCATTTTCATTCACTGTTTGGTTATTATATATATGTAGTAGTTATCTCAGAGTTAAGAGATTTTTTAGGTTCCTTTCTATTGCATGATATTATGTTAAAAAGTATTGTGACTATGGTTTAAGTTTATATCTCTATGGGTTTCTTCCAAACAGAATAGGTTGAGACATGCATCTGTGATCAGTGGATGGCTGCAGACAAATTGTCTCAGTAATGTAGTAGTATTAATCTCCTTAGGAAGCCTTCAAAAATAGTTTTGATCCAAATAATGTTTTCTAAGCAGCCATCTAAGTGAAGATTCAGCTAAATCTACAGGAAAGAAGCCCAGCAGTCCATGTGATTCAAGGATTGTAAATAATAAAATCCATGATCGGAGGAGAGAATTGTATTAAAGCTTAAATTCTGAGCACACCGTTTTCAGACAGTGGCAGTGACAGAGCACACAGATAGTGATAGTGACCATAAAAAATCCAATTTCATAGTACTCACAAAGATTAAGCCTCCATTAAATTCCCTTGGATCATTGACCAAGGATTAAAAAAAAAGTCTTGTCCTCAGACATAGTGTATTGGAAAGTGGATTGTTGTAGATGTAAATATTACCATTTGCTTTCCCTTTTGACACATTTTAAATTCTCACATCAATTATACTTTTCTTTTTCAAGGACTGACGTTTTGTGTATTTTGTTTTATTTTGTTACTATTGCTGGCTTTCTAAATGTAATTTTCTTTATAAGAAATTTAGGATAGGGCTGAGACCCGGTGGCGTAGTTGTTGAGTGTGGGACTGCGGCCCACTGGCTTGGCGGTTCAAATCCAGCAGCAGCTCTCCAGGAGCAAGACTGGGCTTCCAACTCCCACAAAGGGCAATGATGCCCCCCCCCCAAAAAAAAAGGAATTCAGGATGTATAAATTTAAAGAAACATTAAGGAGATGAATTATGTCTTCTTATGACAGGCGAGGTTGGGGATCTGGTACAAAAATGAGGACAAAGTTCTAACATTGATTGTGGTGAGCACTGTGGACCTTCTAAAAATATATTGAAATCATTGTATTACCTGGTACATGAGTTACATGTCAAAGATTTGTTTTTAAATAGTAGGTTCTCAGGGTGTAATGGGTCAATAAATTCAATGCCCCCCAAAAAAACTAGAAACCCTGCACTAAATAAACTTCCGTAAAATAAATACAATAATAGAATTAGAAAACACAATAAAAGTGTAGCATACCAGAATAAAAGAAATGGAAGTCTGAGTTGTTGAGCTTGAAAACAATTTCCTTAACTGTACCTGACAAGAGAAACAACCAACAAAAAGTGTAAAGGAATCTGAAGAAAGTCTAAGGATGATATGGGTTTCTGGAGCAGGAAGAAGCAAACCAAAGAAATCTACAGAGAAAATGGTGTAAGAGACCATGGAAGGACTACTCCTTAGCATTACAAAAGAAGAGAAAATAACTATTCAAGACGCGAAGAGGACCTCAAAAGGGCATACCTTAAATGAAAAACATCACAATGTATCGTAATGAAAACCTCCAATACCAAGTAAAAGGAGATGATC
This sequence comes from Nesogale talazaci, assembly GCA_004026705.1. Classification (NCBI taxonomy): domain Eukaryota; kingdom Metazoa; phylum Chordata; class Mammalia; order Afrosoricida; family Tenrecidae; genus Nesogale; species Nesogale talazaci. Next base: position 315,178 of record PVJH01000240.1, on the reverse strand, counting down.
CTGAGAGCACCTAAGGAAAATAGAACCTACAAGGAAGCCCAAAAAGAGTACACTCAGATTTCATTGTAGAAACAGGCTTAGAAAAAGGTAATAGAGTAATATGTATAAAACCCTAGAAGAAAAAAATGCAAAACAGGAATCTTATATCCAGCAAACTTGTCTCAAATAGAGACAAAAGTAAGACTATTACTCAAACACTTCACTGCCTTAAGGTTGATTCCAACTCATCTTTACAGAACAGGGTGTAACTACCCCAGGGGGATTCTAAGACTATTTGCAAGGATATAAAATCTCACATCTTGCACAATAATGTTTCTGTTGTTATGTACCATTGAGTCAATCCTGACCCTTATCAATCCTGTGTACAATGGAAGGAAACACTGGGGCTACTCCATGCTCATAATTGTTCATATGCCTGAGGCCAGGGTTGCAGCCACTGTGTCAATCCATCTCATTGATGTCCTTCCTCTGCTTCACTGCCCCACTACTTTGTCAGAATGATGTTCTTCTTAAGGGACTGGTTTCTCCTGACAGCATGTCCAAAGTATTTCTCCTTCTATGTCCAAAGCCTGGCCTTAAGGATTCCACACACACACAAAAGTTGGAAATCATTAAAAGATTTGACATTGTGACAGATTGCAAGATTAACACACACACAGAGTTATATTCTTTTATAATAAAATAGAGAGCTCTGAAAAAGAAATCAAGAAAACACTACCATTTACAACTAGCCAGACAAAAAAGATACTTAGAAACAAACTAAATCCAAGGGGAAAAAAGACATGCACCATACTTACCTGGCAGTGTAGATACCATGACCACAAGGGTGGTTTTTCCAGGGCGAGGCTTATCCATTGCACTCCAGGTGTGCTGACCCCTGTGATTTCCCCAAATGTGGGTAACTGGACTGCATAATTTGTGGTAGTGGGGGACTGTGTTCATGCTCTCCCCTGGGGGGGAAAAAGACATGTACTAAGAACACTACAGAATAAGATATAAGAAACCAATGAAGCCCATACAAAAGGAGAAATATTCCATGTTTGTGGATATAAAGATTCACTATTGTAAAATGTAAAATGCAAAATGATCAAATGCTGTCTATAAACACAACACAATTCCAACCCAGATGTCAACTCTATTATTAAAAGAAATGTGAAAATTAACTACTAACTTCATATGGAGATGGAAGAGACCGAGAAGAAGCAAGTAGTTTCTTTAAAAGAACACAATAGGAAGCCTGTCACTGCCTGACCTCCAATCCTCTTACCAACCCACAGAAATCAAAGATACACACATGTTGCTGTTGGGTCAGTTTCGAATTATAGTGACCGTATACACAACAGAATTAACACGGCGCTTATGTTAATTTCATGATTGAGATGTAGGAGTGGAGTCTAGCCTGTTAATCTGGAGATAGCCATTGAGGAGCCAATGAGGCCTCTATGTGGGCATGGCTTTCTCCTGAGACTTCTGGGAAATCTCATGATATTTCCCTCGTGAAGATGAGAAGCTATCTCCCCCAGTTGTTGGGAGTCAGTCTCAGAGGTGATTAATCACGGACAAGACAGCCTGGCAGCATCCAAGAAGCTGGAGGAGCCGGCGGAGAGACCACACTGCTTTGCCCTGATGGAGCCAGACCTCTGAAGCTGGGGCGGCCACATGAAGACCTCTGCCAGCGATGAGTTGCTTCTGCTGTTGATGGACCCTGAGCCTTGAAGGCGAGGTGCCCTGCCAGCACCGGGATTCTGCACCCACTGACCTATGACTTTGTGAGTCAGAAGACTTTATAGACTGATTTCGGGCATATGGGTTAATATCAGACTTATGACTTTGGACTAGACTGGGCTGGGATGCTTTCTTCATACAATGGACATATGTACGGATTGTTATGAGAGTTGTATGAGCTCCAATAAAATGATGTTTTAAAAAAATGGGTAAAGGGCATGAAAAACAGTTCACCAAAAAATGGCATCCAAATGGCTAACAAACATGGAAAAATGCAAAAAACTCCCTGCCATCAGGGAGATGCCAATCAAAACAATAATGAAATGTTCCCCAGCCAACACTGTTAAAACAACAATAACAACAAAGCAGAAGAAAACAACAAATGCTAGAGATGGTGTGAAGAGATTGGAACTCTCACCCTCTGCTGATTGGTCTTTAAGTTTCTGCAACCATTGTGGGAAGCAATATGACAACAGTTCAAATAATTGTGATTCAAAGTTCCATATTTTCTAGCAATATCTCCAAAGAAGTAAGAGAGAGAACATGGACAGATATATGTAGGCTTACATTCATCAAAGCACTCTTTATAGTAGCTAGAAATTTAAAATATCCAAAATTCCCCATAAGTAAAATAATAGATAAAGAAACTTATGGTACATACCCATAAAGGAGTACTATGCATTGTTAAAAATACAATGACAAACCATAAAAAACCTCCTGACATGGATGAATCTTGCAAACAGGCAGAGTGTCAGTCAATTGAAAAAGGAAATATATATATATATATATATATATATATATATATATATATGAAACCACTAGTTCTCAAATGCTTCTTCCCACCGACTATCATGATCCCAATTCTACCATTCAGATTCAGCTAGACCAGGGGGTGTTCACTCGAGTTGGAAACATGAGGAATTTAGGATAGATAATCCCTTGGGACAAGTGGGGGGAGTGATGATACTGGGAGGATGGAGGGATGGTGGAGTAGAAGGGAGAACTAATTTCAGAGATCTACATGTGATCTCCTCTCAGACAGCAGGGGGGTGGGTGAGGTGACACATTGGACAGTGTATGATATGAAGATTTTATAACAATTTGCAAATTATTAGGGGCTCATGGGGGAGGAGGGAGGGGAAGGGGAGTATGGGGAGCTTGAATTTAAAAAAATGAACTAGAGGAAAGGGAGAAAGAGGAGCTTATGCTGGGAGCTCAAGTAGAAAATGTTTGTGGCAATATGTGTACACATATGCTTAATACAAATGATGTATTGAATGTTATAAGAGCTGTAAGAGCACCCAGTAAAATCTATATTAAAAATAAATAAAATAAAAATAAGAAAACAGGGCAAAAACATGCATACCAAAGGAATCAGACTTTGGAAGTTATCCAGGGAAGGAGGGCAAAGATGGAAAGATGAAGCAGTGAACGAGTGACTGAAGGCAGAAGGAAGTGGAAAAGTATAAGGGATGTGTTGGTGGTGGAATTTGCATCAATGTGTGAAGATTTGAAGAGTAGGGTGAACTCTGGAATACAGAGTTGATCGTCTGTAATGGAAATCCTACCTGACAATAAGAAATCCAGTTTTTAAAAGATGCTTTGCTCTTTTTCAATCAGTAGTGTAAATGCCAGTAATATGGTGTTGAGTTCAAATATACACATTTACTAACAGAGCTCATGGTTCTGAAGAGAGTCTGCTAAATTCTAAAGTAAATCTTCTCTCTTACTTAGGTCATATTTCAAATTCTTCTTCTGTCTCAAAGCCCTCAATAGAAACTCCACAGCTTTTGATATTGCTCATGATTGTTCAATTTCTGCAAGTCTTAATTTAGAGTAACCATGACCATCACATCTGATTTCTTGTGACTTTTTCCAATAAATTATTGTTTTATGACATGTATGCAGGTTCCTTGAATATGCAAAAAAAAGTCATCTTTTCTCTTATCATTTTAGGCTGAATGCATGTTTCTTACAAAAACAAAAGCACAAACATCTTCAAACCCAAACCCCAAAATGCCATTGTCATTGAGACAGTTCCAACTCACATAGGCCCTATAGGATGGAATAAAACTGTTCTGGTAGGTTTCTGGGACAGTGAATTTTGACAGGAGTACTTAGCCGAGCCTTTTCCCACAAAGCCGTTGGTGCTTTCAGATGGCTGACTTCGTGGCAAGGGACCCAAAGCACAGTCCTCTATGCCGCCATGGTTCCTTGTCTTCAAAATATAGGTTTATTAGTAGCACTTCCCTGTGCATTTGCTGTACTCCTCATTTCAACTTTCCTCCTTTTTAATGCATATAATTTTCCTAAATCTTACTGCTTAAATCACTTCCTGTACTCAGATGATTCTGGAACTTGTTCTGTCCTTTGAGTCCCCAGAGCTCTTAGAGTGCACACCATATGGTCAGCTGGAACACACATTGGGAAGAAACTGTGGTCTGCCACCGTTCTTCACAGTTGCCTTCTGTTTAGTATGCAATGATGCTATTTTAAAAGATCCAGGAAAAAATGTGTCTGGAACTTCAAAAGTAGATATAAACTAGAAATAATTTATATAATTCATTAAAAAATGAAATGTATTTGATTTCAAATCTTTGAAACATGATCAAGTCAAGTCTTTTTCTAATTAGAAAAAATGGCAGGTATAATGATACATGTCATGAATTTTTCTCTTTCTTTTCCCCTGGATAATAAATGTTGAAATGGTTAGGGTTAAACATTGAATTTTAGAACCTCAAAATATGTATTGAAATCCTTCTTTCTAACTATTAGAGTTAGGTCAAGGAAGAAAGATGGGGAGATATGATTCCATCAGAATTAAACATTTGAAAAGCCTATATAGGTTTATTATAAGAAAAAAGAAAATCTATGGCAGTGTTTTTTAGCTTACCTTTAGATAAGCTCTATTTGGAAATAGCATTTTTGCTGTTATGTTACTTATGGCATACCTAAGTAAAATAGTCCCTATACCTGCTCACAACTTACCTACGAAAAGAATAGAATAGGCACAGAGACACACACAGGGGGCAAGAAATGCCAAAGAAAGCCCATGATTGACAACAGTAATGACAAACTGAAAAAAAAATCACAGAAGGTATTGATATAACTGAGAGCCTGATTTTTATTTTCCAGTCACATGAGAAAAGTCATTTATACTCTTTTAGGTCACCTATTGGTGGTAGCTCTGTTATAGTAGTGGTAGATAATGAAGAATCCATTTCTCCTTTTTGAAGCAATATGAAATGTTTTAAAAGAACAGATCCTGGTATAAATGAGTAAGATGATATCATAAGAAATGTAGGTTCAGTAGACTTGTAAGAGTAAGTGGCCTGTAAATTTAAGGCTATTCTAAGAGAGGGCTCTAGGGACCTAGATGATGAAGTCCATGTTTTCTTTAAAGAGGATTAAGCTTATTAACTAATAATACAGCTCATTAAAATTCTAGTGCACACATTTTTTTAGAGAATTGAAAGGCAAGGATGTTACTTTGAGGGCTAAGGTGAGCCTGAATCCAGCCACAACATGTTCAGCTGCCTCAAATACATGTGTGCTTTGGACATTGAAACAACATATGTATCATTTGTTCAGCCATCATATAAATGGAAAACTCTGATCCAACCAAAGCTCAAACAATGAGACTTCAGTGTTCTTGTGATAAATTATAATCCATTTAATGAAAAACAATTTAACCCCATTGCACTTCTTGCTTGAATGAATTGGTGTCTTCCTTAATAAAAAATAAAATGAGAGAATTATCTAATGCAATGCATTAGCTGGCCTTGAAAACTGGAGGTACTTGACTTAAAACTCAGACATTTATTAGAAAGTTGATACTTTTTTTCTTCTTCAGATAGAAAGCTGAAATCTCTGGTATCCTACCAGGCTATGAAATTGCAGGGAAAATACAGAGGTCATTTCCCTACAATTTCTCCGGTTTAAAAGTAACGATAGCCTGTAGTGTAATAGCATAGCACATGCATCTTGATCATATAACAAGAGCATAAAAAGGGTGGCTACCACAGGGAAGATTCTATTCAAATTAATCACTTTAATTAAAATTTAAAGGTACAGAAACCATCTACTTTTAAAGGTACAGAAGCATCTGCTCCTTATAAGGAATTCTTATGCAGTCAAAATTTTATAAAAGAACATCATAAGGATTGCATGATACAGCACATTGTCAGGATTGATTGATTGTGCATGACATCTATCAATGAAATACTCTTTCTGGGATTATACAATGGAGATTAAAACCATTCCTGGAAATATTATTTTATCTTTTAATTGTCCCTCCCTCACAAATTTTGTGACGCTACCTTGTACTCTACTTCTGTTGGAAGGAAAAGAAGTTAGCCAGGCAAAATTGGGCTGAGTGGTAATATATATTAGTATCAAAAATAAGTTGACATTTTTATAAATTAATAAAGGATATTCATTTCTGAAGGCCTTTACCCACACTCTTGCAGTGTTGGCTTCTGAATTCAGGATCTGCTATTCATTCCTCTTTCTTTTTTTAAGGCAAAGTTCTCCCTAAGACCTTCAAATAATCTCATCACCAAAGTCAAGGGTTATTTCTGACTTTTAGAACTATTCAGATACACTGGCATCAAGTCTATCCTGTTTCACAGTGACCCAAAAAGACAGAGTTGAACTGGCCCTTGGGTTTCTAAGACTATAAATCTTCTCAGGAGCCGAATGTGTAATTTCCCTCCCAACAAATGACTACTGGGTTCTGATCTGTAATCCACTTTGGGTTCCTTACTTCTTCACAAATACATACTACTGATCTCCATGTTCTTCTTATGTCTCTATTATTAATATCCACATTGCTCTTTCCTTCTTAATCTTCTGCTTTACTCCATTCTCCTTGAGCTCTCTTTCTCCTACCCTCTAAATATAGATGTTTCACTTTGAGGTAATTCTTGGTCTCCTTTTCATTTTCTCTAAACTTTCTTCTCAGTTATTCTCTCCTTCAAGGATACAGCCACCACATGTCTGACAGTCTGTCATACTGTGGTAGCTTGTGTGTTCCTAGAAGCTATGCCATGATTCTTTCAAATATTAGCATGATCACCCAAAATGAACAGATTCAGGCAGAGTTTCTGAACTAAGAACAGGCTATGAAGAAAGAAGAGGCTATCCATTTCTCAGGAATAGCCATGGAGAGTCTTGTGGATGATGGCTGCTCGTTGTCAGATATTAAAATCCCCATGAATAGAAGCAAAATATAGATAGTGTATTATAGTTATAGATATAATTAGAGTGTTAGTCAGTAAACTAGGGAAACAAATCCAAAGAACTCATTATGTATAAGAAAGAGTTTTATATAAAGGGTAAGTGTACATTAAGAAAGCATCCCAACCCAGTCCAGTCCAAGCCCACAAGTGCAACATTAGTCCATATGTCTGACATCAATCTGCAAAGTCTTCTTCCATCTCACAAAACACACGCAATGATGATCCCTGTGGGAGGAGAGCTGAATCAGTGAGTGTGTAAGCCTCTCAGCGCTAGCAGGGTTCTTCCCACAGCTGCTCCAGCACCCAGGACTGCATCAGGGTAGATCCATGTGGCTTCTCCTCTGGGATGCCTTGCAGGAAATGATCTTTGCCAGTTGAAGCAGGAAACTCACTAAGGCAGCTGCACTCTGATTCAACCATCAGAAAGCAAGAAACTTGAGAACTAAAAAGGTGAGGCTCACAGAGTTATTATGTCTCTCTTCTTCAGTTACTCCCACATGTTTTTAATGGCCAGGATGTCACAATAAACCTTAACCCTCTCAGATAGTAATATAAGACGAGCCCCTCAAGTAGGAAGTCACTCAAAATATTCTTGAGGAAGAGCTGCCTTCTCAAAGCAGAATTGAACATAATTACATGGATGAGGTAAAGTCACAGAGAGACCTATTGCTTGCTGAGGCAGGACTCAAAGGAGAAGAAACACCTACAAACAGCTGATAATGGGACCTTGAAGTGTACAAAGTATAATTCTAAGACAACTGGAAATATTTAAAAATGTAATAGATAAAGATCAACATTGTAGGCACTAGTAAGCTAAACTTTACTGACATTTGTCCCTTTTTAATAAGAAACCATCAAGTTTACTAGACTATGGATGATGGATTAAAGAGGAATGGGGTTGAATTTGTTGTCAAAAAAGGACATATTAAAATATATCTTAAAGTACAATGTGGTTTGAAATAGAATGTTATATTTATGTTTACAAAAAATCCATTCAATACAAATACCACTTATATCCATGCACCCACCACTAAAGGTGTGATGAAGCAGCTGAAGTATTTTACCAGGTCTTCACTACAAAATTGATAAGCATGCCCTCAAGGTGCTTTTTGCAATTATTGGTAATTAGAATGTAAGGGTTAGAACAAAGAGCATGGAAAATGAGTAGTTGGGAAATATGTCCTTTGATACAGAAAAGAAACAGGAGAAACCATGATATAATATGTAAGACAATGACATCTTCAAAACAAATATCTTTTCCCAACAACACAAAGGGCAATTGAACTCATGGACGTCTCCAGATGGAATACACAAAAGTAAAATCGACTTCATCTGTGTAAAAAACAATGGAGAAGCTCAATGTTGTTGTTGTTGTTGTTGTTGTTAGGGGTCATCAAGTCATTTATGAGTCATATAGACCCTACTCACAATGGAACAAAATATTGCCATATTTAAATAAGTTGCTGAAGCACTGGAAGCATTCATTCGTCTATGCCAAGAAATCCAGAAAAACCCACTTGGCCACTGACTGGAGGAGATCTCTCTTTGTATCTATTACACAAGGAGGTGATCCAACAGAAGATGCAAACTATAAAACATTATCATATGCAAATAAATTTCCCTGAAGATCGTCCAACAATGTTTGAAGCAGAACCTCAACACAAAGTGTCAGAGGTTTTGACTGGATTCAGAAGTCCTGGAACATTGCTGATATCAGATGCATTGTGGCTAAAAGCAGAGAATACTAGAAAGATGTTTACTTGTGTTATATTGACCATGCAAAGGCTTTAGACTGTGTGAATCACAACTCACTATGGGGGGGCATTGAGAAGAATAGGAATCCCAGCACACCTCATTGTGCTCATGTAGATATGTTCGTGCAGATATGCAAAAGATCCAGGTAATAATTAGTTTCATCTGTGTACCTGGTTTAAAATCAGGAAAGATGAATGTCAGACTGGCATCCTGTCACCATACATACTCAATATACATGCTGAGCAAGCCATCAGAAGGGCTGGATTATGTGAAAAAGACTGTGGCATCAGGTGTGTAAGGAGGTTTTTACCTGCAATACCGAAATGACACAACCTGTATTGCTGAAAGTGAAAAGAACTCAAAGCGCTGACTGATGAAGATCAAGCATTGTCTTCTAGATGGAGCATAATGCAATTTAAAAGAGACCAGAATTCTCTTCTTTTGACCAATCGGTAACATCATGATGAATCAGGGAAACACTGAGGCTGTCAAGGATTTTATTTTGCTTGGATCCACAATCAATACTCATGGCAGTCAGAAGACCAAAGGCTGAATTGTCTTGGGTAAATCTGTAGCAAGAATGACACCTTGAAGAACAGCATGCACCTGACTCAAAATATGCTGTTTTCAATCACTTTACAAGTATATGAAAGTGGAACATTAATAATAGAGACCAAAGAAAAATTAATGATTTGAACTATAGGTTTGGTGAACAATCTTGAGAGTATTATGGACAGCCACAAGAGCAAACAAGAAGTAGATACAGAATTCTCCTGGGCACATGGATGGTAAGATCATCTGACGCACACTGGACACGTAGGTGCCTGGATTCTCCAGTCCCTGGAGAACACAGCATGCTCAGTAAAAGGGAGGGCCAGGGAAAACATGAAGCTCATAGGCAAGATGGACTGAAACAATGGCTGCAATGATTGACTCGAACATAAGGACAATCATCACATTGGCTTAGGAATGGGCAGTGTTTTGCTCTGTTGAACAAAGAATCACTATGGGTCACTGTGAGTCAGAAACAACGTGAGGGTCCCTAACAATAACACAATGACATGGAAAGCACTGCCAATTAGCTCCCATGGGTTTTCTAAGTTTAAAATGTATTCTAATAGAAAAGGCCATGGAGTTTATTAAATGAACAAAGATATGACAGTGAAGCAACGTGCCCAGGCTACAACATTGTATGAGCAGGATAGATGACCCTCACACCTGAACACTGTTATTTTTCCATTAACTCTATAGGCACGAGGCAACAAGCAGACAAGTAGATATAGAGAAAAGATCCTAATGCAGTCACTTGTGAGGGTAATCAACTGTAGTTGAAAGCAATTAGATAAAAAAAGAAGTACTCTGGATGACAATTGGTCTAAATTATAATTCATTCCCTTATGAATACTTAATATCATTTTGAGCTTTTTTCCTATTCTATATTAGCATCTTCCACAGCCCAATTTATCTTGGTTATTACAACTACCCAGCTACCTTTTGATTTAGGTTTTCTTTTTAAAAATTCAGTGGGTTTCAACATTTCAGGAACTCGCTACGTAGGAAGCAATTGAAATGTTTGTATGTTGGATTGACTAGAAGTGATACATCATTTGCTTTCTCACTAGTCTAACTTCAATTCCTGTAAACCAGACTATCAGTGCATTTGTTATTGCTCTAAAGGGACAGTTCATGTGACCTCAGGGGTTGATTCTTGGCCAATTCACCTCTGATCGAGAATACAATCACAGCCTCGAGCATGAAAGGCCAGAATTTAACTGTTGTGATTATACTGTCGGTCTCAAGCCACCCTTGAAATCTTCTGCTAAACTTTTTAATTTCATTACTTCTTCACTTCCCTTTAACTACTCTACTGTCTCCTCAGGTGAAATTTAGACAGAGAATTTCAGGTTAGAGAAACAGAGAAAGTTTTCTCTAACAATGTTGTCTAAAAATTCAGCTCTGATTTTTCCTTTCCTTCCTTTTTCCTGTTCTGTCTCTGTGTGTGCACGTGTGTGAGTATATGTATAGCATATTGCCATCTCACATGTATTATTGTTGGATTATTATTTACTTTGCTTTTTGTGTTTCTCCTATGGGCCATAAACTCCTGAAGGGCAAGGTTACCATCTATTTCGCTCATTCTTTTATCCCCAGAATTAGGAGGAAGCTTGGTTTCTGGTAAGCACTTGTTATCAATATCCTTGTATTTCACTTGGAAACTTTGCTTACCTCAGTGGGATCAAATAAAAAAATATGAATGTACAACAGAAAGAAATCAAGTTCTTCACATAAATGTCAGATTTGCAAGAAATGACATTCACGTACATCTTAAAAAATAAAGACAAATTTTGTCTTTCATGTCAAAAATCACTTTCTTTACTGACAGTGTTTGCTCCTGGGATCCTGATTAGTAATTCTGTTCTTATTTTCAACTGTCATTTCAAAACACTGAACACCTGATATTGTATATGTCTGGTTTTGTTAGGAAACAAATGCTTCTGTCAGTGCTGCCAAATTCCAGAAAAATACCACGGTAATAATGTTCTCTCTACTGTTTTGTGTTTCTGAAGAAGCAAAAGAGAAGTAACAAAGAAAGTAGGCTGCTTAGAGAATTCATTATCCACACATAAAGGAATTCAGACGCTAATGAGCCTGTACAAATCCTTTCATCTCCTTCCTAATGTTAAGGTAGAGGACAGGGCCAGCAGGTGCCATTTCTTTCCCCTTATGCTTTTACTGATCATTGTCAAAGAAAGTTAATGATGCCCTTCATGACCATGTAAACCCTTCCATTTAAATAACAATACTGTGAAAATACCAGCTTTCAAAAGATAGGGAAGACTGTCAGAGTTGATTCAGTCCTCACAATATGCAGAGGTAGATTTTGATCTTAAGAAAACTGCAGTTTTATGATATTCATTCTTCTTTTCCCTATGTGTTGTAATGAGAGAAAACAAACAAATTAGAAAAAAACTCTGAAGCCACGTAGACTGAGATTTAAATCTCAGCTTTAGTGTTAAATTTCTGTTGCACAGGGAACATAATTTTAAACTTGAGTTTTATTGTGCTATACTATAAATTATCTTGAATATGTATTCTTGGAGTATTAAATGAGATCACATATATGTATATGATATATGTGTGTGTAGTATATACATACATACATACATACATATATGAGTAGATGCTCAAAATTGTTAGTACTATCCCAAGCAGCACACACACACACACACACACACACACAAACGTGTGCACTCACTTTTCTTTTATCAACATGTTAATTCATTTCATTTAATAAAGCATTTAAAGAAAATACAATTAAAGAATTTAATTTTGATAATGTTTTAGTCTCATTCCATGCACTAAAAGTTGGCATTCTGTAATTTTTGATGATATCAAAAATAAACTTTGAAGTATTTTTAAAGAGTTTGAAAAGTAAAGCTTTAGAGGCTGTGGCTAGAAAACTTGGTCAGACTTCCTAGATATGCTTTCTGTAGCTGAGAGTTGAGGTTGTACCATGAATTTTGATGACCTGAGTAGTTTTCCAAGATATTATTTTCTATGCATGTCCATTTGAATGTGATTGAAAATAGCATCCTTAATATTACTGCTATAATTGTAAGACTGCACTGCTTACTCCCCTTTTTCATTTGAAGTGAAATGCTGTGCTTCGTGTATTATAGTTTTCTACAGCAAGAAGGATTTAAACTTCCTGAAAAGCTAATCTTGCTTTCTTCTCTCTCAATTCTTTGCAAATAGGAAAATGTAACTACTTAAAGTCTCAATCATCTGAATATAAGTATTAAGATGGCATGTGTGACCAGACTTATGGATGAAATTTGCAAACTGAAAGTGCAGCTTGAATAGAGTTTTATGAAATCTCTGATTATAATAGACTACACTGTAAAGAAATTCCTCTTGCTGAATATATTCCTTATTATTTATCCTGTATAAGAATTTTAAATAAATAATTAGCAGATACAAAATGCAATGTGTCTCTTTTTCTAGGGTCATATCACAGATCTTTGGTTGCATTGTTTGATTCCAGATTTGATTGCAAGCACATAGTCTAACTAGTGGGACTGAATATCTGTTCAATCGAGGGATATTTTCTCTCCCGTATTAAAGTCTTACGGTGTTCCCTGAAACCTGCTTGAAAGAATTACATTAGACCATAATTAGATCCCTTGTAAAACTGGCAAGCAGTTACCAAAGTAAGAACTCAAAGAGTACTGAGGCAGAGAATGAGCAGAATTTTAAAATATTTATCAGATACAAAATAAAGATTCAAACGGATCATATCAGACAGTATTGCACAGATTTTCCTTTTACGTTTAAAAATCTCACAGTCTCTTTACTTTGCACCAATTCTTCCACGACTATGCCACATACTGCAGGAATTTATGCAGGGATGGTACCAGACATAGTAAGATGTTGTCAATTATGGATTAAATTGTGTCCTCTAATATTTTCTAACCCCTGCCCTGTGTTGATGTTCCTATTTGGAGGGAGGTTTTTGTTATGTTAATGAGACATGCTTAGTGTAGGGTGTGTTTTAAACCAATTACTTCTGATATACATAAGATATTAAACAAGAGATGGGGGGAAAGAAATGGCAAGCCACTCAAGCATCACCTCGGAACAGAAGCTTAAGTTTTAAATTATGACTGCTTCTCTGTAATCTTACTAATTGTGTGCCTTTTGTCTGCATTCTTAAGATCAACTGTTCACACCTGGTAGATAGGAGATGAATGTATTTCAATTAAGTGTTCTCTTAAAAACAAACAAAAAACTGGGGACACCTCCCTGGTGCTCTCCACTAGGAAAAAAGCCAAGTCTGATCACTGCACCTGAACTAGCCAGGCTGCAGGATTTGTACTGCTTTGAGGTTTCTGTTTGGTTGGGTTTGGGTGGCAGCTATTTGAATGCTTAACAAACAGGGGATCCAAAGGACTTTTTGGAGGCTGAAGGTGGGAGGGGGTGGGTGGAGTGTGGCAGGAAAGAGGCTACTTGCTGCTCATACCCTATACAGATGGAAGTAAGGGGTCTGGGGTAAGAAGTCCTGGCACTGTCCCACTGTCAGGGAAGGTCAGAGACCAGAAGAGAAGGGAGGTTGGGAGAGGGAGAGTGTTTGGCCAGAAAGGGGGTCTCCTGAGGCTTGAGGGGAGTGGAATCATGAAAGTGTTTATAGAAAGTGAGGAAATAAACCCATGCCATTGCTTGGAGTGGCTGGGGACTCCCCTAAAACCCTGATTGTAATAACCCCTCACCCCCAGCCCAGGATCTGATACATCCAAGGAGTGAACTTAAAGACCTTCATTCAAGCTAACATAGAAAGTCTTTGATTAGAACCAGCAGCCTGAATTCTGACTTCTAGTCTCTGAACTGTGAGAAAATGTATTTCCATTTGTTAAAATTATCACAATATTGCTGTAATAGCAACACTTATATATCATCTCAGAATATATATTTCATGCTGGGTCAAATTCAAGGTTCATCCTGAATGTAGAATATAAATTATCTGTTTCCGAAGGAGACCTTGTGGCATAGGGGGCCACGCACTGTGCTGATTATCTCAAGGTGAGCACTTTGAAAGCATCACCTGCTTCACACGAGGAAAATGAGGCTTTCCACTCCTATAAAAATTGACAGTCTCAGAAACCTGGAGACTGTCTATAGAGTTCTACTCTATCCTGTTGGGTCAATATGAGGTAGAAACAACTTAACAGATGCGGGTGTGGCTTTCCAAGTAAAATAGTAGAATAGGCACAAGGTAGATTTGTGATATCAATGGAAAGCTTTGGAGAAAAAGGATAATGAAAAAGTAGAAATAAATAGGGTAATAACAAGTAAACAAAACCTAGCAGAACACATTTCATTTGATCTCATGGTTTAGAAATAGAACCCTTGGTCTCTTAGGATGGGTTCTCCAGAAAAGCAAGGGCAGTGGCATTTGTATGTACAGTATAGAAAGAGTGAGCACAGAGTTGGCGAAGTGGGAAAATCCAATATCAGACTGGTTTCAAGACCATGGGTCAGATCGAAGACTGGACAGTTCTCCTGACTTGCATAGCCATAGGGGCTGGTAAACCATAGGTTGGCAGGATCAGTCATGGCAGACTAACAGATGCAAAGGTGAATGAATCCAGGTCAGCAGGTCAGACTGTCGTTGCAGAGGGATATGAATCCAAGGTTGGAAGTTCAGAGCAAGGGATACCAACAACACAGGACCACCTGGAAATATAGTAAGTCATTGGCTCAAGTCCAAAGAACTGGAAGTTGGTGTGGGATGTAGACACAGCATCAAGCCAGGAAGGTTCTTGACAGTGTCCATTTATATTGAAAGCAGGCCACACTTCTTTTCAATTGATGGCACCATGGTTCTGAGATGGGTAAGGGTCTTGAAATCCCACCCTAATCATCAGACAACTGATTGGTTATTCATCTGCAGAACTAATTTCCACTAGAAAATTAACAAAGACGTAGTCCCAAAGAAGAGGTTCTAACTGTACTGAAAGCAATGACCAAAAAGCAAAGTTTCTGGAATTCATGAAATGCCAATGGAAATGTTTCAATAAGCTAGTGAAGTTCCAGCCACTCACTCATCTTCACCAGGAAATTTGGAAGACAGCTACTTGGCCGACTTACAGGAAGAGACCCATATTTGTATCCATCCCAAAGGAAGGTGACCCAACAGAAGGCTCAAGTTATAGAGCAAGATCACTGATAGCACATGTAAGGGGAATTTTGCTGAATATAACAGGTAACTAATGCCAGAGACTTATTCCCTTATGTCTCAGGATTCTGCAATGTACTAAAATAGCAACACAGAACTCACAGTGTGAATAAAAATGGTTTTCATAGTTGTGGGTGTAAACAAGCTTCCCAATTTCAAATTTTTGCTGCCCCCCTGAAGGATCATTCCCATCTCCAATGGTGAATAAACTGGTGAAATCAGGTCAGGTGCTGGCTCACAACTCAAGAGCTGGAGGAAGTCAAGCAGAGAGAGAGGCAAAGCAGATGCAGTGGCCAAAGGGCATTCTCCACGTTGGGTTCTCCTCTCTTATTGGTACCCTCCCTGCTGTTGAAACAACTCCTTCCCTACTCCACAAGAGAGGAATTTAAATATAAATCTCTTAAACATGTTCTCACAATTGAATGATCTAAACCATAGTTTCCTAAACTTATTTGACCTATACAGTAGTATAAAAAACCTTCTCTGGAGCCTCTGACAATTGAAAATGTTTTTACCCTACCCTCAATCCTAGAGAAAATGAGAAGGAACTCTCTGCTTTGGCAGTTATCTGGCTCACAGCAGTAGCCCCCAGGGGTTGGTCCCTTCCACTTTGGGTAACACCGATGGAATGATCAGTCTCTTCCCCCAACTTTCTTATCAAGACCCATCATTTGGGAAGAGTAGCAATAATTATGGTTAAAAGGGCCTTAAATGCATCATTGCACTGCATCAAAGCAGATACCATTATGGAATTGACTACATGGGTAGATCATTTCTTGGGGGATTACTAAGTCTTACCTGCTAAACCACCGAAAATTCTGGCTCAGCTAAATTGACCTAATGTCAATTATACCTGTTTTCTGAGTGTGCAGGTGTAACTGTTCATTGCTCTCCAGACCACCGCTGTTGGCCACGAGAAGGATTTCCTTCAGTACCTCCTCCTCGACGCACTGGAAGTGCCATGTTGCTCCCTCAGCTTGGGGCAGCTCCGTACTGGAAGTTCTACTGAACAGTGGTGACCGCATTCCTTTTGTCTGGTGGGACCTATTCTTTTGCTCTTTGGTCATTGCTCCCCACCAGCTCACCTAATGGAGAGCATCTGGTAGCACTAACGTAAGGCTGCTCTATATTCTGGAACGCAGGGTTATTTTGTTTGTTTGTTTGTTTGTTTGCTATTTCTATTGAAGATGTATCACGGCCATAATTTTAACTAGCTTTACTAAAATATGACTAACATATCATCCAATTCAATAGTGAAATCATATTAAGAAAGTTTGTGCACTAATCACCACAATCAACTTTGGGACATTTATTTCTTCTTGTACCTATTATTGTTGACTGTGCACCCCCTCATCTCCCTTTCCATGTACCCAGCTCATTATTAATTGCATTGCTATCTTCTTATATCCATCCATCCAGACTTTCTTCCACAGAAAAATAGATAAAAACAATGAAAAGATACAGTAACAATGCCCACATAAAACAACCAACAGATAGGACTAAATATTTTTAAAACCAGAATAAATTCAAAATGGGTCCAAGGGAGGTCTAGTGGCAAAATATTACATTCTAGCCTAGTTACACATCTAAAATCCACTTTACCATCTTGTTGTCTGATATTAAGGGTA
Organism: Nesogale talazaci; assembly: GCA_004026705.1. Lineage (NCBI taxonomy): Eukaryota > Metazoa > Chordata > Mammalia > Afrosoricida > Tenrecidae > Nesogale > Nesogale talazaci. The sequence continues at coordinate 298,097 of PVJH01000240.1, read as the reverse complement.
TTGACATTCAGCAGGGAGTCACCAAAGACTCAATCCCTGTTGGAACTCAGCAAATGGATTTTGGGCATCCACGATCACCCTTAACACTCCATAACCTAGGTGGTAAAAATATAGCCTCAACCATTTCCTCCTCTGGGTTTCAATGGCATTCTTGACCACATTTGGCTCTCACAGGCTGGAGGGTTCCTTCTCTGTGGACTAGGCTGACTTCTCACTTAGATGACTACTCGTTTGGAGACCAGCCTTTAAAGCCTGACCCCATGTTTTTTCCTAGTAGCCAGGAATCATCGGATTTCTTCACCACACTTTGCCAATGCCGACGCACCTGAAGTAATCTCCTCACAGAACTCAGGTTTTGAAGACTTGACTCTTGAACACACAGCAGGCCATGGTTTCACTCTTTGTGATCCCAGAGGCCAGGATCCAACCCTTTGAGAAGGAGGCAACTCTGCGCCTCATGCTCATTCCTTTGTTCTCCTTCTGTGCATCTGCGTCATTGTTTCTGGATATCTTGCCTCCCTGGTCCCTTTGGGCCTCTTATGCTGACCTGGGCTCCTCCCGGCTCAAGAAGGTGTAAGAAAGTATACAAGAGGGTACTCCTCCCAAAACAGAATCATTTTTCAAAGCTATATATCTAAATTCTTTTACAGAATAGTCTAACACTTTCGACATACTCTCCATTATACTTAATACTTGTCAAAAAATATGATTTCATTCTTGGAAACAGTTTTCAAACTCATCTGTTTGGATGACTAACAGCATCTCCTTATTTTTTTTCTTCACTTCTTCTCTGTCATCAAATCGCAGTCCTTTCGTGTGCTTCTTCATGCGCAGAAATAAAAGCAGTCATGCAGAGTAAGGCCAGGTGAGTAATGTGCATGGCGTCAGAGAGGCGTGCTGTTTTTGCTAACATCTGGAGCCTGCTGATGACTGCACGAGCAGGTGCATTGTCTTGGTGGGAAAACCAGTCCAGTCTGCCACAAATAAGGCATTTGGGGATGGGGAGAGGTTCACCCTGTAATGCGATCTGTTCAGAACCTCTAAAGAGGAAGCTTGATTAATAGTCTGACGTGGTGGAATGAACTCCAAATGCACTAGCAGTCGACACTGTCCTCCATTAGGGAAATTGACTGACAGACATCTGGAATTGGTTTGTAATCAATAGACATTGTGCCTTTTTTGAACTGAGGAAACCACTTGTACACTTGAGTTTTTCCCATAGTGCTATCCTTGCAATTTCTGTTCAACATCACAGCAATTTCTGTTACATTTTTCCTAACAGGAAACAAAATCTCACAGCTGCATGCTGTTCTCTTAAATTGACCAACACAAAACAAACAAAAACACCAACCCAAGGTTCTAGTGAAACTGCTTTTTCCCAAACACTTCACAGAGAACCCTCAGGACCAATAATGAGAGTAGTGATACCAGGAGGGGAAGAGGAAGGTGGAGGAGAAAAGGGGAACCAATCACAATGATCTACGTATAACCCCCTCTCAGGGGGACAGACAACAGAAAAGTGGTTGGATGGAGACATTGGTCAGTGTACAAAATATGAATAATATATGAAGAAATATGAAATAGTAATAATAATTTATAAATGATCAAGAGTTCATAAGGGAGGGAGAGTAGGGTGGGAGGGGAAAATGAAGAGCTGATGTCAATGACTCAAGTAAAATATGTTTTGAAAATGATGATGACAGCAAATGTACAAATATGCTTGACACAATGTATGGATATATGTATGGTAAGAGCTTTATGCACCCCTAATCTAATGATTGAAAAAACTCACTGTGATCAGAGAAAACTTTCCCATGTGACACAACTGGTAGCACTAACTAAGAGCAAGATGCTTGATGCTTGCCTAGGGCAAAAAATATTTCAGCAAAAGTTCTGCTCAGTGTAATTATGGTTTGGGGAGTACTCACTCATAAGTGTTAAGTCTGCTTATTCTGTTTTTTTTTGGTGGGGGGCAGGCATCACTGCTCTCCGGTGGTGGGAGTAGGAGGGCCAGCCCCACTGCTGGAATTGAACCTCCGTCCCAGTGGGCCGCAGTCCCTCACGCAACCACTATGCCACCGGGGCTCAACCCATGTCTGCTTATTCTGATAGAAAGCCACCAACCTAAAGTCTTTTCTCTTCTTCACTCCATGGGCCAGCTCACACATCATAGTGAGATGGACTTTCAGTTCTGTTGCGACTTCTCTGCTGACTCTTGCCATCTGTGTGTTCTCTTCTCTCATGTGACACGTCTTCTCATTTCTTTCCCAGTTACCTTTTCACATCATCTCTTCTACCAACAGTTTCTTCAAGACCATCTAGGGTAGTCGTTAGTAGTTCTCAACCTTCCTAATGCTGCAATCCTCAAATACAGTTAATGTTGTGGTGGCCCTGCAACCATCAAATTATTTTGGCTGCAACTTCCTATTATTTTGCTACCATTATGAATCAGGTGATCCCTGAGGGATCATGATCCACAGGTGGAGAACTACTGATTTTGAGTTTTGTTGTTAGATAAATAAAAAATTCCCAACCTCTACCAATAATCCAATTCTAAACCCATTAGAATTTAGTTCTGTTAGAGTAGTACCTCACCTTCTGGTAGCCAATTCTGTCTCAATTAAAAAGTGCTGCTATAACATAAATACCAAATGCACTCCCCCACTGTTTAGCATTCTAGAAATCTCAATTCCAGCTGAATTGTGCAGTGAGGATCTTGTAGGTTCAAGCCTTCTGTGAACACCTGTAGTCCTTGTATTCCTGGAGGAGCTCTGAGTATGGTGGCCTCCCTCTTTCCCTGGGTCCCCCTGACTCACAGGTTTCCAAAACAGGGACTGTGGATCTATTGCAAGCACTTCACTCCGGTCTGTTCTTTTCTCCTCTCTCTCTCTTTATCTCTTGCTCTCTCTCTTATTAGACAAATGACTATACTCTAGGGAAATATCTAAACTAAGGATTTTCAGTGCATATCTGCCAAATCACATGATTACCTATCTATCAGACCATGAGGATTCATGACTTAGTCAAGTTGATGCATCTTTTTTTAGGGACCCAATAAGTTCAAATTTCAAACAAGGCATAATGTCTGCATCTTTGAAACTACTTACCATAGGGCAATATGAAAAATGCTTTCTAGAAAGTGTTCAATGTACTCTGGTCCCATGATTAAGGTTATCAATAACTATATGTACAGCTATAAAGAGAAATGAGACATTAGGTATTATATATTCATATTTATCATTACTCTGAAACATTGCTATTGAAAAACTGAGGCTCCTCAGTGAACAGTAAGATAACCATGACAGATTTTAAAATTAATCAGTCAAATGACAAATTGGTTTATCAGGAAAGAAAAACATTAATATGTATAAAGAAATGGTGGGAAAGGGAGAGGCTAAGAAATGATTTGTTGATATACAGTTCTTAATTTGTAATATGCTATAGATTTGAAGTCTGGGAAATCTATGTGCTCACTAATGATTGCTAAGTAGGATGGGAAGGTAGCTTTTGCAATATATGTACATCTCTTTACTGATTCAGATTATCATGAAAATCCTTGGCTTTCATCAAAACAAAATTACTCTGATTCCTGCTGACACTGTTGCATTCAGGGTAGTATGACCTTTTAGGGGACTCTTAGCTGTAATCATTACAGAATCAGATCACCAGCACTTTCTTCTGTAATGCTCTGAATTGGATTTGAACTGGCAATTTTAATTTCTCTATAGCAAAACCATTTTTGTAAAAAAATTAAATGACACATTAACTTATGGACTGTGGAATAGAAGTAAAGGATTTTTTATAAAATGTTAAATTCTATGAATTTTGAAGGGCAAAGAAATATGAGCTGTATTTTACAATATGAAAGATTAAATACTGAGTAGTCAAATCCTTAAAGCTATCCTTAATTACTCTTCATTTTAGTGGATAATCTTGCTCAGGTTGACAATTCATCCTTTTATATCTTGTTTCAGTGTCTTGTCAAGTAATATGTACTCTATTGAGTGGTCTCTTTCTGTTTAAAATAGCAGAATAGAAATCCTGGTTACTTACATGTAAATACCTCTTCATTTTTCTTCATCTCTTCTCTGTCTTTAATTCCTCCCCTCATCATCTTCCAAAAGTTTCTTACCAATGATGCTACTTAAAATGAAAACATGGTGTTCCTACCGAACTGATCTGAAAAAAAGCTAACCAATTAGATTGTTACATTACATTATTTTTTCACTTGCCTAATTTATTTTTGAACAGTTTTTTGGCATATAATTCACATATCATATACTTCAATTATTCAAACCTATCAAAAAGAGCTACAGCACAATTCTTTGCACATTGTCACCACAATTAGCTTTGGAAATGCTATCAAAATCATATATGAAAGCAAGTTATTAACATCAGAAATATTTTAATAAATATAAAATAAGATCATGCAAATTTTGAATGTGTGCTAATGTAATTCATATCTCATACTATTCTGAAATACATAGATCATTGTTATGTTGTTTTGCATGTCTAAGGCCTTTAAAATATATATTTTATAATGCAATTATTTTAAATTTAGAATGGGAAAGAAAAGAGTAACACATGACCTGCATTTCTATTGGATTTTGTTTAAATGAAAACATATTAACTTTAAAATTCAAATTGAAGAGGGAGTGTTTCTCTAGAGGTTCTCTCTATAATACATGCCCTAGCCTGCTAAGTCTTCCTCAATGATACAAAGCAACAGTCGTTATTGGGAGATACATCTAAATTGAAGTTACTGGTCGCATCTCCTGATCTTGCCCCAAATTACTCTTAATTGGATAGACGGTAAATCAAGGATATGTGTTTAGAATATAAAGGAAGAAATCAGCAAAGGTTCACATATGATACCGCAGAACAAGAATCAATGTCAATGAATAAATCATATTAAAAAAAAAGGAGTACATTCTCTCTGATATATGAAAAGAGTCCGTAAGACATACATTGATGTAAGGAAATAGAAATGACTAGGTCAAAGAAAATTCCATAGAAGAGGAAGGAAAGTTGCTAGGCAACAGGAAAACGTAGAATTTAAGATAAAGGCATTACAAAATGGAAGACATTCTAGAAGCAGAAAATTGAATGAAAATCTGTAAGAATTGGGAAAAGTCATGGCAGGGGAAAATATCACAACAAAATTTTTCAAGCAACAAAGGCACATAACAAATATAGACAAAATATGTGCAATTTATATTACTTATTATTCCTAAATAAGCAAAGCAGAAGAAATAGAGCAGCATAGTCAAAAATGTAATAGAAACATTTCCTGAAGTAAGTCAGATTGTGTTCTGATACTCCAGTAGAATTATAGTCTCAGAAATTCAAAGGGCAGTTCTACCCTGCCCTATAGTTCACTATAGTTCGATGGCAGTGAGTTTTATATTTTACTTTTCTACTTTCTAATATCCATTGCAATGGCTACACAGAAACTCACAGACGACATTCACGACAAAGAGTTTATTAATGCAGCTAACAAGTTGTGGTGCTAGTGCGAAATGCTCAGAGTAGTTGCTCACCTGGTTTCTGCCCCCCTCCCCTCTCCAGGGCCACACTACTCTGCTGTTGGCCTCCATGGTTCAGCAAATTCAACTCCCTACATTAAGTGCTCAGAGACACCCCATTCCATAAGCCTCAACCAAAGGCCCTCTGATCCACTTTCATGGGTCCATAAGCCCAACTTTCTCAAGTGCCCAAAGACACTTCACTCCTGCCCAAAGACACTTCACTCCACAAGCCGCCTTTCACCATATCATGCTCTGTGGGTTGAGAATTCCATGACTAGTCCATGTTCTGGCTGCTGCACCACCGATGGTGGAGATGTCATCTGGATCCAGGATGTCCACTGGTCAGGGATCTTGGTCACAGCGGATGTCAGATGTCATCCTGTCTGGCTCTTGCTGGTAATGAAATCCTTCTCAGTGGGCTCACTTTACACACAGCAGGACCTCACCCCAGGCAGTCTTCTTTGCAATTAGTCACAGGTGAATCCCATCAGCACCTTTCCTCACCTTCCTACCAGACCCCAACAGGGAAAGCAGGTTCTGTGGGATTAAACACTTTCACTAGAAGAGACGCATGAAGTAATCCACTGCCCCTGCAATGCCAGAAAAAAAATTGATATAGAAAACCAGACTTCAGGAATACTTCAGTGAAGTGGCTGAACTTCACCAAAAGAGATTTTTGTTTCTACACACACACAAAAAAATAGCAAACATAGATCATGATGGGAGAAGCGTACTGGCCTTACACTCATTCTATAATACTAGAAGATACTGAAATGAAAGCTAGAAAGCTCACAGGACAAACATGGTACTCAAATGGTTTTATAAGCAAACAAGCCATGTTACAAATATAAAGACCACAAACATTATTATAAAACATGAAGGAACTTAATATTTAACCATTACTGAAAAGTGGATGTTATATCAAACTTAAACAAGAGTTGACTCAAAATTAAAAAAAAACTCTAGAATGGAGAAACTGCCATAAAAATAAAGAGGTGAGAAAACATTGATGTCTCTTTAGACTTAAGACTATGGCTTTAGAATTACTATCCCGATATCACTAACCTTAAAATAAACATATAATAAGGGAATTTGGGGAGTGGGAGGGTACAATTGAAAACCATGAAAATACAATATATAAATTCTCTGGTATTTCAGAATAAATAAATATATCTGTTTACAAATAAAGAGATATGTGGGTAATTATATTAATATAAATCTTGCCCTTTTAAGATCCCTTAGATTCCAAAACTTGAACTCTTAAAAAGAACACACTATAAGTCTCTTGAGTCTAAGTTTAACTTAGAGTAAAAGGAGCAGAGACTTCTTGAGAACTTTGTTAGAGAAATGTAAAATTTCCCTGCAGAAGTGTAAACACCTTTCACATCCATTGCAAACAAATCAAATCCAACTCGCAGTCACAGTGACCCTACAAAACTAGCATGAGAATATGTAGGAAAGCAATAGTTTCGCATTTCAATATTTTTTGCTTCACAAGGGAATTTATAATTTTGTCACAATATTTTTATTTACCATCATATACAGGTATATCTTGTATTGTATTTTGCTGTTGTTTTGCATTTCATAGATATCTTACAGATGGAAAGTTTGTGGCAATTTTGTGATCAGTAAGTCTATGAGCGCCATTTTCCCCAAAGTATGTACCCTTTCGTGTCTTTCTGTCATATTTACTTTTCATAATATTTCAAATCTTTTCACTCTGCTATTGCACAAGACATAATTTTGGGGGGGCATCACTGCCTTCAGGTGGTGGGAGTAGGAGGCCCAGCTTTTGCTCCGTGGAGCTGGAACTGAACCTCCATCCCAGTGGGCCACAGTCCTGCACACAACCACTATGCCACCAGGGCTCAGCCACGCACAAGACATAATTTTATATACACTGGAAAACCCAAAAATTTGTGTGTGGATCACCATATTGTGATTTTCACTTTATTGCAGTAGTCTGGAACTGAGCATGTGTGATCTCTATATAAATAGAATTATTCAGTGAGCAAAGACTCGCAGTGGCCTTACATTCAGAAAACACAGTTCTCCTAAGACATCATCATTATCTTTGCTACAGTCTGAACTTAGTTTTGATGGACTCATTGTAAAGATTATAGCTGAAATCTCATTAATTCTTGGCTCCATACACTACAGGTAAGGAAGCACTTGCTCTTGTGTATTCATACAGAGGCAGTAGTGTCAATTGGTTATAGATTGCCCTGAGACCTCACCTGTGGGTTTTGACAAGAATCTTAAACTAGAAATTTGTCCAGTGTTTTACACTGTAATGTATAATATAAGATGGATGCTCTTTCTAGCTTTTTACATTGCTGTGCAGAAGCCAGACTATTTTAAGAGTATTTTTAACTTGTATAAATGTTGACAGATTGCTTTCCAGAAGGTTGCAATAATTTTTACTTCTAATAATGAGTGAAAGTGTTCTCACAGAGAGGAAGTGAAAGTACACTTTCCCATTTCTGACCATATATCATTTCTTTAAAGTAAACTTTATTTCAAGTATAACATACCATTCCTTACTACAAACTGGTTTATACTTGAAAAAACAAAAGAAATGCTGGTAAGTTGTCCATGAATATGTAAATTGGTAAACTGACATCTAAAATATATACTGAATTGTGAATGGTAATGTAAAAATGTCTCTTTAAAATGATGGCATTCAAGAGAGTGCAAGATTTTGTTGTTCCATCTCATGGAGTCCATTCCCAATCAAAACTCCCCCGTGTAAAAATAGAACTAAGCATTGCCCAGTTTATTGTCAGGTTCAGATTCATTACAGTTGAGGCAATTGTTGCAGCCTCTGTGTCAATCGACCTTCTTCATTTTCATCAACCTGCTACTTCATCAAACATGACATCCTTTTCTAGGGTCTGGTATCTTCTAGCAACTTGTACAAAATACCTCAAACGAAGTCTCACCAACTTGGTTTCTTTCTTTTTTTTCTCTTCTTTGATTTCAAAATTTATTTTAAATATATCTCATTTCCAAATTCAGTTGTTTCTTTTATTACATAGTTAATTAAATCCCTATAAATGTTTTAAATAGCATGTATACATTTAATATATTTGATTTTCATTCATATGCAATTTAATTATCTGTTTAGCACACTGAAGCTCTTCAAAGAATTGAACCAATTCTTATAATTGTAATAAGCAAGAGAAATAAATACAGCACATTTGAAATTCTCTCAAACATTATAGAGCTACTTATACAACCAAGTAATTATCTAATTTCTTTTACCTTTAAATTATAAGGTTAAAACAATTATCCAAATGTACATTTTAAAGCAGAATCATATGTCTATCTGATAGATCAGTGACTATCAACAGCGTAGGCATTAACCTTTTGGGAGATTGTTAGCAGTGTGAACAGGTCTTTTTGTCAATGCACTTGGGGCTACTTCAGGGCTAAAGTGAGTGAAGATCATGAAAAATATCCATTAATTAGTGTAAAAGTTTATCAGTAGGCATGGACCCCGTGGAAGTGCATTTATTTTGTTTCCTTTATATCTTTGATTTTTGGTTTGGTCTTAAGATAGCTAAGTGCTGCTACAAAATAACTAGCACAAGTGGGTGACTTTGACAAATAGAATTGTTATCTTCTCACAGTGTGTCAGTTAGAAGTCTGAGTTCAGGGCGATGTTTTTAGGAAAATGCTTTCTCGCTCTGTTGACTCAGGGAAAGATCTCTGTCTCCTTTTTTGTTTGTTTTTGATCTCTGTCTGTTTTCCTGTTGTTGTTTCCAGGTTCCTCACACATTTTTAATGGGTGATGTCTATCTTCTCCCATCACTGTCTATTTAACCTCCTATTTTATATCTCTAAAAATATAGATTCAAACCATGTATTACACTTGTTGTAATTTCTAGGTGACATCAAAGTCATTTCTGACCCATCAACCAGATGCCTAACAGTACAAAATACTGCCCTGTCCTGCACCATCCTCAAAATTGTTCTGACCCTTAAGTTCATTGGTTCATCCACTGGATCACTCCATGTCCTGATGGGTCTTCCTCTTTTTCATGGTCCCCCTTCTTTAAAAAGCATGATGTCCTTCTCCAGGAACTGGTCTTTCCCACAACATATCGAAAGTACTTGAGAAGAAGTCTTGCCAATCTTGCCTCTAAAAAGCACCCTGGCTAAATCTCTTCCAAGGCAGACTTGTTTAACTTTTGGCAGTCTATGGTACTTTCCATGGTACTGCACTTCAAATGCAACAATTCTTCTTTGCTTTTCCTTGTTCTGTCTCCAATTGTTTAAAAAAAATCATTTTATTTGGGACTCATACAGCTCTAATCACACTATATACATACATACTTTGTGTCAGTATATGTGATCTTTTTTTTGGCGGTGGGGTTCATACAATTCTTCTCACAATCCATCCATCCATCCATTGTGTCAAGTAAATTTGTACATTTGTTGCCATCACCATTCTCAAAACATTTGCTTTCTACTTAAGTCCTTGGTATTAGATCCTCATTTTCCCCCTCCCTCCCCACTTCCCCCTTTCTCATCAACCCTTGATAATTTATCAATTATTGCTATTTTGTCATACTTTACATTTTTTGATGTGTCCCTTCACCCACTTTTCTGTTGTCCATCCCCCAGGGGGGACGCTATATGCAGATCCTTATAATTGGTTCCCCCTTCTTTACCCCACCTTCGCCTCACCATCCCAGTATCACCACTCTTACCACTGGTCCTGAAGAGATCATCTGTCCTGGATTCCCCATATTTCCAGTTCCTATCTGGACAGTGTACACCCTCTGTTCTAACTGGATTTATAAGGTAGAATTGGGATCATGATAGTGGTGGTGGTAGTGGGTGGGTGGGGAGCATTTAGGAACTAGAGGAAAGTTGCATGTCTCATCATTGCTAAACTGTACCCTGCGTGAATCTATCTCGTCTCCTCACCAACTTTGTTTCTAAAGAGCTTTCTGTTTGTCCTTCCTCCAAGAGAGATTAGATTGTTCTGGCAGTCCATGATACTTAGCCAACACCATAATTCAAATGATGCATTGATTCTTCTCTGGTCTTCTTTATTCAAAGTCCAACTTTCACATGCATATGGGAAATTAAAAATTCCATGGCTTGAGTTAGACAAACCTTAGTTCTCAGAGTGACATCTTTGCTCTTCAACACATTAGAGTTTTGTGGCCCAGATTTGTTCATTGCTAGGAGTCCCATGATTTCTTCACTGCCACTTGCTTGAAAATGAATTGCAATCAAGCAGCATCCTGCTTGATCCTGGGAAACTTCAATATTTCTCTGTTTATTGTGTGTTACCTATTGGTCCCAAAGTGAGCATTTTTGTTGTGTTTACATTTGAGTTGTACTCCATACTGAAGGCTTCAATCCTTGATTTTAATCAGAAAATATTTCATGTGTTCACTTTCTGCAAGCAAGGCTGTGTCAGCTGCATCTTGAAGGTTGTTGGTAAACCTTCCTCCAATCCTGATGTCATATTTTTCTTTATATCATCCAGATTCTCAATTGATTTGTTCAACATTTGAGGATTGAATAATTATCGTCAAAGACTCCCACTATGATGCACACATTTCCTGACTTTAAACTAGTCAGTAGTTCCTTGTTCTGTTTGAATAATCTGCCTCTTGACAGACCTACAAGATACACATCAGTGCAATGATATATTCTGGAACACTAATTATTTTCCATGTTATTGATAGTTATTATCCATATCGAGCAAAATAACATTTTAAAGTCAAGAACACACAAGTAAACATCTTTCTGATAATTGTTGCTATTAGTCAAATCCATCTGATATCAGTAATGATAGCTCTCATTCCATATCCTCTTGTGAGTGTGACTTTAATTTTGGGGCAATTGTCTGTCAACATACTGCTGCAATTGATCTTCAGCAAAACTGTGCTTGTATGTAGTATTAATGGTCTTTTCCATATTTGGTTAGACTACATTTCTTTGGAATAGATATAAACTTGGATCTCTTCCAGTCTGTTAAATTTCTTGTTACAGAAAATAAGTGATTCCAGTACTTCATCATTCTTCACCACAATAAGTTCTAGAACATTCCTATCACTCATTGTGATTCCTGTATTTTTTTCAATTTTGGCAAAAATATATAGAGCAAAACATCCTATAGTTCGACAGCTTCTACAGATTGTTGAAACATTTCAGTTGGAATTCTGTCAATTCCATGATCCTTATTTTACAATAATCCCTTCAATGTGCTTTGAACTTTTTTCAGTACATTGGCTCTTAATCATACTCATGCTATTTCTTGACATGACTGAATGTTGGCAGGTTGCTGTTGTTTTTTTTTGTGTGTGTACAGGGACTCTGTATGCCTTCTACCATGTTTTATTGCACCTTTCAATTATGGATGATGGGGTTCAGTTAAATTGTAATACTTCATTATTTAATCTCTGATATTTTCTTTCCTTTTCACTGAGACTTTATGTATTTTGTTTTTTAATTATCCTGGGATTTTGGGTTTCATTTTGTATGATTTCTGCATATCAAATGCAGGATAGATAAATCTTTAGAAACAGTCCTGGATTAAATTGTGGAGGGGCATGGCAGGGGAGAGATTGGGGAGAAGTGGAGAGATAGTAACAATAAGTACAAGAAAGAAGAAAATGTTCTGAAATGTCTGTACAACTTTTCTTAATATGATTGAAGATTAAATTGTATTGATGTGCATTATATGCCAGTAAAACTATTTTAAAAAGAAAAGAAAATCCACATGGACCTGAAAAGAAATGTCAGGAACGTCGAACCAATGACTTTTTTAAATGTTTTTTTTTTTCTTTCCTCAGAAACATACCTTATTCTTTAGGAACCACCAGGGGTGTTTATGATGATTTCATTGGGAAACTTTACTGCCTTCAGCCTGCAGCCTTTTTCCTGCCATACCAGATTTATATTTGTTCTGCAAAAGCAATGAATATTGGACAGAAGCATGGTTTAAGTTCCTAGAAGATAGCAAAGTTGCTGTTTTAAAGTGACATGACTTACTAAGGAATCTTTAGAGGTAGGGCTAAAGAAATGGAAATCATGTCATAACAAGTGCATAGACTTAGTTACAAGATATATTGAAAAACAGTAGCTTCACATTTAGATATGTCCATTTAATTAAGCATTTGGAGATTTTGTAGCAGTACTTTTGGACTTATCCATGTGCATGTGTCAGGGTGTATATAAAGGAAATTACATTAGCCAAAGTCTCTGCTACTGAGTTATTTATGACTCACAGCGACCCTATATAAGGTTTTCAAGACTTTCTAAGTTTTTGACAGAGCAGATAGCCTTATCTTTCTCCTGAAAAGGTTCCGATGGATTTGAATCCTGAACTTGAAGCTAGCAGTCCAATGCTTACATGACAATGCCATTCCTTAATGTCATTTGTAATAAAGTGCAATTCCAAATGCATAGCTCGCAACATAATAACCTAGGGAATTTGATTCTACTGATGGGTTAGTAATGAATAGCAATGGCAGTTACTAACATTAGACTCAGAAGCCCTGGTGGTTCTTGGCCCTGGTAGGCTAAGTACTGGACAGCTCATCAAGAAGTCAGCTGTTGAAACCCAGTGGAGGAGGCAGTCTGCCTCAGTAAAGATAGCAGCCTTAGCAATGATGTGGGTGAAACCAAAACACTCCTCTTATCGGATCACTATGATTTGAAATTTGCAGTGGGTTTTACACCTAAGACAGCATTTACATAAAATAAGAGAATAGACATGCCTACAAATATGACTTAATAAATTCATGATTTAGTGCTGTAAACATACATTTATGATAAAACAAATAAAGGGCTAAAGTAAATCTTTGGAGAAACAGATCTCCTGTTCCATGAGACATGTGTAAAGAAATGCCTAATACATGGATTTAACATAAAAAATGAGTGGAATTTTCTCTTTCACAATCTGAATGCTAATTTTTTTCAACAGAAAAGCCAACATTTGGGGTGTCTAAGAACGAGAGGCCAGGGAGTTTGAGCAGTTGAGAGACGAGTTGGCAGATGAGCTGTAGGGAAGAGGCTAATTTACTGGAAATGAATAACAAGATTGTCAAGTCACTTTGAGCACCCAATCGAAAATAGCATGAATTTATGGTTAGAATGGTTCTATGATTAGCAAAGTCAAATGAAAGAAATATTCTTGTAAAATATCAGTAACAGACTATGTGGGCCACTTTAACTCTTTAATTAAACAAAAGGTTTCTACTGAACTGTAATAGGACATTAACCTTCAACTAGTGAATCCTTAGATTATTGAACTTTATAGAAAGTCTGACCTCAATATCAAAGAACTATACATTTCATTGTGCATTTCTGCCTTTATTGTGGTCACATAAAATAATAGAGGTCTCAGATTTTATCTCATGATTTGGGTGCTGCCGGTTTTCTATAAACATTATCTAATGAGGGAGGGTAATGTCCTATACCATTGAATTTCACTCAAAATACAGTATGTTACTTTTCAAATAGTTACACATGATATATAAATGATTTTTGTTTGTTCCATCAGGCATACTGGATTATGGCTTATTTTCACTATTATGTGTATATTATTTATATGTCCAATAAATTCACATGAAAAAGGCCAAAGCATAAAAGAGGCATTCCAAAACATCATTTGCAATGTATTTGCCTTCATGTATTCTTGGAGAAGGCATCAATGTAGATGGGAAGTAAAATGCTTAATCATTTTTTTCTTGTTCAAAAGATCTAAGTGCACACTCCCAGTGTTTTCAAGTCTGCTTTTCCCAAAAGGATTATAGATCTCAGACTTTATTTCATGTTTCATCCTTTAATATTAATTGTACGTCAAATATTTCCAGTTGTCATCACATACACTTCTAGTGCATACTCTATCTTCTGAATGCCTTCGGGAATGAATGTTTTCCAATAGAGATTTCACTTTTTTGCTTGTTTTCTTGTTACTGTATTGAAATTTTTTCATTTCTCTTGCATTCACCTTCTCTGCAGAAGTCCAGGGAAGAGAATAAAGTTGTTAGAGGGAAAGAAAGAGTGCTATCTCTTTTGCATTCTGATCTGGACAAATGAATTAAAAGATGATCTCTATCTGATAATGATTAACCCTTTTCTCTATTGTTATAAATTCCAACATCCCCTTTCTCTTAGATTATAAGTATAGCTACTTAGAAAAAATATTTCTTTGCTCTAGATGTCTTTGGACTATAAGTCAATATAAGAACCGCGAATCCAGGGCTGATTCACAGATCAGGAAAAGAGACAGTACAAAAACTCTAAATTCCTAGTGATATGGCAACTGGTGTCATATCATTTTCTTCAGATTACGACCAAAGACCCCATGCTGCTTCTTTATATTTGCCCAGAGAAAACTTGAGAATTTATGCAATAAAGGCAGGGTTAAGACTCCCAGGATGACTTGTCCTTAGAAGAAAATGCTCTAGTTCATGCCATACTCAAAGTAGCCAGCAAAGACATCCTCAAAACCTCTAACCACAAGAAGACTTTGTTTTCTTCTATCCTAATCCAACCTTCCTAGCAATTCCTTCCAGATATGCCCTAGATCACACATGTCCTCAATATTAAAAATCTCAGCTCCCAAAGTTGTCCCCTGTCACACCGCTAATATTTTCTCTTCACTGAGAATTTTCCTCTAGAATATAAATATAGTCTTATATCGCACATATTTTTAAGAAATAGAAGAAATAACTGGGAAAATGACAACAATAACCCTAACCCCACAAGTTTTTCAGCTACTAACACTTTTAATGCCTTCTGATGTGTAATTTTTATTCAGATGTACTACATTCAAATTGAGAGTAGAGCCAACCTATTGTCTTTTGGGTGCATGGTCCCCATGACCTTCCTTCCTTATATAAAGAGATAATTCATTGTGTTTTATTAATCTAGTTTTTATTAGTTGGGATTTAATACATTTATTATCCCATATTTCACTCATGTCATGTAGAATTGTACAATTAAGACCACAGTCTGTTTCCTTCCATTGTTTGGCTGCATAACCATCTCTAGTGACTTCCATATTTAAAACTAAGTGTCTCCCTTAGCTGCAACTCATTTTACTGGCATTACTATGTGGCCTTAAGTATTGTCTCCCTTTTATGACACCACCATCACTGTACCCCTTCCCCCAAACCACTATTCCCCCAAACCATCTGTCCCTATAGGTTCATCAATCCTGGATTTCATATACCAAAAAACAGAAAAACATATAACACAAATTCAAGAGGGCAACCTCCATTAACATAACACCTCTGAGATACACTCTACTATGAACAAACCCGACCCAAACCAAAATTACAGAAAATTTTGAAAACCAGGTAAGGTGTAGGCTCCATCATAGTGGGGATCAACTGACAAAGTGTTACCTGTTTAAATTAAATTTATGCCTTTGATCTCCAAACTCTTCGCTCTCAAGCACTCTGTGTAGTGACCATTTTCCTCACATCCCTCAAATTTAGATAAGGGGAGTTCTATAGAGGCTTATTTCCTATGTAGTTCCACAAATGAGTCTTGGACTCCCATCATTTTTGTTTTATTTTGAATAAGCCAATGCCTCTACATTTTCCCCCAATGAATTTACAAGAAAGAGTAGTGTGTATGCATTTATGTTTGCTGCATAACCATCTCTAGTGACTTCTATATTTAAAACTAAGTGTCTGCCTTAGGTGCAACTCATTTTACTGGCATTACTATGTGGCCTTAAATCACTGTCTAACAAAGACATTCTCTGATTAGAGATCTTTTATTGTTAATCGTTGGTCAAGGGTTCCCTGACATATGTCAAATTTCCTGTGTATTAATATATCACTCTATGGTGTTATATGAGTAGTATGGATTGTTAACCTGTTTGACTGTCAGTTGGTAGCCACCTAGGGGTATCTTGAAAGAAAGACCTGAAAGTATACATCTAAAAGAATCTACCCACTGAAAACCTAAATAAGGCAGTTTTCCCTTGACCTCCAAGAGGCCACAGTGATCTGCAGCCAACTTGATGGTAACATCAAAAATTGTTTTCATGGAGAATAAGGCCTGCCTCATTAGGGCACATTTTGCTCACCTGAACTAGCATGTACATCTGACAAAAGGATGAGTTCCAAAAAGGACTTCTATATGCTACCAATTCCATTGTCTCTACAGTTCCCCCAGTGAGTTTGTTATAAAGAATAGTGCATGTGTTTTTGTGTTCTTTGTATAACCATCCCCAATGACTTTCATACTTCAAATAATGGGAACTTCAGTCTTCTCAATTTTACTCAAGTGGTATGTACCCATCAACATCTCTTCTCTTCCCCCCTCCCCGACCCCCAGACCCTTTTTTTAGTTTCTGTAACTCTGTATCAATGAATCTCAATTTTAAGATTCATAATAATTCCTAGAAGCACAGCTGATGCTTTTACACCATGGAGTGAAGTGAAATTACTTACTGTGACAGTCACCTAATGTGGGGTCAATTTGAAAGTTAAGAGCGTAGGGGTGGGGTCTAGTCTGTCAATCTGGAGATAACCAATTGGAGCAGGGTTTTCTCCATGAATTCTGTGAAATCTGGTATTTCTTCTTGGAAGCAGGATACACTCTCTCCCTTGGAGACTTTCCACTGGCAGCACTCACTGCCTGAGAGATAAGACTCCTAAGGTTGGCTCCCTGCGAGACATCTCTGAGGAGAAGCTTACAGACCTACCCTGATGCAGGAAGAAACCTGGACCCAGAGAAGCCACATGGAGACTCCCACCAGCACTGAGATGATTACAACACCACTGGATCCAAAGATGTTCTACCCACTGTCTTGTGGCCATTCTGTATTTAGCATCATTACATGTGTTTCATGAGTCTAAAGAGGACTGATAGATTGGTATTTGACATATAGGCTAATATCAGACTTAGGACCTTGGACTGGACTGGGTTAGACTATTTCCTTAAGGTACAATTACCCTTTATATAAAACTCTCTCTTACATTCATATGTATGTTTATGAATTTGTTTATTGAGTCTACCCAGATGAACACATTTATTTATATCTCATCTGTCCATGTCTCTTTAACTCCAACCAAATGATTGGGTGGGGTCATGCAAATAGGGCAGGCACACCGCTAATAGAGGTAATTGGATAGTATTGCCATTCGTTTGGTTTTAACAGATAAGACATCAGATAAAATTATGCCATGATTATTTATAAAGTAGACACACTCACATTTAGTAACACATAGTGGTCTATATATAGTTTTAAATTAAGTCTCTAAAAGATAAATGTGAAATATTGCCAGAAACATTGAATTTTGCATAGTTAATTCTTGTAAGGTATAACCTCATGTGATTATTTTGGCATTGTTGTTATATAATTTGTAGCATCATTCATTGTTTGAACTTCTCGATGTAATTAATCTGATCAGATATCTTTAAATAAATTTGTGTGACTGCCTGAAAGATTTATATAAGGCAAGCAGTCTGTCAAGTTTTGTAATTACTTGTTCTAAAATCTGATAAAAAGTTGAGAAGTTTTATAGGGACAATTGTTAAGAGACATGGTCACTTAACAAGACAAAGATGTAATTATTCAAACAAATGACTATTTGACAACATAATTCATTCATTTTGGACAGAAACACCAATCATCTCCTTTGTAGAAAGGAAAATTTTGTTTCTGCAAATCCATTCTATTTGCGCTATTTTTAAACTTAATTTATCTTTTTTTATTTTTTGCACTATTCTTTGAAGCTGCATAAGCACACTATTTATGACTAACGAAATTTCATATGACCTTTTAGCAAATCTGGCTGTGTGTAGGCAACAAAGAACAACAAAAATATGAAAACTTCCCCATCCTTTATCATATATTTTCTTCTTGAAGTTACTTAAGAAACTGCTGTCACTGATGCATTTTAGGTTACTTAAGAGCTCTAAATATGACTCATCTGACAGATGTATTGCAAATTAATTTTAGACCAATACACTTAAAACATAATTATAAACTTTCATATTCTTATGAGATTTATGTACCGTAATTTTTTATAAATTATTTTACCTAAAAGATTACCTTTATATCTAGTTTTTCTTAATTGTACAGATAAATTCCATTCTTGTACATGACAGCCATAGATTTTAATTTTTGAATATGGTTTTTAATGAATCTGTGATAAACATTTGAAATAAATGAGAGTTAGACATTTTTTTTAAGTCCAGTCATTGGGGAGATGTCAGCTACCATAACATAACTTAAAATTAGTTGCTGTTGAATGGGTTCAGATTTGTGGTGAACTTACATGTGTCAATGGCTAATTTGGGGGAAGTAGTTTGCCAGATGTTTATTTCTACGTGATTTGAGGTGATTCTTTCCAGGCGATTTGAACTGCCAACGTTTAAGCTAGCAGCCAAGAGGCATTAGCTATTTCCACCGTGCAGGGATGTGGCAGTTTAAATTAATTTATCTTTGGTAAATAGGTATATTTGGGGTCTTCAATTATGGATTAGATTAAAATTTTAATTTCCCTAGTAAAACCACCAATAAGTTGCCAGACAATTTCAAAGGTGAGAAAATGTGCAGAATTATATCACAAAAATGTACTGGTCACCTTGTGCAGGAGCTGTTGCTTTGCTGGCTTTGAAGACATAAGCTTGCACATCATAAGCTGTCAAATGGCAGGGACCACACTGCAAGGAACTAAAGGTAGCCTTTCAACCACAACTAGCAAGAAATCGAGGCCCTCAGTCAAGCAATCATCATGAAGCTAAACATGGTCAACAACGTTGTAAACTTAAATGTCGCTCATTCTCCAATCAAACCCCAAATCACAGCCCAATCTCAGTTAGCACTTTGATTGCCACCTTGAAGACAGCTTAGTTGAACCTTGCCTCTCTTCCTCAACCACAAGACTGTGGAATAGTAAGCATGTAGAGTTGATAAGTTTGTGATAACAATTGCTATGTAGAGATATAGAACAAACACAAACAGGGAACCTGGCTTTGTGATACTTTTTTCTAATTCAACTACATGGGCAGATTTTAAAATTTGGTTTTATAAAAATCCAACTATGAGACAAAAACTTTCTGAAGGTTCAATCTTGGTGTAACTGCAATAACTTCGTAAGCCTATGTAACTATTATCATGACATCTAATACTGAAAGTGTCGGTGTTTAGAATGACAAAGACACATTTAATGAAGAATACTTAAGATCATTTGGGAGTTTTTGCCCAGGTACATTGTATAACTATATGTATTTCATGAAATATGCATTTTCAATATGAATGTTATTCAAGGAAGATTAAAAAATATGAATA
Source organism: Nesogale talazaci (assembly GCA_004026705.1). Classification (NCBI taxonomy): domain Eukaryota; kingdom Metazoa; phylum Chordata; class Mammalia; order Afrosoricida; family Tenrecidae; genus Nesogale; species Nesogale talazaci. The sequence continues at coordinate 278,279 of PVJH01000240.1, read as the reverse complement.
ATCTAATTATTCTAGAGGAGAAGGTAAATGGCACCAACAAGACATTTTAGATATCATAATCATTTTATTTTATTCTAGAGTTAAAAAATGCTAGTGTTTTTGTTTGATAAGTCATTCATCATCAGAAAATTAACAATAAAAATGAAAGATAGCAGATACATAGTTCACAGATAGTTGAGGAGCTAAAATGTATTTCTCTAATTTTTTCACCTAAAGGTAGATAGAGTGAGGGCTGTTTGATTTGATAGGTTTTTCTATCAAATCTGGGATCATCAAACCCATACACATTGAACACTTCTAGTTTTTTGACTCCTTGAGATGTTATCATCTAATATATGGTTTAATAAGATGGTTTAAATATTACTTTCCATAAAAGTGTAAGTGCACTTTTCTACTGGTTGACTGTATTGCATATAATTCCCTTTTACTTCCCTACCTTTTTGACTATGGAATGCCCCGCTAAGATCACTGAGTCCCCTATTGTAACAGAAATTGTTCTTGATTTTGCATTTAGCCAAAGGCCTATTGCTATGCTCAGTTTGAAGATGCATGATTCTATAGCTGTGCCCAGAGTTCACACCCACAGATAAATTGCATCATGTATCAGGGTTGGAGGCTAGGGGGGACGGACACATGAGTCTACAGTTATAAATCATTGGGCTAAAGACTATGTCCACCTCTGAGACACATTTTATCAATCTCAGCTCCTCCCCCCTGGCGCAATTCCCCCCTCATTGTCCTGAATGAAAATCACTGAATAGCCCAAGCAAGCAATCTGTAGCAGGAAGCAAGTTGCTGTGCATGAACTCATACCTGTCAATGGCTGGCAGAAGAATGGGATGACAGATATCTGCCAAAAATGCTAAGTTCTCTACTAGAGATGAATATGAGGCAGGTAAATTAGAATCAACAAAGCTTTAATGTGCACAGCTTTCCTTTATTTAGGAAAGAGTTCTAAATTCCTTTCCTAATACCCCAGCACTATAACATAATTACAATTACACCTTACCAATCACTACTTATATGTTCCTTACCATAACTAAAATTTCTACTTATTCATATACACTGTGGACTTCACTATTCTATATTATTCATTTTTCATAATTTAAGCACCTGACGGTGTGACTAGGGGATTTAATAATTTCTATTTATATAATAGTCTCATCCTTTTTTAGTAGTTTATAGCTTGAGGTATGTCTGTCTGCCTTTCTCTATTTTTCTTTACTTGATTCATCTTTTCCTTGCATTTTTAATTTTTTCTTCTCCTCTCATTTCTATAAATATTTAGTGAACAAATACATATATCTCAAAGACTATGAATACCATATAGGGATCAATAGATATACTGAGCCAATACACCAAAAGGATTTACGTATAAGAAAGGAGGTCTTTTAAAAATTTCATAAGGAGGCTCCAAGAGAGAAATATTGAAGGGCATTATGGGAATCGACGCCTCCGACGTTCTGTAATGGGAAGGGAGTGCCAGGGGTAATCTTCTATCACATGCTGGGGAACAGAACACCGCGAAACTTCCTCCGTGGCTTTCTGAGACTGAAATCCTTTACACAAGTAGAAAGCCTCATCTTCTGCAGAACAGACTGCTGACCATGCGTTCAGCTGCCCGACGTGTAGCCACTACGTCCCCGGGGATCCTGAAGTGCCCGAGAGTCCATGCAGATGCGCAGCAACCCTGCAGGATGGGGTCGAACTGCTCTTGCGGGTTTCTGAGACTATAACTCTTCTACTAACTTTTAACAGTATTATTGGCACTTACTCCACATAGCACACAATTCAACAGTTCAATCATATCAAGAAGAGTTCCACAATCAATGTTAGAACAGTTTCTCCCCTGCCCCCACTCATCGTTTAATAGCTTTTAAAATGGAATGTGTAATCGCCATCAGTTCTCATGTTCCCCCTCTCCCACCTACAAACCCTCCCCCAAACCCTCCCCCTCCCTATCTCCCACCCTTCTCTTCCCTTAGAAATGCTTGCATCAGTTCTTGTCTCTGTGCCCCTATTCCTTCTGTGCTTCACAACTAGAAAACCCAACAGAAACAATTACTCAATGAATAAATAAATAAAGTTGTAATGATAATAATAATAATAATTCAGCGATAAATATACAAATAATGAGCAAGAAAGAAAAGACCAACATCAGTATCTGAAAGGCCAGAGAACAAGCAAGAAATACTTGTACAAATTCAGGTTGGGTCAAGAGGGAGGGTAACCGATCGACTATCAAGTTCGGTCTATGATAATCATGATTATAATGCTCTGTATCTAAGAGTAAAACCTCTGGAGACCCTTGTCTGTGACTCGTGGAAATCTGCCAATGGCTTATTCTGACTAGATACTCTGCAGAAAGTTTTTGACTTTCCACTGTCATCTATAGCCTTCTACAAATTGGATGTTCATAACTTAGGTTCTCATACTTTTCCTTTTGTTATATTTCAATTTTGTTATTATCATCTTTGGATCTCACAACCTGGCATGCTTTGTCCATGGGGAGTTACTCTTCATTTAGATGGCTACTTATTTGAATACAAGTCTTTTAGACCCCAGGCAATACTCTGATTGATAGCCAGGCACCATCTGCTTTCTACACTTTGCTGTGGCAACCTTATCTTCAGTGAACATTTTATGAAGGTACACAGCAAGCATTATCAGCATTAACTGCTCATGGGTCGGGGCTAGAGTTCAATGGGGGCCCAGAATCCATCTGCTAGTCCCTAGGATATGCATGACTCAAGTTCATTTTGAAGGTCATAGCATGGCAAATTCAAAACTCCATTAGACCAATGAACACAATTGTTGCAACAAATGAACTAGGAGACCACAAATGACAAACCAACCAACACAAACAAGCAAAACAAAGACAGGAAAACAAAAACTCATAAAACATTTTCACTCATCTCCCCCCCCCCCCCCCGGAGTATAAGGTGACTGCATTTGTAACATCCTCAGTTTTTCTGATGATGCATCACTCTGGATCCTGTAGGTACCCAGTACATGTCCACTGGGAGCCACAACCCATGAGTTATTGCTTCACAGAGTTTAGCTCCACCATTCCATTGAGCTCTATTTATCCTAAGCATGGGTGCCAGGTGGAAACTTCCTGGATCAATTCTTCCAAGTTCAAATCCCTCCCTAGCAGAAGAAGACCTGTGATGTTGCTGTGAGGGGAGACATCGAGGTACTAAAAAAAAGAGTGACTCTGGGTCCCCTCCACTGGACTCCCACCAAGCCTGGGGCTTCCTAGGATCCAATGACTGATATTTCCATGCATGACTCAGGGTTACCTTGTAGGTTCCCTAAATTATAGCCAGGAGGATGCTAAGTATGTGTACCCAGTTCTAGAGTGACAACATCATCATGACATGTAACTGAATTGTATCCCAGAAGTGGATAAGATTTGTTCATAAGAAAGATGTTAAGCAAAAGAATAATATACTCGGGGTGAGATAAATGTTCTATGTTCTGTTTAAAAAGTGGCACTGATGAACATAATGACATAAAAGCTCTTAAGAGAAAATTAATTGTTTCAAGTCATGGCTGTAGTACCTATGCTAGAAGGCATCCCAAAACAGAACAGAGTCCTGGGATAGCTCAGGAGATGATTGGGAGTATCCACAGGAGAAAGCACGGGCATAAGGTAAATATTGGCACTTTGACCCCAATCTTTGACTATCCAGTGATCATGAATCAGCAAACTTTCTTGGATATCTGCTTTTTGATGAGCAATGAGCATCTAACTAGGAAAGATTTCTAATAGTATTGGGTTACTTGTTTCCATAAAATTTATCTAGTTTAGGTACTTGCCCCATTTGAAAGATAAAAAGCTAGAGGTCAAATGCTATTATCTAAGGTCAAATGAGTTTTAGAGTAAAATCCTTGATGAGTAGTTTCAGGGAAGTGAATAGCTTGCTATGGTATTCTCACCACAGTCTTTCATATCCCACCAAATTACTGGGTGGAAACATGCTAGTAGAGTGTTGTAAACTCTAGCAAGAGCATTGGTCAGTTTTGTCATCTCGCTGCGTTCTAAATGAGCCATCTCAGAAGCAGGAACTGGAGAGCTCCCTGTCATCTGGAAAGAAGAGTAAGGAGTAGAGCTTGTTCATGAGACTCCTGCTTATCGAACCTGCAAGATCCAGGAGACAGAGAGGGCTGTGACCTTCTGTCCATGCAACTCTGTGATCTTCCTCCGTCCTGCTTCACCTCTGTGGATCATCAGCCTGCAGGTACACTGACTGCAGAAACCTCCAGCAAGTATAAAACTGGTCTGGGATTCCTTCTCCTCCTCCTCCTGCTGCTCCTCTTTCTTCTTTCTCCAAAATCCTTTTATTGAGAGCTAATACAAATATTCTGCCATTACATAGTTCAATCACATAAAGTAGGTACTGTGCAATAGCTACCACAATTTTGAGATATCCTCTTCTCCATGAACTCCCTGATATCAGCTTCCCTTTTTGTCCCCCTACCCCATTGAACCCCTTGGGAACCCTTATTCTACTTGCAGTCTCTCTAGATACACCAATCCTGGGTTTCAATACCAAAACCCAAAAAAATAAAAATTCAAGAGGGCCCCATCCAGTGACAAAATATATCAGAGGGATATCCCAATTTGAGGCAGGGATGGGGATGAGGGTGGCAGAGGGTGGGGGGGGGGGCAAAACAAAACAGAAAATGTTGAAAACCAGATCACACCCAAGGTATATGCGAAGGTGGGTCAACTGGCAGGGTTTCACCAGTTCAACTCAGGTTACCATGTAGATTTATAGTCATCTGTCCAATGTACTCTGTTCAGGAACCAGTGTGTTCCCATCGTCCATTATGAATAGAGGGAAATCACAAGAGGCTGGTTTCTTGTCTTCTGGAAATAAGTTTATTTCTTGATATAAAGCTCTTTCTCACACATGTTAGAGTGTCCTAGATTTGTTTTCCTAGATTAGGGGCCAGCAAATCCTGCCTCTCACAACAGTTTGTAAATTACTTGAGAGACATGAACATATTTTTGCCAACAAATGAAATCACCATTAACTGAGTGAGCTTGCTTTAAAAGTTTTCAATATTTCTGACCCACATATGTCTGTCAGGCCTGACACCTGCTCTGGACAACCTAGCCTCACACAGTTCTATGAGCACTGAGAATTCCCAAGAAAGCAAATCACTCTGAGAGCCCTTCTCCTGCCTGTCAAAGGCACTTGCTTGACTCTGTGTGCTGACAGGTCCAGAACTCCTGGTCTCCCTGCTGTGAAAGCTGGTGCCCCTTTTGAGCAGGAATAGTGGATGCACTTATCTAACGCAAGTTTATAAGCCTTAATCCAGATGTGTTGAAATAGATAGTTGAGGGAGAGGAGCTCTGGTGGCATCGCTGGGTGCACGTTGGACTGCTAAACACAAGCTCACCATTCTGAGAGATGGCTAGCTACTCTCCTAAAGAGTTACAGTCTGGGAAACCCAAAGTGGGCAGTTCTATGTTGTTCTATAAAGTTACCATGAGTTCAAATCCACTTGACAGAGAAAGTGGTCTAGAATATGCACACCTTTTTTGCCTGCTCCTATCAGTCATTTGAGAAGAATAACAAATGCGAAGAGAAGAGCCACACTCGTCAGGCACTTTCTTTTGCTCAGACTTAATTACTTTTTATGTCAAATTGCTGGATTTTTTGGTCAACACAACTGCCTGTGTACTGAAAGAAATCAGAGATAATCCCAGGTAAGTGACCAATGCCTACTCAAGGTTGGTGGATATTTCTTGAGTTAAAGATGTAGCTAATGGAATTCATATCATATTCTGACCTCAAATTTGCTCTTTCTCCCAAAGTCATACAAAAATAGGTTCCTATTCGATAACTGCATTTTTGAATTCACACTTTACTAGTACATAACTCATCTTCTTTCAAAGAGGTAGTTCACTAACAATTTTTAATTATTAGGAGTTGTAAGTAATTTGGCATCCAGTTACTTTTAACAAAGCTTAGTAATAATTTTCTATGGATGCTTTCTTTTCATTTTATGGAAACTCCTGGGTTTTAAAAATAATTTTTTTTGCAGATCAGAACTTATAAAATTTTGTTGTCACTTTAAAGATGGAAATTCAATTTTAATAGAAGTAGAATTAAAAAAAACAAACCCTTATGCTCTATCAAGGACTTTTCAGGCTAAGTTCCAGAAAGAATGCTGACATGATAAAGCATATAATATGCATGAGTGAGTTGTGATAGTCTGATGCCTTTGAGTCTCATTGTCCTTACAGAAATCAGAAAATTCTCATCTGGTTTCACTAGCTAGATTTAGGTAATATCTGCAAAAAAGATGAGATCGTGAGGAGAAATTGGCTTAGCTAAGATCTTTGGCTAGAAGGATCTTTCAAGAGAATTGGAAGGGTTTATGAATTTTTAAACAGATAAAACAAATTTAAATGGTGCCTATGCTCAACAAGCATTTTTATTTGTATTTGTTCTTTCTCTGAGAAACTGCAATGAGTATCAAGCTTTAGAGGGTTTAGATCTTTCTTTGATCTTTCTAAAAGAGAAAAATAATGCCTGTTAGTTTTCAGGGGGGGGGGATCAAAAAGACAAGCCTACTAAAATATACTTAACATCAACTGATGTCACTGCACATGCCAATTTATTAAAAATAATCTTTATAACAGTAGATATATATATTTAATTTTAATTGTATTATGGGGGCTCATACATGGCCATTCATAATCCATACACACATATACTGTGCCAAGCACCTGCTGCCTTCATCATTCTCCAAACATCTGCTTTTCCACTTGAGCCCTTGACATCAGCTTTTCATCTCTTCCCCTCCCACCCCACTCTCCCCCCCACCAACCTTAAATACTTTATAAATTATTATTATTTTGTCATATTTTACACTGTCCAATGTCTCCCCTCTCCCACCCCCTCCACTGTCAATCCTTCAGATAGAAGCTTATGTAGAGATCCTTGAAATTGGCTCCCCCTCTCTATCCCACATTCCCTTCACCTATCCGGTAACTCCACTCTCATACTGGTCCTGAGGGGTTCATCTCTCCTGATTTCCCTGCATTTACAGTTCCCATTTGTACCAGTGTACCTCTTCCAGTCTGGATTTGTAAGGTAGAAATGGGATCATGATATTTGCGGGAGGAAGGCTTTTAAGAACTAGAGGAAAGTTTTATGTTTCATCACTATTTCACTGTTCCCTGACTGGCTTGTCTCCTTCCCATGACTTTTCTATAAAGGGGTGTCCAATTACCAACAACTCAGGGCCCCCACCCTGCACTCCCCTTCATACACAGTGATATGATTCTTGTTTTTTGATGCTTGATACCTGCTCCCCTCGACCCCTCTTGATCACACAGTCTGGTGTGCTTCTTCCGTGTGGCTTTGCTGCTTCTGCTCTAGATGGTCACTTGTTCATTTTCAAGCCTTTAAGACCCCAGATACTTTATCATTTGGTGGCTGGGCACCATCAGCTTCCTCCATGCTGTTTGCCTCTTCACCCTTTTGTCTTCAGCGATCATGTTGGGACATAATTTTGTTCTTTGATGCCTGATATCTCTTTCCACGCCGCATGGTTGCACAAGTTGGTGTGCTTCTTTTATAGTGGGCTTTGTTGCTGCTGAGCTAGATGGCCCTTGTTTACCTTCAAGCCTTTAAGAACTCAGATGCTATATTTTTTGATGGCTGGGCAGAGCTTTCCTGGAAGAGCAGAGGACTGTAGACCACCTGGTATAGCCAGTAGATAATTTCATGTGACTAAGTAACTACCATAATTTGAATTTATTTTAACAATTTTATTGATATATAGCTTGCATACTATTCAGATCCATGGAGTGGCCATATTAAAATGAGTTTTGCAATCATTACTATAGTCAATTTTAGAACATTTTCTTCATTTTTATGTTTATTATTACTGGCTCTCCATTTCCACACATCCTTCCCTTCCATAACACTAAAAAAACTACTATTCTAGTTACTGTCTCTATAGATGCACCTATTCTAGATTTGATGTAAAGAAAATCAATAGTATTGTTTTAAAAGATAGTATTGAAAACACGTGTTATAGGCTGAAGTTTGCTCCTCCTCAATAGCTATCTAGTCTTTATAATCCCTTAACCTGTGATCATGTTGCCTTTCATATAAAGCAGTGATTCTCAACCTTCCTAATGCTGCGACCCTTTAATACAGTTCCTCATGTTGTGGTGACCACCCCCCACCCCAAACCATAAAATTATTTTTGTTGCTGATATTTTGTAACTATACTTTTTCCATGGTCATGAATTAGGAGACCCCTGTGAAAAGGTCATTCAACCTCCAAAGGGGTTGCAACCCACAGAACCACTGATGGAAAGAGAGAGAGAGAGAGAGAGAGAGAGAGAATATTCAGCTGGAACTAAGTTTTCTAACCAGGTGATTTTAAAGAACTATTCAGGATTTCCTGGGTGGTTTTAATGAATCACTTGGGCACTTAAAATCTGAAGAAAGAAAAGGACTTGGGGAAAGAGATATTCTCTAGAAAGGAGATGTTGGAGAAAGTGGACTCTCAAGAGGGAATTGACACATCATTCCTGGCTTTGAATATGAAGAGTTGGGGGGGGGGGGGTCTTTCAGTCAAAGAATTTAAAGAGCATAAACACAGTCACCAGCCAACCAAATGAGAATGTCATCCCTGCAATGACAAGGGATTGCATCTTGTCAGCAATCAGAATAAGCAAAGAAATAGATTCTTTTGAAGAATCTCCACAAGAAATGCAGCTCTGCTGACATCCTGAATTGAGTCTGATGAAACCCTGCTAAATATCTGACCTCAGAATGTAAGAAATCTGGTCTGTTTTAAGCTATTAAATTTGAGATGATTTACCCATGTAGCAATAAAAATCTAATATAGCAGGTAATCTATTGTGTAGCAACATCAAGAGCCTTACAATACGTGATATTTGTGAGGGGCATTAAGCATTTCATTCTGTCATTTAAGAATATGGCTCAAAAACAAAACAAAGTTATACATTTTCTTCCACACTTACTGCCATCAAATATGTTCTAACTCATTGCGACTCCACAGAACTGCCCCTTTGATTTTCCCAGACTTTACAGCTTTACAGGAGCAGACAGTCTCATCTTTCTACCCCTGCATGGCTGCTGGGTTCAAACTACTGCCGTTCTAGTTAGCAGTGAAATATGTAACCCAATAAGGGAACCTTCTGAGGGAACAGAGAGCCACCCAGAGAGCAAAAGTGCTGACAATAATTTCAAAACCAGGACATTCTCTGCACTCAGGGCCCCTTTTGGAAAGCAGCATGCAAGGATTCCAGGTAAGGAGCCTTGATGGCAAGGCAAGGAGCAGCTCGAGCAGCTGTTGCCAATTGAAAGGTTGGTGGGTGAAGTCCACGAACAGCTCCATTGGAGAAGGGGGTGGCAGTCTGCTTTGAGGAAGATCCCCAGTTCTGACAACCCCGGGGAACAGATCTCTTCTGTCAGGAAGGTGACTGTGTGCTGGAGTCAACTCCTGGGCTCTGGGTAGGACTCAGTGTTAGGAGAAGAGACTGCACAAATCAGGAGGGTGCGGCATATTCTCAAATATGTGTGTCAGGCAGGGTTCTCTTAGAGAAATAAAGCCAGGACACTAGTAATTCTTTTTATATATTTATATAGAGAGAAAGATATATAAGATAGGAAAGAAACAGTTAACTATCTATAAAGCAGTACAGATTGCTCGGTGCAACTCACTTGCATGAGACAGCTAGAAGACTGGCAGTGCTTCAAATCTTGAGTAGTCCTCTGTAGAGCAATACCGTTTACCTGGTCACAGGCAGCAAACAGCAGGGCAGGTCACCAACAGTCAGCCAGATGACAGAGTCCGACAGTCCCCAGCTCAAGAGATGTACATCCCAGGAGCGTGGCGAAGTAGGGCTTAAAAGAACCTCAACTCACAGCTCCACAGTCCATGATTAAGTGTCCCACGGGTAGTGTTGGTTAGAGGTCGAGGCACAGGATGAACAAAGCAGCTCTCTGGTCCGAAGATCCGAAAACAAGAGAGAGGGCAGGATTCGCTGAGCCCTTCCTATCTCTGCCCTTCAATTCATCCCACGTATTCATTGGCCGTGCCGTCACAACAGACCCACCAATCTTCTGTGGCCATGTTGGCATAAAAAAACCTACCCATCACACATGTTTTGATAACTGCACCACTTATCAAATCAAAGTGGGATTGTACAAACTCCCAACCTTCAAACATATTTCTGATTTCCATGAATAGCTGAGAGAGTTTGGAAACACTGACATTGTTGGCAGTGTTGGGTGGGATTCAGCCGGATCACTTGATTTCCACACAAATAATACCTCACTTTCTGGTTGAGATTAGCAGCTAGGGTGTCAAAATGGCGCTTGTAATCAGGGTTCTCTCTCTAAGGTGGGTGTCTGGGCAGTTGCCTTCTATGGAAATCACAAATTTACAATGCTTACATAGATTTTTTTTCACATTTATCTGTGCAAGAGAGGATTCTCTTTTTTTGGGGGGGACATCACTGCCCTCTGGTGGGAGTAGGAGGTCCAGCCTTGCCTTTAGAGAGCTGCTGGTGGATTTGAACCACCAAACCAGTGGGCCGCAGTCCCGCACTCAACCAATAGGGCACCGGGGCTCAGCTCAAGAGAGGGTTCTTAATGTTCATTCTGTCCATAGCTATTACAAAAAAACACCGAACTATATTTGTAATATTTATTAATTCATCGCATAAAACTTGTTATACTTTTGTTTAATGATTTCATGTTTATTCTTGTATTTCTTACTTCAGTAAACAAGTATATAACATAAAGACAAAAAGAGTATCAAAAAGCCAGAGGGTAACATGCCGTCATTTGTTTCACCTTTGTATTGGGCCCCAAATTCTCATGTTATGAGATGTTATGAGTGACATATATTTATTGAACGTGTTTAAAAGCTAAAAGTATTGTCAGAACAATTGCTATAATTTCAGCAGAAGTAGAAAAGGACTTTTCAACGATGAACATAACATGATCAGAGACACCATATGTTTCTAATATTATCACACACAGTGACCATTGTCTAACTGCCTTTACGTCTTAAAGCATAAAAACCTTCTCCTACAGAGGAAAGATGGTTAAGGTGAAATCACACAGCCCAGGACGCTCAGGTAAAAGCGGACAACATTACAAGTGAGCTTACCTATCAAGAACATTAGACAGCAGTTTCATTGTTCTTTTTAAGGTATTATTTAAAGGTTTTTACTACACTTCATCTTAGCCAAAAGGCCGAGAAGCGATTATTGAATGGTTTTTAATAATATTTTAAAGCTCTTTCTTGAAATCTAGTTTTTTTGTACTTCTTTTATTGTTCATATTTATTAACTGACAAAATAAACCAGTATCTCATTTTTTCATGTCGTTAGGGCAGCAAATTGGTTGGTAAATTATTTGGATACCTTCAGTGACCAGGGCTTTTTTCACAAGCCTTCATTCACCAAGACCTCATTCACACTGATATGGTGGTTTGTGTCTGCTCATCTTGAGATATTTCTGCTTCCCATAATGCCCTCTACAGTCTACCCTGTCCTATCAGAAGACTCAAAACAGCTCTGGGTTGGGTCGCACATTGGGTTGGGCTGGTGCATAATTAGGCAGCTAGTAGCTAGAAGATGTGCATTTCTATCTAAATGTATGCTTGCGGCCAAGATAAAATTTGCTGGAGAAGGGGGAACACAGATGCAGCAATTATCCCTAAGACAACTCCCCAAAGAGATCCAGCAGCAGATGAACCCAGCTACCAAATCCTGAACAACAAGTGTCTGTTGTGCGTGAGCAACTCATTGCCTGAGTAATCCTTGAACTATGACCCAAGGACTTGCATTTGATCATTGGTAAGTAAAAAAATAAAGATGATATTTAGGGCTGCTGATATGATCACTTTCCTTCCTATATTACCTTGGGCATCTCTGCTTCCAAAAAGACACAGCACTTGGAAGCAGCCCATTGTAAATAAGCTTCTCATGCAGTTTTCCAAGTACGAATGCAGGGGCGCATGGACTTCAGTCAGGGAAGTGAGTGAATTAGCCTGTGTCATCGCATAACTGGAATGTGGTGGAACTCAGGTTTGATTTATTGATTGAGTGAGTGATCGATTGCGCTGCTTCAAAAAGTAACTCACTTTCGGTTCTGCTGCAAGGTCAGAGACATTGTCTATATGGAGAGCGCTAGTCTCTTTTAACATTCTGTTCCACTGCAGTGCTGAGTCCTTAGAGAGATGCTTTATTGCAATGAGATAAAAAGCACACATACGTTTCCAGCTTATCTTCTTATCTCAGCTTTAGGGTGTATGTTGATCTTTGGGCCTCTCACACATGATGTTTAGTAGAGCATCATTCTTGCAGGGAATGTCTTCTTTGCCTTTGGCCATCCTTCTCTTTCATAAGATGGGACCTCGGGGGAAGGTGGTTTAAAAGACACCTGAGGACCATCATCTTGGCAGTCACCTGATAGATTCTGATTGGCTTAATGGTGTCTGTTTAAAGAAGCTAAATGTCCTACAGTTTCCTCCCATTCTACAGGACTGTATTGTGATTCCAGGGAGAAGAGTCAATGATGGTACATTAAATTCTTCTGGTCTCGGGGGGCATAGATGATGTTAGAGGTAGAAGCACATGACATTGCGTGTTAAAATAACAAAGGCTCAAAAGCTACACAAATTCAGAAGGGGCTTCAGTCAGGGAAGTGAGTGAATTAGTCTGTGTCTGATATCACATAACTCGAATGTCGATTCTGACTCAGAGCAATGCTTCAGCACAGAGTAAAACAACCCTTGCAGATTTCTGAGGCTGTAAACCTCTACTGAAGCAAAATCTCCATTTTTCCCCAGAGGAGCAGCTGGGGAAGTGGGTGTTGAACTGCTGTCCTTGCAGTTAGCAGCCTACTAAGGCACCAGGAGGCAAAACAAAGACTGCAAAAACTTCAAAATAAACTCAACCCCCACTCCCAAACCCCTTAGTGCCAAAGAATCTATTTCAACTTAAAGTAACTCAGTAAAACCGAATAAAACCGCCCGTGTGACTTTCCGAACCGTAAGTCTTTACAGGAATTGAAAGCTTTGTTTTTCTCCCTCAAGCCACTGTTGGTTTTACATCTCTGGCCTTGTCGTTAACAGCTCAACACAGAGCCACCTGCGCTTCCAGGGCTAAAGAAGGTCAAATATAAGGATCATTCTTATATGTCCGCTCAAATGTGAGGATGAAAGTGTGGGAGCTCGCCCAACGTGGCTCTATTTCGTCCTTCAACGGTGTTTGAAGAGAACAGACTGGGGACTCCCTTCCTCCAACCTTCGACCACTCTCCAGTTTCCTTGCCGGCGTCACCTTCAGGACCATCTTCTTGGCCATCCCCTCTTCTGGGGACCAGCTAACACTTTTATTTTGTGTGTGGTGACCTCCAAACCGACCCATGAGGAGTTCTCAGATCCCTCAGAATTATTTCGCCAAAGCGGAGGCCAGCATCCACCAGCTGGTCAACCTGCATCAGCAAACCTCAAACACCTGCCCTCTGTGGGCCTCTTTCTCCACCGCAGTGGCCTTGAAGGGCGGGGTACTTCCTCAGTGAGCTGGTGAAGAAGCAGCGTGAGGGACCGAGCATTGGTGAAACCTGCAGAACCAGCACGGCGGCCGAGCCCTCTCCCAGGATGTGCAGAGACGCCCCCAAGATGACCGGGGTAGAACCTAAACGCCCTGGAAGCGGTCCTGGCACTGGAGAAGACCCTCTACCAGGTCTTTCTGGATTTTCATGCCAGTACCATAATTCAAATGTATCAAGTTCCTTTTGGCCTTTCTTATTCAGTGTCCAACTTTCACAGACATATCTGGTGATTGGTTATTGGAAATATCACAACTTTGGGCAAACATTGATCCATAAAGGAACTTTTTGTTTATTTTAACTTCAATTTTTCCAGGGCAAAATGTTGGTAGATTTATGTTATGGACATTTATTATGGATCCAAGGAAAATGAAATTCTGGAAATTTTCAATGCTTTCTCCATTTATCTCTTTTTTATTGTGACTTAAGTGAAGGATTGCAGAGCAGATCATACTTTTACATTCAGCAATTCATATACATCTTTATTTAACTCATTTATTGGAAATCTCTTGAAGTATTATCACTTTTTTTCCCTCTACATCAGAAACATTTACTAGTGAACAACATAAACCACTCTTGAGTCACTTGATTCCAGTTTCCATTCTTTCTTCTTTCCCAACCTTATAATTTTATCATTAGATTAATGTTGCTCTTCAGATTTTAAATGGTTGATTATTCTAACACAGACAGAGGGAGATCAGTTTCAGACCTGAATGTTAAAGGCCACAGTCTTGGGCTAACTGGTGAGACTGGAGGTGGGAGATAGTGTAGCTCACCAATTTCTTTTTGACCCGTAACTCTAGCCCTAAACTTTTTATGATTTTGAGTTCTGTTAAATATTTTTCTCTCACTCTACCCAGGACCTTTTCATGGGATCATTGTCAGAGTTAATGAAAGTGGTAGCTAGAAACCTCTAGTTCTGGTTTCCAGCTTGTAGACTTATGTCTGTGTGGTCCATTAGTGCACAAACTACTTGTTTCTGTGTGTCCTTGTATCTTCATCACTCTTTTTCCTCTGAATTTGAAGAGGTTAATAGCTGCTCTTTAGATGGCTGATCATAAATGTTTAAGAACTTAGTCACTACCCAACAAATGAGGACATAAAACATTTTCTTTGCAAATTATGCTATAGCAATTGATCTTTGTGCCCCAGAGCATATATTCTTTATCTCCAAGTCCCAAGGGCTTATTCCTTCCAATTGTTTAGTTATTTCCAAGACGTTTTTATTGAGCAAATCTTTAGAGAATTTAGATTATATGAAGGTGAATAAAGCATCAGGATTAGAGGAAGGTTTATTAATAAATTGCAATGGGAAGATGACATAACCTTGCTAGCTGAAAGTGGGGAGGATGTGAAGCACATGCTAGTGAAAATCAAGGCTTTCAGTCTTCAATAGGGATTACAATTCAAGGTAAAAGAGACCATAGCCAAACAGAAGAGGAAAAAGAAGAAGGCCATAATCTTCATAACTGCTTAATAGGACCAATGGCTAACATCATAATAAATGGACAAAAGGTTGAAGTTTTCAAGGATTTTGTCTTATTTGGATCCACAACCAATGTTCATGGGATCAGCAGTGAGGAGGACAAAGGCACTTTGAATTAGGCAAATCTGCTGCATAAGACCTCTTTAGAGTATTGAAATGCAAGGCGGTTACTTTGAGGACTAAGGTGCACCTGACACAGGCCATGGTATTTACCATACATATATGCATGTGGAAGTTGGACATTGAATAAGGAAGACTAAAGAAGTACTGATGTATTTGAATGGTAGTGATGGAGATGAATATTCAAAATGCCATGGATGGCTAAAATGACAAATTTTTCTTGGAAGAAGTATAATCAGAGTGCTCCTTCGAGGCAAGGATGGTGAGAATTCATCTTATGTACTTTGGACCTATCCGTGGAGGCCAGTCCCTTGAGAAGAACGTCATGCTTAGTAAAGCGAAGAGGCAGAGAAAGAGAGCACAATCTTTAAGGAGAAGGAGTCACACTGTGGCTGCATCAGTGGGCTCAAACCTAGGAACAAGTGTGAGGAGGCCCAGGAATGGACCATGCTGGGCTCTGTTCTGCAATGTATGGGGTGGCTCTGAGTGGTGGTGCTGGGCCACAATGACAAGTTTTCTCCACATTTTCTCCTGCATGTTCTATGACACTCATGGACAACGTACCTAAGTAAATATACGTACATGCAATTCTCACTTACAGGTAAGCATTGGCCTGTTAACCAAAATGCAGGTGTTTCAACCCACCAGCAACTCCAAAGGACAAAGAGGAGTCTATCCAGCTCCCATCAAGTACTGCAGCCTCAGAAATCCTCTGTAGGATCATTATGAATTAGAATAAACTCAATTGTTTGTTTGAATTTTCTTTCATATGTGTGTGTGTGTATATAGATATAGATATAGATATTCCAATGTACTCCTCTCCTTTTCTTCTCCCTACCTGTTCAGGATGTGTGTCCATCTTGCTTGTCCCCATCCATCTTGATGCACTACTGAAGGACCTTAAAAATGTTTACCTAGGATCAATTCCTATCAAATAGTCAGTCCCCATAGAACAGACGTCACAGAGTGAAGTGCCATAGAAAATTCAAGGAGATGGTCTGCTTTTATTTCCCCAAGTTTTTAGAAGTGGTGAAATGAAAACATGTATATGTGAATTGATGAGTCATTTCTTGTGTCAAAATGCCTTGCGAGCCAAGTAGTGATGGGAATGAAATGCAGTAAATTCTTGTAATTCACAGTAGTTGTATTTTATAATGTTGCAAACCCTGATCAATAAGCATCTGGTCATTGTTCCTAGGAACATGCTGGGTGAGATTTCTGTTCTCATTCCTTCCTATGACTGATGTCCCTTGTTTAATTTTCCATTTTATAGGCTAATGGAATGAATCTCAAAGAGTTGCAATTTCTCAAAGCCACTCACCTATTTTAATTGACCTTTTTCCTGAGCATAACCAACAGAACCAATTTGTTTTACAACAACCTGTTCTGCAATATTCTGTACTGCTTATACATTTTCTTCTGAATGATCCTAAAGCAGGAAGCAGCATCACTGTCTACCTCATTTTCCAGGAACTTAGAATTCATCTCATATCTTCCTTTACTCTTTGGTTGGACACAACTCCACTTGCAGTTATAGTAAGACTTTTTGTGACTTTGCTATTACGATTGGTCCTGTATACCTACCTTTTTCAGAAGTGTGCAGGAATGTTAAGGCTTTCTAACCTGTATAATCTATGGTTACATGAAATTAATTTTCCTGCCATATTTAGGACAGCAGGGATGAGATTATCTAGAACGTCTTTTGAATTAAATTCAAAAATATCTTCAGAGAAAAGCAAAATTAAGAGCTAAGAAACCATATTCAAGGAGGTTTGTTTGTTACTTTTAATCTTTCATTGTGCTTTACTGGAGGCTTTCACAGAAGCTTATGTCCCCAGGCAACAACTTCTACATGCAATGATCAGAAACAGTGGTTCTTCATATTCTTTATCATTCTTAGTAGTTCTAATTTTATTGTTTATGCTCATATTCAAGGAGTTTAAATAGGAGTTAAAGGGCAATTATAAGAATAAGGTTCTTGTGGATTTTTGGTTCAGTGTACTCTGAATAAAAATGAGAAAATGGTATATGAACTGGGCTACAAGTACAATAATATCGAACTATGAACACGGCTTCTAGGTAAAGAATGATAAAAACTATAGATAACACTGATTTGGTAAATTTGGAAATGTTTTGTCCACCAAGTCTCTACGACCTAGCACAATCTATCACATAGTGTTGCTGTCTTAAGTTGGCTTGCAGTCAGTTTTATTTAATAAGGAGGATGCCATCCATATAAGCGCAAAACACTACCAGCCTTAAAACACCTTCACAGTCAATGGCATGCTTGAAACCAATGTTGCAGGCAGTGTTAATCCATATCCTTGATGGTCTTCCTTTCTCACTGTCCCTCCACGTTCCCAGTCCTCGTCCAGGGAACTGGCCTCTTCAGATGGCCTGCCCTAAGTATGTGAGGCAAAGGAGGAATGTAGCAATTTTTTAATGTATTACTTACTACTAAGAAAAGTCTTGTTAAGTTTCAGCTTCTTGTTTGCTAAGATGCTTAAAATCTGATAGAACAATTAGAATATATTTTCAAGATAATGAGGTCAACTTACCTTTGTCCCACCAAGAAGTACATGGAGTTAAAAGAGCCATGACTAATTTCTACCAGCATGAAGACTCCTCAATAAACTTAATCAAGGAAGTCATTTTTCATCATGTCAACATCGAGGCTTGTGGAACTATGCTCCAGAAGCAGAACGCCAGACCTTTCTCCAAAGGTTCCTTTAAGTGGACTTGATCATCCAACTGTTTTGTTAATAACTGAATAAGAAACTGTTTCTCACCCAAGGGTGCCCATCCTTTTAAGGGAGCTAAAGGTTAGTTGTGAGGGAGGGGGAATGTTTGTGAACTAAGAAATACATAGAAGGTGAGGAAAGATAAGAAAAATCAAGATACGTGGATATAGATCAAGTGGAAAGAGGACGACATGACCAGATGATTTCTGATGATAAGACAACCTACTTCTTAAAGAACATAGAATGTTGAGATGATATCAGGTGACAGAAGATGGGTGAGAGAGAAAGCACTTAGAACAAACATTTGGTCTGTTTAAAACCAAACTTCACAGTCTTCACTTTCATAATCTGCTTCTGAGGTCTTTACTTACTGACTTATCTTGCTAACTATAGTGGTGTTCACATAAGACACTTCAAAACATTAGAGGTAAAATTTCTTTTATGTTTTAATTCCATTTTTCATGGACTTTTCAAAGTCCTCTTGTAGAGGACAGTCGCCAGAGTATAAATGTCAGATTGATAGCACACCTTCTCCTTGCTCTTTCTTGTTATGTAAATTTCTGCTCACTTTGAAATGATCTTTTTTTTTTCTTGCAACAAATTCATCTTTACAATCATTTATAGTAACAAACCCCAAACCAAATACACTGCCATCCAACTTATCCTCACTATAGATAAACCCTCTTTGGGGTTCACATGGCTTTAGACCGTTATAGGACCAGATAGCCTCATTTTTCTCCCACAGAGCAGCTGTTGGGGTCGAACCCTTAAATTTATGGTTAGAAGTACCACACTTGTTCAACAAGGCCACCAGGGTTCCTTTGGTTGTAGTACTAGCAACTTTAAAATCACTAAAAAGGCTAAATAAGAACTATATAAACTGTTCTAACTTATCTAAGAATTCCACTGAAGAACAATTAATAAGGGATTTCATTTATAACTTTTAAAAAGTACCCCTAAATTCCACCATGATTTTTTTTTTATTTTTCTATACTGTGTATTTTTGTTTCAGCTTGCCTTTGCACACACTCCTGCAAATATTAGAAATTCAACAGAGGTCCCTTTTTCTTATCAAAATGTGTTCCACTAACACCTGCAAAAACTAAAACTAAAACATATATGTGTGTGTCTGTGTGTGTATGCCTTATATAGCCCTACCTACCAATGGATATTTCATGCTTCTTAAGTCAGAGGAATTTTAAGTCTCTCTTTGGAATTAAGCAATAAGAACAAATCTTGGAACGTTTTATTTCACTGAGACAGTCCTACCGTTATAAGCCTGTGGTCATGCATACACACAGCATGGGAAAACATCTGAATTATTGATTTTGGCTCTAAATAATATTATGCTCAGTGTGCTAGAGAAACAAACCAGGAATACTTACCTATGTATAGGAAATAATTTTATCTGAAGAAGCAACTGTACATTAAGAAGGTATCCAGTCCCTTCTAACTCAAGTGCGTAGATACGCTGCTCAGAATGTCCTCTTCAGACTCCCGGAGCTGCAGGCATATACTGCAGAACAGTGAAGCAGGACACAGGAAGATCAGTGGCTGGTTGATACAGAGTCTAATATCCAAAGCCAGTGAAGCAGGGCTGTGTTCTGACAGGTCTCAGGGTGAGGTGACTTATCTGGATCCACCCCTGGAGGCACACACAGCCCCAATGAAGTTT
Organism: Nesogale talazaci; assembly: GCA_004026705.1. Lineage (NCBI taxonomy): Eukaryota > Metazoa > Chordata > Mammalia > Afrosoricida > Tenrecidae > Nesogale > Nesogale talazaci. Next base: position 258,624 of record PVJH01000240.1, on the reverse strand, counting down.
CAGCGAGGAGGAAAGAGAAGAAGCAGAGGTATAGGACATTCCCAGACTCCTCCATGCTTACCCTAAAGGCCACACCAATGTGGTAGCATCGAGTTATCACTTGACAAGTTTTACTCTACCCCTACCAGGTGTCTAATTGACATTAAATCATTCAACTATCACACTAGGCAACTATGTTCCAACTTTTGAAAGTATACTTTAGGGAATAATAGAAAGTAACAAAAATACTACTTTGTATATTTATTGACTGATTTGTTTCATCTTTTAGGAGAAACAAATTTCCATCCTAATATTTCCATCATTCTATTTTCTGACCATTCTCATTGTGTGCTGAATGTATTTAATTTCAATACCTAGCTAGCTGGCAATTTTAAGGGTGTTCAGCTCTGTCAATCATTTCTTCCAGCGTAATATGAAAGAACCAGTGCATGACATTTTAATGGTATCTCCTTCCTGTCACATTTTCAGTTGATTAAAGTCATTTATTCACTCTTGAACTTATAATGAGCTAGATTTCCACACTCTTATAACCACTTGAACTGAACTATGGAGTTGATAAGAATTAAATTGAGCAAGATAAAAATTATGATGAGTATTATGGATGACATCCTAAGTCTTTAAGTTGAACATATAATGTAAGCTCCATGAATCTACAGGCTTATAGTCAGAGTTTATGGACAGATAGAAGGAACTTGTATGGAAAATGATGAATAGTCTTCAAAAGAAAGGATGATCAGAAAAATATATGGAAGAAGGAAAAGGGGATAAATCATATAACTGGTCAGATGTCAGTAAACAAAATAAATTAAAAGTTGACAAAATAATCATCAAAAGTTTCAGGAGACAGTAAAAGGAATCAAGCAATTGAGTGACCAATGTTAGCATTAAAGGAGAAAATGCAAACACCGTATCCCATGGACTTTAGAAAGAGTGTTGAAGTTTTAAATTTTAGTTTTTATTTCAGGTTTATTGTTACTATTTGTTTCATTAAAGCATTATTTATATTAGAATAGCTATCACTTATATCATGCAGAAATTTATTTCTATTACCATATTATCCATTAGCAACTAATGGTCCTAACCAAAATAACAAAAAACCAAACTCGCTGCAGTTGCATCAATTCTAACTCACAGCAATCGTATAAACAATGCTTCCTCTAGATATATGCAAGTGAAAGTGGCACACGGCATAAGGAAGGTCAAAGAAGCATGGATGCATTTGAATTGTGGTGCTGGCGAAGAACAGTGGAAGTGCCATGGACTGCCAAGAGGACAACTTGAAATCGCTCTTGGAAGAAGTAAGACTCCTCAGAGTCAAAGATGGTGAGATTTCATCTTAAATACTTTGGACAGGCTGTCAGGAAAGACCAGTCCCAAGAGACAGACATCCTCTCTGGTAAGGCAGAGGGTAGTGAAACAGGGGGAGGCCCTCAGAAGATGGACTGACACAGTGGCAGCAACAAGAGGTTCAAGTACAGGAATCGCTGTGATGCTGGGGCAGGGCCCTGCAGCGTTTCCTTTGGTGTGCACAAAGTCACTGTGGGTACGACTCCATAGAGTGTACAACAGACATGACCAAAGTGAAAACCCCAAACGGAAGCACTCCACAAATTGGGATCATACTGTTGGCTATTTAACTTTGTCCAACAGTACTCTTTGATGTTCATATTCAAAACACAAAAACAATTCATTATGGATTAAGAGTGAGGAAAGAAAAATAATCTTCCTCTATTTTTTCTTTTATAATAGACCCAAACGAATTCTAATGTTATCCATTCTTTCCAAATCTTTCCTTTGACATAGGTTGCTGAGGTGGGAAGTTCTAACATGAGCGTCTTCCTCACACAGAGCAGCTGATGGGTTTGAACTGCCAAATTTTCAATTCACAATTCAATATTCCCACATATAACATTTTAGCCCTATGATATGAGGGCTCCTTACCTGTATGATACCTCCTGGTTATTTCTTCCTTGCTTTCTTTTTTGTTTTTGCTCTGTTTTTAGTGATTTTTTTCTTTTATTGTGACAAAGATGTTTAGAAAAGCCATGTCACCATATTAAACAGATAAATGAAAATCATTGAGTCCTAAGAATATTTTTAGCTTATTTATGAAGATTTCACCTTCCAATTAACCTGATGACATGCATGGAATATTTCTCTGCAGAAGTGGGAGTCTTTTTTTTTTTTCCTGCCAACCACCATTTGGATAATTGAAACATCTCTCACAGTCTACAGTAGTCAAACTTTTAATGACCTACCCTTACTGTGATGGCTGAATATCTTCTCTGTGGTGAGGTTTGAGAAAGTAGTTGCCACTGATCATTTCACAGGCCTTATGAAGCCTATGGGCCAGATATCCCCTACTCCTGCTTTAGGACCTAAGAAACATTATTTTATTAGACACAGAACTTTTCAGATATTTGAAAAAAGAATAAAAAGTAGGTACTAATCTTAACATGAGCGTGGTGTTTTCCATCATCTCATACGCATGTGAAAGTTGGACATTAAATAAGGAAGACATAAGAAGACTCACTGTTTTTGAACTGTGATATGGATGAAGAATAATGAAAGTACCAAGGACTACCAAGAGGACAAACAAATCTATTTTGCCTGATGTTCAGGCAGAGTGCTCCTTAGAGGCCAGGATGGCAAGACTTTGTCTTATATATTTTGGACATACTGGCAGGAAAGATCAGACCCTAGAGAAGGACATCGTGTTTGGTAAAGGGGGTGGCGGGAGGGGGCAGTGACAAAGAAGACCTTTGACAAAATGGGTTGACCTCGGGGTGGCAGCACTAGGCCCACACATAAGAAGAATTGTGAGATGCTAAAGGACCGGGCAGTGTTCCTGCTATAGAGGCTCACTCCGAGTTGTGACTGCAACCTCTTAGATAGCATCTAGCAACGGCAACATCTAAACAGAAAATATCGACAGAAAGAGAACGTCTCTTGATCTCTTTGAGACCTTTAAGCTCTCCTTTATGTCACCAAATCCTGGCTCATGACTTAGTGTGATTATAGAATATAGGATTTAGAAATATAAATGAGATTAAATAACAAGAAATTAGGTGAATGAGTGATTATGAGAAACTTGTGTAACCAATCTTTCACAATTGTCTAAGACAACGTTTTCCATGTTGACATAGACCAAAAAAACGACAGCAGCAAATACAAGATTTTCTTTGATTACTAAAACTCTTTTCTGAGCTAAAATACTCTTTTTAAAGTGAAATTTCTCTGGAAAAGTTCATCTTAAATCTGACTGACTTAGAGGGCAGCAGATTCACAGTGCACTTACCATGCATAAATGGTTCTGTCTCACGAGTAGCACTGAGGTGTGATTGTTAAGTACTTGTGGCTCTCATTGAATACTAGCTCAGCAAAATGGGATTTAGCAACTCAAAATAACATGCTATACCAAAAGTACTCATTTAAACATATCACACTTCTATAATTATCAAAACTAATAAGTTGTACATTTCAGATTTTAAGGATGCATAAAAATCAAAAATTCTCAAATACACATATTGACAATCCCAAAATGTAGACTTCGCTCATCTTCATATGCTCACTTTTTCTGAAACTTAGTTAGAAATCGATGAATATGAAGTAAGCAATGCATAAAATTTCTTAACCGTCTATACAGCTCTGCTCAACCTGGTCTTTCCATTGAAAATATGACACTGGTCCCAATACAGTGGAAGTTAAAGATATCTTAAATGTTTGACTTTTTCAAAGTCCTACACCAGTCGATTATCCCTGCTGTCAACCATCATGCCTCCCTCATGTGCCAGGGAGCTGTAGTTCCCTGCAACCTCTCACAGAACTCACCAGTTGTCAAAGACAAGGCTCACATGAGTGCAGAGAACGACAACTCCAAATTAGAAGTTTAGACACAGTCCGGAGGATTTTTTTCATCCACACAAAGGAAGGCTGCTGACTCACAAAGTTTTGAAAGTAAGTGAATTGAACCAGCCAGCATGCTATCAGCTCAAATCCCAATAGCCAGAAGGTAGGTTAGTAAGATGTAGAAGCCAAAGCAAGAGGATGAACCTTTTCGAAGTGGCTTAGCACAGGTCAAGATGCTCACCTGGTTTCTGTGTCTATTGTCATCACCTAAAGACTCTGTCCCAGCCCCAGCTGACCATGCCCAGGTAGGAAGCAGGGGCTGAGAGTATTGCAAAGGTAACATCTTGCCCACATTCTAAACATGGATGACAGTGTGCTTTTTTTAATTCCAACATTTAAAATATCAAGTGAAGGGCAAATTAATCACTTCTGTGAATCTTAGGCAGGACAGGCCTTGACTTCTTGAATTTATCCATTAAGTAAATAAATATGACAACCCCAGCCTTTTCCTTTTCTCCCATCAAGTAGACAGTTGGAAGTATGCCTGTTAAGGAAACAGTTTATAACTGGGATTTAGTTCTTGTTTTTGCCTCAGAAAAAGGACAGAAAAAGGATCTCACAGAAAAAGGGCAATGAGCAAATCCTACTCCCAAGGAAACAAAGAGTGGATACTGGAAGCACACACAGTGTCCAATAAGGTGGGGTCACAAAATGTAATCCACTTTAATCTTGTCTCTATCACTCTTCTGTTCATTTGTCAGATTGTCGTGACTTTTGTGTTGCTGTGATGCTGAAAGCTATGTCACCAAAATGTCACATACCAGCATGGTCACCCATGGGGAATAGGGTTTAAGGGAGCTTCTGAACTAAGACTAGACTAGGAAGGATGAATAGGCTGTCCACTGCTGAAAACCTCATCACTGAAAACTTTAGACATAGCAGTGACAATTTCATTTTACTTGGATCCATAATCAACACTCATGGAAGTAGCAGTGTGTTAGTCCGGGTAGACAAGAGAAACAAATTCATAGACACACATATGGATATCAAGGTAAGGTTTATATACAAAAGGAATGAGAAAGCTTCCCAACCCAGTCCAGTTCAAAGTTATAAGTCCAATATTAGCCAATATGCCCAATACCAGTCTATAAACTCTCCTTTGACTCAAGAAGTCACAGGTCAGTGGGTACAGAATTCCAGTGCTGACAGGGATCTCCCCATGGCTCTGAGCTTCCAGGGGTCAGGGTCCATCAACAGCATCAGTGGTGGTAGAAGCAACTCAGTGCTGGCAGGGGTCTCCATGTGGCTTCTACAGCTTCAGAGGTCTTGCTCCATCAGGGTAAGGTCGTGTGGCTTCTCCTGCAGCTCCTCCAGCTCCTTGAACACTACCATCTTGTCTTTTCCATAGCTCATTGTCTTGGAGACTGACTCCCAACAACTAGGGGGGATGGCCTCTCCTCTCCATGAGAAAAATACAGCCTGACTTCCCAGAAGTCTCAGGAGAAAGCCATGCACACACAGAGGCCTCATTGGGTACTCCAGATTAACAGGTTAGACTTCACCCTCCATCTCAATCATGAAATTGACATAAGCACATGACAACAACAAGCAGTAAAGAAATCCAATGACATATTGCATTTGGGCAAATTTTCCATACAGAACTATTTTTTAAGTTTAAAGAGTTTTATTGAGATATAAGTAACATATCATACAACTCAACAGTTCAATCATTCTAAGAAGGACCATCACAGTTAACTTGGGAACATTTTCTTCCATCTTTTTAAAATTGTTTCTGTTTCTTTTTTTCTTTTTAAAATTCCTTTTAATGGGGCTCCTACAACTCTTAGTATAATCCATACATAGGCCCATTGTGTGTCAAACACATCTGTACATCTGCTGCCCTCATCATTCTCTTAATATTTGCTTTCTATCTAAGCCCTTGGCATTGGCTCCTCATTTTTCCCCTCCTTCCCACTCCCCTCCATAAACTCTTGATAATGTATAAATTATTATTACTTTGTCATATCTTTCACTGTTCAAAGTACCTCTTCACCCATTTCCCTGCCATCCATACCCCAGGAAGGAGGTTATATGTAGATCCTTATAATAGGTTTCCCCTTCTTACCCCACCTTCTCTCCATCCTCCCAGTATTCCAACTCTCATCACTGGTCCTGAAGGTATCATCTACCTGGCTCCTGTCTGTATCAGTGAATATCTTCAGGTCTAGCTGGATTTTTAAGGCAGAATTGGGATCATGATAGTGGGAAGGAGGAAGCATTGAAGAACTAGAGAAAAATGGTATGTTTCATCATTGTTATACTGCATCCTAACTAGCTTGTCTCCTCCTTGCAACCCCTCTGTAAGAAGAAGTCCATTACCTACAGATGGATTTTGGGTCCCCAACCTGGACTCCCTCTCACTTACTAAAATTTTTAGCTCTTTTATGACTGATAACTTCCCATTGGAATAGCTGAAGACAAATGTATGCATAAGCAAATGTGGTGAAGAAAGCTGATGGTGCCCTGCTGTAAAAATATAGAGAGTCTGGGGTCTTAAAGGCTTGGAGATAAACAAGTGGCCATCTATCTCAGAAGTAACAAAGCCCACATGGAAGAAGCACACCAGTCTGTGTGACCACAAAGTGTCAAAGGTATCAGGTATCAGGCATCAAGAGCTATTTTAAAAATTATTTTATTGGGGGCTCATACAACTCTTATCACAATCCATTGTGGCAAGCACATTCCCACATTTGTAGCTATCATCATTATCAATATCTTTTCTTTCTACTTGAGCCCTTGGTATCAGCTTCTCGTTTTTCCCCTCCATTCCTACTTCCCCCTACCTCATGAATCCTTGACAATTTATAAATAACTATTATTTTCTCATATTTACACTGTCCGACATCCCCCTTTACCTGCTTTTCTGTTGTCCATTCCCCAGGGAGGAGGTTATAGTAGATTCTTGTCAGTTTGAGGACTGAGATGCATCTCACCCAAGCCATAGTACTGAAATCCTCTCATATAGCAGTGGAAACTAGACAATAAGTGAGGAAGAATTATGGTCCTGCCAAGGGATTTCGAAAGTACCATCAACTGCCAGATGAACAAAGAAACCTATCTTGGAAATGTGCAGCCCACCATTTCTTAAAAAAAGAAGATGGTGTTTCTTGATTTCACATAAGTTAGATGTGATATTAAGAGACCCTAGTCTCATTGGAAAAGAAAATCATGCTTAGAAGAAAATCTGCCAAGAATAGGAAGACCCTCAACTGGGATGCACTTGTAAATTGATGAAAGCATTACTTAAAGCATTACTTAAAGGTCTATACCTGTACAATTCAATTTCTTTTCCATGGAAAGATCATTTCTTTTAGAAGGCTGAGTCAGGTTGAGTAAGACACTGGCGCAGTATGGTGGAAGTTAAAGATGTCACAGTGTCTGCCATGTTTGGATGGTATGGGATCAAGCAGTGTTTCTTTTTGTTACATGTATTGTCGGCCTGAGGCGGAACTGACCCAACACCGCCTAACAACAACAACACCAACAATCCTACATCATTAGCAAAGTAGATACAATACTCCATAATTATATTTCAAGGCAAGTTAGAGTATAGATATTATAGTACATCACATAATGCAGCTCTGTGGCTAGAAAAACAATATTAAATCATTATCTTTACCATGGATAGAATGGACATTAAAGTAATGAGATTTCTATTTAGAAAAATTTTAGATGGACAGACAACTCATAAAGACAGTACACAACATTACCTTTTATTTAAATACTGTATGGCACATTTGTCATAATAAATGAACAATATTGATTTATTCTTATCCATTAAATCCATACTTTAGTCAGTTTTCATTAATTTTTACCTAATATCCATTTTATGATCCAAAATCCCATCCATTTCACCACTTACCTTTAATTATAGCACCTCCATAGGCTCCTCCTGTGACATAGTGACTATTGGTGTTAACCAGCTCAGTAATTCATGATAACACCAAAGTCTGCACTCATGAACTTCTTCCTATTATTGACCATATCTTTAGTAATGTCTATTATCAATCCAACGAATAGGACATGTGATATAGTTGTAAATTGTTTATATAACATTGTTAGAGTATATTACTAAGAAAAATTTATTTTGTAAAATCTCTATCTATTGAGTTACATTTTAGGTACATTATTAGTAACCGAGTAGAAGACTTTTTGATTTGTCACCTTTTCCTTTGATTACTGCTTTCATTTTTAAAAATGCTATTGATATAGGTTCACAAATACTAATACTGTAAATGCAAAATTGCAGCTAAAGCAGAATATTTGACAAAGTTGGCGACCATAACAGCAGTGGCTACAATGAAAGAAAAGCATGTGCTTATAGCATGTGAAGAAGAAACAATATAATTAAAGGGTCATTTTTAATTGCATAATAGTGCCAGCTCTGTCCAAACACATCATTCATTCACTCACTGCCTCTGAGTCGATTCTGACTCATATCAGTGCCAAAGGACCAGCAAGAACTTCCCCTGTGGATTTCCAAAGTCATTTTTCTTGTTTTCCCCTCACAATTTTATTAGTACTTCATCCACTTGCCATACAATTCAATAACTCAATCATATCAAGAAGAAGTGTATAATTATCACGACAGTCAATTCTAGAAGATTTTCTTTTTCCTTTTACTTATTGCTGTTTGTGTATATTTTTTTCCAATTCAGGCAAAAACTTATCCAACAAAACTTTCTCCAATGCCACAACTGTTACATGTATATTTCAATGCCATGGATCATGGCTCTTCATGTTGTACTATCATCCCTGATAGCCTGTCCCAAAATTTCCCACCCTTTTCCACCACTATTAACATAAATTCAACGCCACATCAATTTTAGAGCATTCCTATCCCCTACACCTCCTCCCCCCCCCCCAATGGTTCAATCGTCCTTAAAAATGTGCTGTACAATCACAATCAGTCAAGTGCTTCCTCCCTCCTCCCACCTTCATTCTCTATCTCCCAATCTCCCATGCTCATTATGGGTGGTGAAAGCATTGGCTTTCTCCTGTGGAGGCTGTTGGTTTCAAACTGCTGACCGGATGTTAGCTGCCAGACTCCTCACCACTCTGACACCAGGGTTCCTCAAGCACCTGAGGACGCTCAAAGAGTAAATTTGCATGGAGATTTACTGTTTGGTGCAGTCAGAGTTGAAACACAGTTACACATCCTCCCCGCATTACTGCTACTGGAACTTGTAATGTGGTGTTAATCTGCATGCTGCATAATTCTACATGCTTGTTTACCCACCTACCACGTTTTGACTCTGTGCTTAACTATCACAGGAAAACTGCTGTATATAAGAAACTTGGGATTATTTTCTCATCTGGAGATAACAGAAAAGACATTCCATTTTCATTGGGGTGTACACAGAAGATACCATTTTTAATTATTTTTAATATGCCAAATAACTATACTCTTTGGCCTGAGAAAATTCACTGGTCAATATCTGCCAACTGCTGCTACCATTGTGAGGTCATGGCTAAGCATTTTATAAACCACTTACCAGTATACTAGGAATTTTTCAAGGTGGGAATTGTTATGCTTTTTCTGGGTGTAAATTCAATACGGTTACTTCTTTAACCATTTTCAAATACAGTACATTTTCAAATACATTAAATTTAAAAATATAATAAATTCTTTTTTAATCTTGTTTTGTTTAGTTTTCTAATCATTTTATTTGGGACTGATATACCGCTTATCACAATCCATATTTACATATACTGTGCCAAGCACTTTTGCATCCCTGCTGCTGTCATCATTCCCTAAGCATCCGCCTTTCCACCTGAGCCCTTGATACCAGCTTTTCATCTCTTCCCCTCCCTCCTCACTCCCCCTCCTCCACTAACCCTTAATACTTTATAAATTATTATCATTTTGTCATATTATCACACTGTCCGATGTCTCCACTCTACCACTTCTCCGCTATCCATCCTTCAGATAGGAGGTTAGGTATAGAACCTTGCAATTGACTCCCACTCTCTACACCACATTCCCTCCACCCACCTAGTAACTTCACTCTCACTGCTGGTCCTGAGGGGTCACCTGTCCTGGATCCCCTGTATTTCAGTTCCCCTCTGTACCAGTGTACCTCCTCCAGTCCAGCCTAACTCATAAGGTAAAATTGGGATCATGATAGTTAGGGGGAGGAAGCTTTCAAGAGCTAGAGGAAAGTTGTGTGTTTCATCGCTACTTCACTGCACCCCCCCCCCATGACTCTTCTGTAAAGGGGTGTTCAATTGGCCACATATGGGCCTTGGGTCCCCATCCTGCTCTCACCCTCATTCGTAGTGATGTGATCCTTATTCTTTGATGACTGATATCTGCTCCCTTCAAGCCCTCTTGATCACTTGGGCTGGTGTGCTTCTTCCATATGGGCTTTGCTGTTTCTGAGTTAGATGATTCCTTGTTTACCTTCAACCCTTGAAGACCCCAGATGCTTTCCTTCACCCTGAACCATTTGTCTTCAGTGATCATATCAGGAGGGTGAGTACGTAATGATATTATTTTTGTTCTTTGATGACTGATACCTAATTCTTTCCATGCCTCATGGTCCCACAAGTTGGTGTGCTTTTTCTATGGTGGGCTTTGTTGCTTCTGGACTAGATGGCCACATATTTACCTCATGCCTTTAAGACCCCAGACGCTTTATCTTTGGATAGTCAGGTACCATCAGCTTTCTTCACCACTCTTGTTCATGCTCCCATGTGTCCTCAGTGATCATCTTCAGAAGGTGGGCACACAATAATATGGTTTTTTCCTGTTTGATGCTATTATATTCTATTTATTCTAGGTATGAAAATATTAACACTCAAACTGGCCTTAAAATATTTAGTATGCCAACCTACCTATTTTCAATCTCATACCAAGAATATTTGAGATAGTCAAAATAAGTAGCAATGAGTATGAATACTGCACTGTGCATTAGTTCCATAGTTCTTGGATTAGGCTGATCCGAAACTCTGTGTTTATCTCTGCCAGATAACCAAGGCAGCAGTTAGGCAGTAGAATTTTAAGGGGACCACTCTTTATCCACCAGCATGGATACAGTTCAATATTTTTTCAAGTACTGAAAACTGGCTGAGTATCAGCTCTGAAAGCTTAGAAAGTTTTCATATTCCTAATGCACTTTCTAATCTCTGATGGACCACGAGAAGCTATTGAACTCAAGCAGGGTCTTCACGGTGATCTAGTACTTCTACAAGGTCTCATTCTCAATATCAAAAATCAGATATTTTGAGGAAGAGAAACAAACTTTTTGTGATAGAAAAGAATGAATTAAAAGATAGAAAAATTCAAAACTTGCTTTTTAGGGTGAGTTAGTGCTTGGGGGGATTACTTGGGTTCCTGTGAGTTTGAATTATGTTGATGGTATTGACAGCATTCCTTCCTAATGTAATATTACCAAGAAAACCTACATATGGGGGTAAGTTTAAAAGAGATGCTAAATCATAGAAACCTTTACGAAGCAAAACTAATAAAAATAAAACAGAAATTTTTACATTCTCAAGACATTTCCATTGTGTTCCTTGAGTTTGTGAAACAAAAAAAATTTAAAGAGATCACATGATGTCTGTCGGGTAGAATTATAAAGTTTCCTATGAAAAGTCTATTAGAACATGCCTAGCAATCCTCAAAGAATGATCAGTCCCATTGTCTTCATGGGAAGAACAAAATTCCTTGGAGCAGGCCTTCTGGTCATTTTCACACCAATGACATTTTCTATTTGCTTACAATCTAGCATAAGCCCCTTTGTTCAACTTGTGTCACCTGAGCAAATCTGTCAAAGTTAGCCTTTGGGCATTCCTGACAAACACTGGTCAAAACCTTTGCTGTTAACCACTTTGCCTGACTTTCACTGGCCAAACATATCTGCTTGGAAGGCACTGTTTTGACTAGGTGGTCTTTTGCAGACAGCATCCTACAATGATTAAGACAAGTGTCTTTGAATGCAGCTTTCCATGGGTCCCAGAGACCCATTTAAACACATTGTCTTTGGAATAACCCTTGGCATGTGGAAACTGGCAACCTAGTAACAATACTTTCTGAATTAACTTCATATCACATATTTATTCATCCTTAAATGAGAAATCTAATACAACTCAGTGGAATCATATTAATATTTAAACATTTCTTTTCCTGGAGCCCCATATTTCACCAGAACCTTGCAAGTTAGCATATGATTATCCAATAACTTGTATTTCTAATTATTTCCTGTTTTGAGACTTTATTCTATGTGGCAAGGTGAACCAATGTTTAAGGGTCATGTATTTAATTTGGCTCTACTAATGCACATATAAAATATGTAATCAGTATTAGTGGTTGAATTATGAAGACAATATTAGTTTCCAATTGTTCTGCAATAAATTCTTACAAATGTATTAGCATAAAATAACATAATTGATTATTTTACAGCTCCATAAATCAGAAATCCACAATGCATCTCATTAGACTAGAATCAAGGGTGTTCACTATAAGAGGTTCCTTTTTTCTGTTTTCAGGAGTCACCTGCTTCCTTTCACTCAATCTTCAAAGTCAGCAACAGTGATGAAATCCCTTTTAATGTCATAATTCTCAGATTAAGCCTGGACTTCTATGGTTAATTAGGTCCAAAATTGTTTATCAAGAACAAGTGTGGGAGTTACATAATTTGGTGTCAACTTGGAGTTTGAGAGAATTAAGAGTGAAGGAGTGGAGCCTCCTCTGTCAATTGGGTCATAGCCAATGAGGCTCTGTTATGCCTCTGTTTGGGCATAGCTTTCTCCTGAGGATTCTGGGAACTCCTGTATTTCCTTCTTGTAGGCCGAACACTTTCTTTCTCTGCTCACTCTCTTTGAGACAACTCTGAAGACACTCTAAGGTAGTAAGAGTTTTGGAGCTGAAAGATCTATAGGTAGACCCCGACCTGTACTGAGATGCTTAAAACACCACTGGATTCACAAGATTTCTAATCCACTGGCCTGTGACCTTCCTGCCTTCAGCATAATTGTGTGTGTTTCATGAGTGTGAAGAGGACTTTATAGATTGCTTTTGAACATATGGGCTAATATCGGACTTTATGGACTTGATCTGGATTGGGCTGGAATGTTCTTAATATTCAATTGTTCTTGCATATAAGTCTCTTTGTTTTCTTTTTTTCCTTCCTTTTATTGGGGACTCTTGCAACTCACCACAATCCATACATTCATTCAGTGTGTCAAGCACATTTGCACATAGGCTTCCATCATCATTTTCAAAGCAGTCTCTTCCCAATTGAGCCCCTGATATAAGCTCCCCATTTTGTTTCCCCTCACCCGCCCTCCCTCATGAACACTTGTTAAGTTATAGATGACTATTTTCTATCTTACATTGTCCTCTGTTCTCCTTAATCCACTTTTCCTTTATTCATCCCCTTGGGAGGAAATTCTAAGTTGATCCTTGTGATCAATTCCCCATTTCTCCCTTCACCCCACTCCCATAATTCTCCTGGTATCTCTACTCTCCGTGTTGACACTAGAGGGATTTATCCTGAATTCCCTGTGTTTTAGATTCTTATTTGTAGCAGTGTGCATGTTCTGGTCGAATCTGATTTGTAAGGTAAAATTGAAGTCACCATCATGGGATGAAGGAAGCACCAAAGAACTAGAGAAAAGTTGTATGTTTCATCAGTGCTAAGCTATACCCTGAATGGCTCATCTCTTCCTTGTGACCCCTCTGTGAGGGGATGTCCAATTGTCTACATATGGTCATTGGATCTCTACTCCAAGCTTTTTCCCCAACCCCCGTTTACATTGGGTATGGTTTTGTTCTGGGTCTTAGACGTAAGATCCCTGATCCCATCAATACCTCATGATCACACAAGCTGGTGTATCTCATCCATGTGAACTTTGTTGTTTTTGAGCTAGATGGCTGCTTGCTATTCTTCAAATCTTTAAGACCCCAGACATTATATATTTTTTATAGCTGGGCACCATCAACTTTCTTCACCACATTTGCTATGCATCCATTTTATCTTCAATTATTGTGTTGGGTAGGTGAGTATCACAGAATTTTGGATTGTTAGAAAATAGTGTTCTTGAGTTAAGAAGTATTTGAGTTGTGACTGAAAGTCCACCTGCAACCTAATTCTTAACATATAGATATGAATACATTGTTCTATAACTCTCTCATGACCCATGCCTGTGTTTACACCTCTTTATATGTCTTTTGCCTCCTGGTTCTTTCCTCTATTTCCCTGTACTTTCCTCTTTTCACACCATCATATTCAGCTTTCATTTTGGTTTAGTAATTCTTACTGTTACAGTCCCCTTGATTAAACCCCACTAGGCATCCTATGCCCTTCTTTCCTTTGATTTTTAGTCCATTTGTTGTATGTACCCTTGTCCCTGGGTTTATTCCCCAACCCTTCCTTATTGTGTGCCTATGAATTTGTTTCTGTAGTCTATCCAGACTAACACAAACATCAAAATAATATCAAAACACCACTGCTATAGTTAATTATGGCTTAAAGGGAAACACCTTATCTCAAGGTGTGTGCATATTTAATCACATCTGCATCCTTTTTTCTATGAAATGTAGCATATTTATAGGTTTTAGAGTCTAGGGTATAGACACTTTTGGAGAACTTTAATTTACCTACATAAGCATTAATCTATTTTCTTAATTTCATCTTATTCTATCACTATGGAAATAAATAGCTGGACAGTAGACCAGATGCAACTAAAATTATTATGTTACTCTACATATAATAGTAAAACTTATCATTCCTTGTTAACCAGTTGCTCTTTATTTTCCTCATTTATATATTTTAGGTTAGTGATAAGTCAAAGTCTATAATTAAGCTGAGTGCTGACAACCCTGGATGTTAAAATGTCCTACCATTTACATGTCAGCCCCAGAGAGAAAGCTGTGAAGGCACTGATTGACAAGTGTCTTCCATCTTTCAAGTGCTTGTGAAGGTAGCCATGGTTAACTATTCAGCTGACCCAAGTTATACAAGGGGCATAAGAAGTTATTGAGAAAATGTGTATTGTCTTTTAATTTAATTCTTCCATGAACTTTTTAATGCCCCCTTGGGTATAGGATTGCCTATTAAAGAGTTCAAAGGCTATTTGAAAAGGGCACAAAACTAACATCTTAAGAGTCCAGAAGACAACATCATCACATATGGGGAAAAAGATGGAAAGTGTCAAGGATTTTATTTTACTCAGATCTAAGATCAATGGTGAAGAAACCATCAGTCAAAGAATCAAACAACATACTGCATTGGACCTTTCTAGTACACAAGACCCCCTGAAGTGTTACAGAGCAAATGGGTCATTTACAAGACTGTTCTTATGCATCATCACACTGGTTCCTATCCTATGTGCAACAGAATGAAACACTGTCTGATTGGTGACATCCTCACAATTGTTCCTACACTTGAGGCCGCTGTTGCAGCCATCGCTTTGAAAGTCTTGCTCTTTTTCAGTCCTCCTCCACTTTGACTAGCATTACGTCCTCCTCCAGGGACTGGTCTCTTCTGAAAACATGCCCAAAGTATGTAAGAGGAACTCTTGTCATCCTTGTCCCTAAGGAGAACTCTGACTGTACTTCTTCCAAGATGAATCTGTTTTTCCTCTTGATAGGCCACAGTACTTTCAATATTCTTCAACCAACACCACAATTCCAGTGTTATTCTTCGATTTTCCTTACTCAATGTCCAACTTCCACATGCAAAATAGGCCACTAGGATACTCAAAAGAGATCTTGAGCATTTTTGTCTAATGTAGCACATCTTTTGACTGCTGCTTCTATGAACACTATTGTGAATACAAAATGTGGCAGTCATGTGCTTATGTTAATTTCATGATTGAGATGTAGGGGTGGAGTCTAGCCTGTTAAACTGCAGATAGCCATTGAGTAGCCAATGAGGCCTCTGTGTGGGCATGGCTTTCTCCTGATACATCTGGGAAATCTTGTGATAGCTCCCTAGTGAAGACGAGAAGCTATCTCCCACTTGTTGGGAGTTAGTCTCATAGACAATTAATCACAGACAAGACAAGATGGCAGTGTCTGAGGAGCCAGAGAAGCCATACGGCTTGGCCCTGATGGAGCCAGACCTCTGAAGCTGGAGAGGCCACATGGAGACCCCTGCCAGTGATTAGTTGCTTCTGCCACCACTGGATGCTGTTGATGAACCCTGACCCCTGGAAGCAAGGAGCCCTGGGGAGACCCCTGCCAGCACCAGGATTCTGCACCCACTGACCTGTGACTTCATGAGATGGAAGGAGACATTATAGACTGATATCGGGCATATGGGCTAATATCGGACTTATGACTTTGAACTGGACTGAGTTGGGATGCTTTCTCAGTGTTTCATTACTTTTGTATATAAACCCTTTCCTTATATGCATATGCATGTCTATGAAATTTGTTCCTCTAGTCTACCCGGACTAACACACAAAACAAGACAAAATCCTGCTGGTTTTGAAAGACTCTATGGGCAAAATATTGAATCATGCATCAAAAGAATATGGAAAAATGCAGTTACTGTATCAAAGTAACTAGTCCATATTCAATTATTTCAAGAGGTAGCATTTTATCAAGAACCAACTGTCCTGAAGGAAAAGGCCCAAGCTGCACCAAAACCATTAGCTAAACAACATGGCTCCATTGATTAAATACCAATTGAGAAGTTTCAGCAAGTTGATGAAACACTGGTAGCACTCCTCTGTGCCAAGAAATTTGAAAAACAGCTATTTGACCTGCTGACTGGAAGAGGTCGGTATTTTACCCATTCCATACCCTCCCCACCAAAATGTGAAAATTATAAAGAATTATCATTCATAACACATGCAGTTCAAATTATGAAGCAGATTATTCTATAACGATTGCAGCAGTACATTGACAGAAAGCTGCCAGAGGTTAGGATGGATTTGGAAGAGGCCATTAAGCAAGGGATACAATTGCTACTGTGACATGGATTTTGGCTGAAAGCAGAAAATATCAGAAAGATGTTAACTTGTCTCATTTACTATACAAAGTCATCAGCAGGCTGTGCACATAGCCCAACATATATTTATGTGTTTTTCATATCATATTGTTATAGAAATATATTCAATCTTCTAGGCCTATTTGTCAACCACTGCCTCCACTGGAAGTCATTTTCATAAGTCTCATTATGCCAATTTTACCACATGATGTTGTAAAAAAAATAGAATAATGCGTTTACAAACACACCTGGGAGGAGGAAGGGATGGAACACTTGGCAAACAAACACAGAAGGTGTTTGCTATTTGTGTCAAAATATAGTATATATGTACATGTTTGTGCACACACAAGTACACAAATACATGTGTTTGTGTGTGCGTAGAGAAAGGGTTTCAACATGTTTAGGGAAAATCTCATTATATTCAAATACCATGTTTGCTGTTGTTGCTATTGTTTTGTTTTTTGGCTTTTTATACCATGTTTTATAAAAAGTTTTTAAAGTCCTCTCATATATATCATTAGTTTTATTTCTCTAGAACACTCAAAGATTTAGCTTCTCCTAAAATCATTCGGTTATAATACACAAGGACATTATTCTTCTCCATGAGCATTATCGTCCTTCAGTATAAATTAATTGGCAGATATTCTCACCACAAGTCTGCATTCCTCTTCTTTCTTTCTTTTTTGTGGTTGTTCATCAATAATAAAACCTACATTTTATTAATAGTCTCAAAGTGTAATAGGGCTTGAGCTCAGTCTTTATGGCAGCAAGATATTCAAGATGCATTGTAAACATAAAATATGGATTCCTTGGTCACCTTCAAGCTTTAGATAAATAATACGAGGGTCAGAGTAGTTAGGTTACTTGGAAAAAAAACAGATCTGGGACCTTCAAGCAAATGTATCTAATTTCTCAGTGCTTACTTAACCACGAATTTTGACTGCCTTCACGTCAGTCATTCTTTTAGATTGGTCTCAAATCCTTACAGTTAATTTGAAAATGCTACTAACCGCATTTCCATGCTTTCTTTTCCACTACTTCAGGTAAAATAAATGATTCTAAATGATGGCCATTATATGCTTAGATAGGAATTCTTCTCCTAGAACATGACATTTGACCGACTGAAAACTGTCACTAAATATTCTAAAATGTTAAAAGATGTTAGGTGAAATGTACACATTTTGCCAGCATAACAGTTTTTAACCTGGGTGAAAGGACTGGCAACTATGTCATTATTCATGTGAGAAATAGAGCAAGTTTTCTACTGTACGTGGCACACATTGCTAGATCATCTCTCTTGATTTTATATCCAGTTTAAGAAATATAAATATAGATTTCAGAATAAATATTTTAACACCTCAACCTAACTACAAGTGCTTTTTTCAGTCCATGAGTGCCCCTTAGCAGACAACCTATATTTGTTCAGATATATATGATATAAAATTACATAATTAGAAATATTTCAAATGCACAGTGTCCTAGTTTGGTTCTTTTAAAAAAAACTAATATATTTCATTTATTGTTATTGAGAGTCTCCACTGCAGACCACTCTCCAGCTTAACCATCACAACATATTTATTTATGAATTAGTGACACTGATTATTTCCTGCATGCCAAGCCTCCAGTCTCACCTTCCTTTCCTGAATTGCTACCCATTATTAGAGGCGCAGATTCCAGCATTTTTTCTCTAACTTTTTGGATTGCTGTTGTCAGTTTGGTCCCATAGAGATAGTTCATTTTTTTTATAGAGCCTAATGCTTCCTAAATCATTGCACGATTAATATAATTGGAGATTTTAGAGATTTAAGATTTTGACATATATGTGCATCAGGTTAGGACTGGTATAGTAATTGGGTTAAGTGGGCACGCATTTCAGACTCAACTATTAAGGGGTTGCCAAAAAAAACCAATTGATAGAGATAATATATGTATATTTTTATTAACTTGACAAACTGTGTCCTGTCACATAAATTGCCTGCTCTTGTAAAGAGAGTTGCATTAGAACCAGGGCTCAGATAGGATGAGTTGAGAGTATTTGGTGATACAAATGCAAAGTCATAGTCTTTCTTGTTTGTTTTTGTTCAATATTTTTTAGGAATTCATTTTTAATTTTAAAAGACTGCATTAATTTTGAGTACTATGTTATGTGGTCAGTCTCCATTGAATTCTCTGCCTGAGATGGGTGCTCCTTCTCTTCATTCTACTTTCAGATATTGAAGCTAACTGAAATTCACTGCAATCAAGATATTTTGCACATTCATCACTCTCCAAAGTTTGACCTTGTCTCTTGAGAATTTTCCGCCTCATGCTTCTCCCCAATCATCCCTCCTCTCCATCAGCTGGTATTGATCTGCACTGTATTTTTTTGTTTCTTAGAACCTTAAACACATGGTGATAACAAAGTGATTTTTTTCTTTGGGCTTGTGTCCTTCACTCAGCACAATTATTTTGAGATTTTTGTCCCCCATTTTGCTTCACTTTCATGTCTTTCTATGGCTGGATATTATTATATCTACTTACTCAGGGTGGGCAATTTGGGCTGTCTCCACCTTGGGGCAGTGCAAATCAAAGTTACATGAAAATTCATGGAGAAGTCTTATGGAAATAACCAGAAGTGCAATGCCTCAATCAAATATATGTTTGCCTAGAAAAGGCATTGCCGAACTGTTTCCAAGAAACTCAAATCATTTCACATTCTCACCCCACCTGTCTGAGAATGACAGTTCCACTTCACCAGAATCTAGTCACTCTTGCTCTTAGGTGGCACCGAGTCTTCTCAAAGGCATAGCAACGCATTACAGAAGGTAACACTGGGTGATCCAGCATCGTCCTCACAAAGGCTCCTATGCCTGAACCCATGGAGGCAGCAGCTGTCTCAGTCCATCCTGGGGTCAAGGGCCTTCCTCTTTTTTGATATCCTTCACTTTACCAAACATGGTATCCTTCACCAGGACAATGTGTCCAAAGTATGTAAGATGCAGTCTTGCCATCCTTGCCTCTAAGGAGCAATTACTTCTTCCAATGCTAAAGAGTTTGTTCTTCGAGCAGTCCATAGTACTCCCACTGTTCTTCTCCAACACGACAATTCAAATGCACAGCATCTGGTCAGTCTTACTAATTCATGCCATTCTAATACTGCTGTGCATACCATGGCATTGCTTTTTAGTTTTAATCTATATTTCTCTAGTGAATAATAATAGTAAGAGTGCTTCCATGGGCTCATTTGTCATATAAGAGGACGCTTCTAAAAGTTCTTAGACCACATGGGAAAAGCACACCAAACAGTGTGATCATAAGGTGTTGATGGAAGTAAGTATCAGATGTTCCAAAACAAGCTATCAAATTGACATGAGGGAATGTGAACAAAGAGCAGATCCAAAGTCCATCTCTAAGATAATTGGAAGGCCACACATAAAGGCCACACAAAAGGAATGATGCATCCAGAACACCGCATAATGCTGATTAAGCCCATAAGTATACTCTAGTTCTTTAATATTTCCTCCTCTTGCTGGCATGGTCTTTGTTTTACCTTATTAATCTTGCTAGACCTGCCAATGCTTATTTTTATAATTAAGATCATTGGCTGCATGAAAGTCAAGCTAGATAACCCTTCAGAAACAGGGAAGTAATTCTCTGGGGGTACAGGAAGGAGGTGGAGGAGCTGATAATGAGGATGACTGAATAACTCCATTTGGGGGAACAAATAACAGAATTGCAGGTGAATGGACACACTAGCTGTGTAAGGTATATTATATAATAATATAATAATAATAACAATAAGGGTTCCTTTGGGGGAAGGTGGGGAGGTTTGGGGAAAAAAGAAAATCATATGAATGGGTTCAATCAGCAGGAAAATATTTTGAAACTGAGGGTGGTGGCAGCAATTGTATACTTATCTTTAATCCAATTGGATTATAGATTGCTATAATACCTATAAGTGCTCCCAGTAAATTGCTCAATAAAAAAATAGAAAAAAGTTCTTAGAAAAAGTAGAATTAAAAGATAATGGACTTATTCTTTAAACTTTTTGAAACAATCTCGTGTGTGTGTGTATGTGTGTGTGTGAAGTATCTGTTGAAGTAATTTGCATTTCTGTGGCAGTCATGCGCTTATGTTAATTTTATGATTGAAATGTAGGGGTGGAGTCTAGCCTGTTAATCTGGAGATAGCCATTGAGTAGCCAGGGAGACCTCTATGTGGGCATGACTTTCTCCTGAGACTTCTGGGAAATCTCGCGATACTTCCCCCATGAAGATGAGAAGCTATCTTCCCCAGTTCTTGGAAGTTAGTTACAGAGAGATGATGAATCACGGACAAGACAAGCTGGCAGCGTCCATGAAGCTGGAGGAGCCGGCGGAGAGACCACACGGCTTTGCCCTGATGGAGCCAGACCTCTGAAGCTGGGGCGGCCAGATGGAGACCTCTGCCAGTGATGAGTTGCTTCTGCTGTTGATGGACCCTGAGCCCTGGAGGCGAGGCGCCCTGCCAGTACCGGGATTCTGCACCCACTGACCTGTGACTTCGTGAGTCGGAAGAAGACTTTATAGACTGATTTCAGGCATATGGGTTAATATCGGATTTATTGGGCTGGGATGTTTTCTCCATGTCCCATTCCTTTTGTATACAAACCCTTACGTTATATCGATATGCCTGTCCTTTAATTTGTTCTTCTAGTCTACCCAGACTAACACAACCTCTTTACTGAGTTATTTCTTTTATCAATTGATCTTGTGGATATCAGTATTGTGGACATCAGTCCTTTGTTGAATAAATGATGTATCAGTATTTTCTTTCCCACTCTGTGAATTTTCTTTTCATTCTCTGAAAAGTAAATATTGAAGGAGAGCAGTTCTTTATTTTTATGAAATATAATTTATTCATTCATCCTTTGGTACATTTTGATTTTAGTGTTGAGTCTAGGAAATATTTTCTTAACCAAATTCACAGATACTGGGGACACAGACCAAATGCAGTTAGATGTGGAGACTTCACTACATAAGCTGGACTCTACCTCAGATACACTTGGAACCTGAGAACTTAGACTAAAACATTCATGGTGCTTGAAGAAGCAGAACATGACTATACTAAGATTATTGAACTGTCCGTAGGCAGACAATCATTGCCTTACTACATCAATGCCCAATATGTTGTACTAAGATACATATTATTGCAATCTTATGGCTGACATTCTCAGTGAACATGACAGTAGAACTCTAGACCTCAACGCTAATCTCTGCTAGGAGTGTTGAGATGCGATGCTGTCGAGTTCCAAATCAATTTTTTCCCATAAGAAATAACAGAAAACAGATTAATACACTCTTGACCACAAAGCTTTTACCCGCACCTTGCCTTTTTTTCCCCCTTTTTCCCCAGTGATTTTATTGGGGGCTCTTACAGCTCTTATAACATTCAATACACCATTTGTATCAAGCATTTTGGTACACAAGTTACCATCTTCATTTTCAAATGGTTTCTACTTGAACCCTTGGTATAAGGTCCTCTTTCCCCCTCCTTTTTAAAAAATCGTTTTATTTGAGACTCATACAACTCCTAACAATACATCCATACAGCTTGCCTTTTGTTTATTTGTTTGTTTGTTGTCTTGGGGGGTGAAGGTGGGGGGGAAATCACTGCTCTCCGGTGGTGGGAGTAGGAGGCCCAGCCCCACTGCTGGAATTAAACCTCCGTCCCAGTGGGCCGCAGTCCCGCGCACAACCACTACGCCACTGGGGCTCAGCCCACAGCTTGCCTTTTTATAAAAAAAAAAAAAAACATGACAGAGAAATTTCAAAGTAAATAAGTTCAGAGTCAAATAATATAATTTAAATAAGAAACCCATATTTAAAAGGTTTTGAATAACTGCAGTATGGCCCACATGTGAGACTGCTGAGGATATGGTTCTGTGACATGGAGGTCACAGAAGGGGAATCCCCTTTCATAAAAATTGTCTGGTAACTGCTTTTCAATTTTTTTGCCCCTCCATTCCCTTTTTCCACTACGACCTGACTAGCTTTGATTTAAAAATATCTGTCTAATGTGGTTAGCTGTTGGCATTTCCTTAACTGTTTTCTAAAAAAGTTGACTAAACTATCATCAACAATATCAATAACACAGTTAACCAGTGCATTATCATGATGATTATTTTAGAAAATCCTTTCGTAGAACCCATTTTTTTGTTTCTATTTTTATCAAAAAGCAATACAAAAAAGCCTCAAAAACTAAGAAAATTTTAGCAAAATTCTTGGAACACAGCTGCCAATGGTTTCAACCATACGTCCTAAGTGCGCCAACTAACGCCAAGTGATTGAAACACGAACTGCTTTTGTTCACAAAAATCACGTGCATCAGGTTGGGTTCTGATGTTTTGTCTGAGCTCTGATGCAACATTTTCTCAACATTTCATATCTAAATATGATTGTATTGAGTACAGATGCTGTCGAGTACCAGGGATTGTATAAGTTTTCACTGACAGTCAACTCCCATTGTTTGTGGAAATACCATCCAACCATAAAAGGATTTGTTCTATACAAGTGAATAATTCAGGTATGGCATATGGAGTTAGCCTATATTGGCCCAATATCCGTCTCTCAAGAGTGTTTTTAAAAAATTAGCCCTGTGGCTAATCTTTACAATGTTAAAAGAAGACCTGCATGCCCAAGGGAGAGGCTCAATAAGCCCACCCCCAACCCCCACCATAAACTAACAAGGAGGTCTCTCTCAAATGGGAACCACATGTAGATTAAAACAAACAAACATAGATCCAGGAATGGGTTTGGGGCTCACACTAAGCCCTAGCTGAAATTTCAAAATAATTAGCTTTTGCGCCATTTCCCTGCTCAGTGTTCACCTTCAGGTCAGAAACACAAAAGATATGGGTGCTAAGGCAAAGTGTGATGAAGGAATTAAATAGTGCCTGGCTAACAGCTAAAATAACATCTGGGGTCTTATTAAGCTTGTTTCCAAACAAGCGGCCATCTCAGTAAGATGTCAACCAAGTCCACATGAAAGAAGCTCACCTACATCAGTGAACAAAGATTATAAATTAGATATATTTGCATTTTAACACTTTAAAGAGATCTTTTGCAGCAGATTCATTCTATTTGCTGTGGATTTAATCTCTTATTTTTTAGAATCTGAGGTGGAAGCTGAAATCTTTTATTTGAACTTTCTTTTCTAATGTAAGCACTTAATACTATAAAATTTCCCTTTGTTTTGGCTGAGCCCCGGTGGTTGTGCGCGGGACTGAGGCCCACTGGGTTGGAGGTTCAAATCCAGCAATAAGGCTGTTCCTCCTACATCCACCACCAGAGGACAGTGATGCCCCCCTAAAAAAATTCCCTTTGTTTTATATACTTTATGATCACTTACATTCAGTTAAAATATTTCTAACTTATCTTTTTACCTGTTCTTTGACACTTGTGTAATTTGGAAGTGTGGTCTTAGTTTTCAAGTATTTGGGACTTTTGCCATAACAAATCTGATATTGATATGAAATTTATTTTCATTAGACAGAAAGAACATATTTTAAATTACTTGAGTGTCTTTTTAATTTTGTAGGCTAGCCTTAGAATATTATCCATCTTTTCAAATGTATATTAGGCTATTTGAAGGTTCCGAGTTCTACACTACACAGTGTTCTGCATCACTTAACTCAAGTTGATTGATTAAGAAGGCAGAGTTTGAGAGATAACAAGGTGTGTTTTCCTAAGAGATTTTTTATGTATTTAAGAAGAGCTTCCTATAGGATTTCTTGATAATTTCATCTATCAGAGTAACAATGTATGATGACATGTTGCTACAAGAGATTTAGAGAGACCAAAGAATTTTGCTGTGCTCATTGGGATCATGCAGTTACCTGAAATCATCATGTTAACTTTGAGTGGAAAGACTGAATAGAAAGGATACAATTGTGATTAAATATGAGTAAGAATGTGAGGTGACTAGAACAAAAAAGAAGAGTAGTCCATGGTTAGGTCATTGGAAAAATGAAGACTTTGATAGCCTATTTTATGAATGTAAAATTTTTGCTGGTTTTAAGAGTGTAGAGCAGCGAATCTCAATCTGTAGGTCACAGCCCCTCTGGGGGTCCAATAACCCTT
Organism: Nesogale talazaci; assembly: GCA_004026705.1. Taxonomy (NCBI): domain Eukaryota; kingdom Metazoa; phylum Chordata; class Mammalia; order Afrosoricida; family Tenrecidae; genus Nesogale; species Nesogale talazaci. The sequence goes on along the minus strand of PVJH01000240.1, from coordinate 233,675 downwards.
TCAAAGGGGTTGTCTGATTCATAACAGTAGCAAAATTACAGTTATGAAGTAGCAATGGAAATAATTCTATGGTTGGGGGTCACCACAACATGAGAAACTGTATTAATGGGTCTCAGCATTACGAAGGGAGAGAACCACTGGTGTTTAGGAAGTTAGTATCTTTCAGCAGGGGAACAGCATAAAATACAAGTAATTTGTGCTTTAATCAGATAATGTGGGTCAGTACATCAGGAACAGGACAGACATTGAGAAAAGTAGCCAAACCTTGCTTGCTAATTGTGCTCTCAAGTCTATGTTAAATATGGATTATTTTACACTATTTTACATGAATTTAATTACACTAAGCAGTTTGTTGGGTTTAGGAGGGCAATTATTACTTTTGTATTTTGTGTAACACATTACCACAGTGACTTAAACAACATGCATTCATTATCTCACAGCTTGCATGAGTCAGGCATCTGACCTGGCTCAGCTGGCTCCTCTGTCCATGATCTTATAGGACAAAAGTGAAGATGTTGGTTGAGTCTACGTTTCATTTGATAGCAGATGGTATTTTGAATTACATGAAGACATAAAGGACATGATAAAAGTAATATTTAAGTACAGTATGAATATGAATCTTTTTCTTCTCCTAATTTAAAAGCCAATAGTATAAAATGATCAAACTCTGCTGTTGATCTTATATTGTTGTTGATTCTAATATTGGTTGTTGTAATTATTGCATTATTTTAATATTAAATAATTAAATTGTAGGATATGTGAATTATATGCTAGAACAACTATTTTACAATAGGAAGAAATAGTGCTGTTCATTTTTATTCCCAGTATAAAACATACTTAGGGCAAAGTAAATATTTCTTAATTTTCATCCATTTCCTGGGACATCAGCATATGAAGCATAGAATATGAAGCATAGCATATGAAGATAGAATACATATTACCAAAATAAAGGAGGAAGAAGAAAAAGAAACTGGTATTGAAGAAGAAATTGTATATTGTCGCACAACTCTAAAAAATTTACTAAATTATATATTGTACACTTATGGCACATAAAAAGTTGGGAACCATATTTTACCACTTACCTCCTTATATATTCATAAACAATAAATACTCTGTCTAGAGTTTTAGTGAGCTTGTGTTTAGTCATAAGGGAATAACTAAAGAAATGTGTGAAAATTATGACATAGTCTTTCATAACTATTTATGCTTCTTTAAAATGGTCTCAGTAAGGTAAGAAAACACAATGTAAGAAAATACAATTAGCACATGCATTTCCCAAATCTGACTTCCAACAGAATTTGGCAGACGAAGTCTGTACAGTAGTGTGTAAACACAGAGAACGTAGGATGAAGAGTGGAAACGAGAAACCAGTGCTCTGATGTCCCAGGAAATGGATGAAAATTAAGAAATATTTACTTTGCCCTAAGTGTGTTTTATATTGGGAATAAAAATGAACAGCACTATTTCTTCCTATTTTAAAATAGTTGTTCTAGCATATAATTCACATATCCTACAATTTAATTATTTAATATTAAAATAATGCAATAATTACAACAACCAATATTAGAACATTTTCTTTTTTCTATACTCATTATGTTTGGCTTCTCATTCGCCCACTCCCATCCCAACTTCCTCTGCTCTGCCCCTACGCTAGATTTCTTATATAGAAAAACACACAGGACAAAGAGAAGGGGAACCAACTCTAATAACCTTAAAACAATGACAAAATAAAATAGAGTAAAATCCCAACTGAAAAAGGATAGGAAAATATATAAAGCTGGAACAAATTTACGGTGCGACAAAAGGAGATAAAATGATAAGGTATTACATTTTAACATAATTACATCTAACATAATCAACTTTACAATGCTCTCTGTCTAATAGCAAGGTTATTCATATTCCTGGACTATGACCCAAGATTTACTCCACATTGGGATACTGCAACAAGATCTGAGGTTTCCACTGTCATCTACAGTTTTTGGCAAACCAGGTGTTTAGAACGTAAGCTCTAATTCTGTTTCTTCAGTCCAATTTGGATTGTATTATTTAAAATCCTCTGATTCAGCAGAGCTTAATCTGCATGGAGACACTGAAAATAGATTCTAGGCTTCCACTGTCCTCTAGAGTCTTCTGCAAACCAGGTGTTTTGAATTTAAGCTGTAGTTCTGTTTCCTCCTTATGATTTGGATCCTATTATTTACAATTCTGGGATCACACAGGCTGGTGCAGCACTGTTTTTATTTGATGTTAGATAAAGGTCACTTCAAAACATTGTGCTAAGTATTCTCCTAGGACACAATATTTTATAACTAATGTGTGTGTGTATGTAGAATGATGTGTTGTAAAGGGTTTTCACTCCTTTTTTTTCCACTCTTATGCCCATATTTATTGGTAAAACTGAGGCAGAAAATGTACTGGGAATCATACAAGACCAATTTAGTTTTATTAGCTTTTAGATTTATAAACTATTAACTCTAAAATATGTATATATATATAGCAAACTTAAAGCCAAGCAAAATACAGTAAATACAATGTAGTCAGGAAATTTCTGCTTTGGACGCTTAAGTAAATGGATATAAATATACATCAAAACCACATAGATCTACAGGGACTTTCTGAATCACAATCCAGAAGAATTATATTTCTAAAATTCTTGGGCTATTAGTCATTTTCAAAAGGGTGTGGGCTGAGGAAAAGGGACATTAAGTTTGAGTTATAATTTCATGATAAATCACATTTGTTTTGTTGGTTCAAAGAAAGTCATCATCATGGGATTTTTTTAATGTTCCTGAAAAAAAACAAGAATGCTTTAGAAAGAATGCAAAGATAAGAATATTGCATGCAAACAAAAGAATATTACATGTTATGTCTTATTTATTTGGAAGCAGCAAATCATCTTTTCCTTTGTTTAATATCTATAAGGTGGGAATTGAGTTGTCTATCTATCTATCTATCTATCTATCTATCTATCTATCTATCTATCTTGTTCTTCTTAGCTGCAACAAAATCAGTCCTGACTCTTGCCAACCCTGTGTACAAAGGAACTAAATGCTACACAACCCCACATCATCCCCTGAATCAGTTCCAGCTTAGATTGTCGTGATCCACAGTTTACTTTGGGAGTTGTCCAAAATTGAGTGACTGCCTTTCTTCCTAGACCGTCCTCATCTAGACTTTCACTCAAACCTTTTTAGCATCAGAGCAACATGTAAGCCCCAAATGATAGAGCAGTCATGTCTATGTCTAAGGTACATAGGTCAAAAATTGAATCTGGATCTGCCTCATAAAAGACAAAAAAAGTGACAATGAACATTTCTCATTTAATTACCTCTATTGCTTAAATAATTTGCTATTTGTAAGGAATAAAACTGACTGGAAGATGGGAATGGCTAGTCAGGTCTCTCAGTGTGGGAGTCTAGTTGAAGCTCCTTGCAGTGGGTGCATTCTAACTCATAGCAACCCCCCGTAGGGCTTCTGAGGTGGTCAATCTTCACAAGAGCTGACCGCCTAATCTTTCGCCAACAGTGTCTGGTTGTTTTGAATTGCTTACCCTCCCGTGTGCTGTCTGACACGTAGCGGACAGCACCACCATTTGTCTGCGTCGTTTGCTTTTGCTTGTTCCACCTCAGCCTTCTTGTTTTCTACCCCTCCACCACCTACTACGGAACATGGAAAGCCATTCAGTGCTGAGAACAATAAATAGGTGAGAAACGTCGTGGCAATCTTTATTTGGCAGCCATCTGACGGTAGTTGTCACTGCAGCCACATTGGAAGGATAATTGCCATGCATCCCAACAGCAAGTCTAAATCCCTTACCACCTGCAAAAGAGTAAGGCTCTAGAAAAAATGAGAACATATACTACTGAACCGGTCAAAAGGGCACTGCTGCTTGATGCTGACTGTCTGCATAGGTTGCTCACCTAGTCCTATGCTTGTGCTGAGAATAACCAACACTCACAATCTTCCTCAGTTGTCATTGAAGGACTTAGAAGACCGATGGTGGAGAGATGCATCATAGTTGCACTGCCCCATAGACGTCAGTCTTCATCCACTTCACCTTCCTCTTGTCTGCCCCAGTACTTATACTAGAGCAAGAGATCATCTTAGCAGCATATCTGGAGTGTACAGAGTGAGTTGTACCTCTGGAAAACTTTGTTCAAGCTTTCCTCACCCGCTGAAAATTTGAGTTGGTAAAAATGAGTATCACAAATTGCTAGCTACAGGAAGACTCATGAATTTCCACTAATATAAGGGAAAGACAATCGGAATATATCCAGAAACAAATCTCTCTCTGATGTGATGTAGAAGCCCCATTAGTGAACTGGGTTCTACCCCCAAAACACTTGTAACTGGAGGAATCAAGGGTGGAACTATGTGGTGTGTGATGATGCAGAAGGCAAGACACTAAGAATAACTGTTGGTAGATAGACTACCATTTACTTACTACTTCAATCTCCTACTTGCTTAATTAACATGCATATTATTCATGCAAACCTGACTCATATTTTCAGTGACAGTGACTTTGGCCATTCGCTCTCATTATTTATGTAATTAATATCCAATCTCATAAGAATTTAATCTGTACACGTCAGTAACCTATGTATTGTGATTTGTACTTAGCCAACATTTGTTTAATCTCTTTTTCTCAATTGTGTTTTAAATACATAACCATGGGCTAAATCAATGACACTAAGAACAGAAAGACCTTTGCTCCAAGGTGACCATCAATAATGTTCTCTAACATGAAATGGCAAAGATGTCTCTAAGGTGAACCAGAGGCAGATAGAAAACATAGATATAAAAATGGATTTTGAGCTCCCTCTCAATTCTAGCTCCAGTCTAAGAACAATTAGTTCTTACAATATGGCCCTGCTCAATATGCTCCCTCATGAAGGCAATATTGTTGATATTGGTGCTATAGCACAGAGTGGGGAAGAAAACATGGTCCTCTGACAGCAGAAAGAATAGTGTCTGGGGTCTTCAAGGTTGGTTTTCAAACAAGCAGCTATCTAAGTGAGATGTCAACAATGCCCACATGGAAGAAAGAGAGATATGTGTGTTTTTCAAACTACTGTAAATATTATAATCCAAATCTTAAGGAGGGAGTAGTATCAGATATTAGTGAAATTCTGGTTTGTAAAAGACTATGGATGACAGTGGAAGTCCAAAATATATTTGGAGGATCTACACATGAAATAAGCCTCAGGTGATTTTCATCTGATCATAATATATGGATGGGAACAGCCTGGTTGTTAGACAGAGAATATTGCAAAGATGATCATAGTGGATTAATGTTTCTAAAGTAACTTAAGTGGTTAGAATTTTGTCATTTGACCTTCTTTTGGGCACACTTTCAGCTTGATCTGAGTTTGAATATTTTCTCCTTTTTCCAAACTGAGGTTTATCTGTACTGCATTTTGTAAATTTTTGGTAGCCTCTTGGCTCTACCTTGGGTATTTTCTATGTTTTCAGGTATATAGAATCCAGGATGGGTGAAATAATAGAGGCCATAACTAAACTCGGACTTCCTGGGGCATATGACAGGGGAGATGGGGCAGAGAGGTCATCATGAGTAGTTCATATCAGTGAGTCTAAGCAGAAAGAAAATGTTTTGAAATTGATTATGGTAGCAATTGTACAACTTAGCTTGATATAGCTGAACTATTGAAATTGTATTCCTTCTGGATTATGGCCTAATAAAATAGGCTCCGTTATGTTTGGGGGGTGGTGGTGGTAAAAAAAAAAACCCTCTTCTTTTGGTGAAGACAACCTTCCATCTTGGTAAAGCGATACATGTTCACTTGTTTGTACTTGTGCTTCGGGTGACTCGACCCTCACCTTGACATTTATTTATATGAATCTGTCATCCAACGCTGATTTAAGAAGGAATGTAGATCTTGATGGTCCCAAAACTGTGCTTCCCAGCCCCACAAGCCCCAAGTTACTCCTCTCAATAGCTGCCAATGAAACGGAAAAGAGCATAAATAGCAAGTGAGGTGAAGTGTCAGGGTAACAATAAATTATCAGACAAAAATCAAGTGAGTAAATGGGCAGACAATAATGAATTATGCCATGAAGGGAAAACACATGTAAAGTAAGTACAAAAAAGGTGAGTGCAGGGAGACATCAGACAGTGTAAGATATGATAACATAATAATTTATAAATTATCAAGGGCTCACAAGGAACAGTGGAGTGGGAAGGAAGTGAGGGAAATGAGCTGATACCAAGGGCTCAAGCGAAAAGCAAATGTTTTCAGAATGATGATGGCAACAGATGTGCTTCATGCAATGCATGGATGTATGGATTGTGATAAGAGTTGTATGAACTCCAATAACTTTTTAAAAGAAGATAAGTTCTTGTGAACATATTTAATCGGAAAGGTAGAAATTTATGAGAAAAAGTTTATAGCACTCCTTAAAGTAGCAAATTGTTTTCATTTAATGCAAAGTTTTTATTATGTAGCTCAACATTATAAAGATATAATATACTGATACACGATGTCAATATATACTAACAATAATACTTCAATAAAACTGTCTCCAAGTTCTCTTTTTTTTTCCTGGAGCTATACAAATTGACTCTAAATTTATTATGAAGAATGAAAATGAAAATTTCAGCTTGTGAAAGTATGAAATAGAAGAATAATTGCAGTGGATTGTTTAACAGCTATTAAAAACATATTTCATCAAAATAATTGGAAAGAGAAGATCAAAGGAGATATCTGAAGAGACTCTGAAATTGTCTGTTAATTTTAGAGTAGTGGAAGCCAATTGAAGAAATATGAAACAAAAGGGCTGAACAGGAAAATCCAAAGGACAGTTTGAGAAGACAAAGTATTATAATGAAATGCATGCTGCTCTAACACACTTAACATATCTTAAGTGAAATAACTCAGGACACAATTCAAACCTCGGGTTGAAATCTTATATGATTATCTGGGTAAAATATTGAATCATGCAGGAGGCAGCAAAAAACGATGGAAAGAATATGCATAGTCACTGTACCAAGAACAAGTTAACAGTCCACCATTTCTGGAGGCCACATGTGAGGAAGAACCAATTGTATGTACTGATGAAGTTCAACCTGTAGCGATGAATTAGCCAAAACAAGTCTCCAGGAAATAGTGAAATGCAAATTGACGTGCTTCAATAGGTTGATGATGCAGTGAAGCGCTTACCCCGTTATGCCAGGAAAAGAGCTAAGTGGCCAATTGACTGGAAAAGGGCTACCATTCAAAAGTAAGGTGAGTGCACAGAATGCTCAAAATTATGTATATCAATATCACTGACATAATATGGGAGTAATTTTGCTGAAGATCATCCACCAACTATTACAGCAGCACATTGCCTGGGAGTGGCTGAGGTTCAGATCAAATGCAGAAGAGGACTTGAAACAAGGAATTATTGTTGATTTCTGATGGAGGGTGGGTGAAAGTAGTAGACAATATCAGAGAGCTGCTTGCTTGTGTTCTATTGACTATGCAAATGCATTGGACTGTTTGGATCATAACGCATTTTTGAGAAGAAGGGGCATTTCAGAACACTTCATCATACTCATGCAGAACGTCTACATCAATAAAGAAGCAGGCATGCGAGCAGAATAAGAGAATACTGCACGATTTACATCAGGAAAGGTGTGCATCAGGGTGGTATTCTCTTACCAAATGTACTCAATCTGACTGCTGAGAAAACAGTCATAGAAACTGTATTATATGAAGAAGAATGTAGCTCCAAAATTGGATGAAGACTTAATAATAACCTATGTTATGCAGAAGACACCACCTTGCTTGATGAAGTTAAGGAGGACTTAAATCACTTGCTGGTGAAGATTAAGGATTGCAGTTTTCAATGTGGATTACAATGGAGTATAAAGAAAACCAGAATCCTTGCAATTGGATCACGACGTAACAACAGGATAGATGGAGAAAAGAATGAAGCTGTCACGCATTTTATCTTGCTTGGAACTACAATCAGTGCCCATGGCAATAGCAGTCAGGAGATCAAATAACACATTACTTTGAGGTACATTTTGTGCACAAGATCCCTTTAAGTTGTTGGAAAGCATGCTGGTGCTTTGAGAAGTGGGCCTGATGCAAGTCATGGTATTTTGAATTGCCTTTTGTGAATGGTAATGTTGGACATTGATTAAGAAAGACTGGCCTGTGGTGTTGGAGGAGAATATTGAAAGAACCATGACCTGATAAAAAGACCCAAAAAAATCTATCTTAGAAGAAAAGGCAGCCAGAGTGCTCCTTAGAGGCAAGGAAGGGGAGACTTTTTCTCACTGACTTTGAACATGTTATCAGGGGAGACCAGGCCCTATTAGGTCAAGTAAAGGGGCAGAGAAGAGAAAGGACCTCAGGGAGATGAACTGACACAGTGACTGCAACAATGGTCTCAAGCAGAGGATTCATTGTAAGGATAGCATTGAACTAGCCTGTGTTTCTAATTGTGGTGCACAGCATGATCATAGGTCGAATCAACTCGAGGAGACCTAACAACAACAACAGCAACAACACCACAAGCTTCTCATTGTAAAACATAGTAGTGATGGCACATTAATAGAGTCCAAGAGATAATAAAAGGGAATTAAAAATGGCACCAATTCAAAGCAAAACTGCAATATATGCTGTCACCAGGGAGCAATTCTCTATTTTAAGCCTTTCCTCCGTGGTTCTTGATTTAAGCCTTTCCTCTGTGGTTTCTGATTATAAAGAAGAAGAACATGAGGGACAGCATTGATACCAGAGTCAGAGAAAAGGGGGACCTGATAGCAATGATTGACACATAACCAAACACCCCTCTGCAGGTGGGGTGGGGGGTAGGGAGAACAACAGAAAACATGGGGAAAAGAAGACTGCAGTCAGTGTGAGAGATGAAAATAATCACACTGTACAATCTATCAGGGGGTTATGAGGGTTGGGATGTAGGTGGAAAGAACTGATACCAAGGGCTCAATAGAAAGTAAATGTCTAGAAAAAATGAGGGCAACATATGTACAAACATGCCTGAGTCAATTGTTATATGGATTGTGATAAGAGTTGCATGGTCCCCCATAAAATGATTTAAAAAAATAAAAAGACATAAACCAAAGAGAGAGAGAGAAGATTTGAACAGAGTTAGTAAGAGTGTTGATGGGGGTACTTAGATGTGCAGGACTAAAGGGCCCACCAATCTGAAGGTCGCATCGAATGAAGAAGTAGGTTTTTATTCTACTAATGAGAGACCTTCCACCACTGTCTACATTCTGGCACATTTTGTGCTCTTGGATGGCTTTCTGTAGCATACCTCCCTCTCCACCTTCATGTTCCCTGTGTCACCTGGTCTGACATGAAGGATAAATTCAGCAATTTCAGAAAGGCATGCAATAAAAGTCTAAACAGAATAAATACAATAAACCTATAATGCAAATAAACACCCAAAAACCTATGGTACAAATTTCTAAGAACCAGAGATAAGGAGAAAATTTTAAAGCAACTGGGAGGTGAATAAGGAGGATGGATTGACATATTACACTTTAAGGACAGTGGAACAGAGAAACAAATGGCACCAAAATCAACTCTTTGTAAAGGATAGGAAACAGAAAAAAAAGAGGAGCTGATACCAAGGGCCCAATAGAAAGTAAATGTCTAGAAAAGAATGATGGCAACACATGTACAAATATGCTTGATACAATTGATGCATATGGATTATTATGAGAGCTGTAAGAGGCCCGAATAAAATGACCTTTTATTAATGTCAGAAAGGATGAGTTGTTATTGAGTGCAGTGCATTATTTAAGTGAGAGAGCAAGAAAAGAGGGGAAATAAAGAAATGATAGAACATTTATACACTACAAAAAAGAATGTTTATAACTATAGTGTGTCCAACAGTTTTTTAGGTATGATCCTGAGATCATTAGTTCTGTAAAAATGCTAGTAAACTGGGGGGAAGTGAGGACTTTGAAAAAGTTGGATTCAATCATTGTCCAGAAACATAATAATGATGCATGAAGATGAAGGAGGAGAAGCAGATAGCAGTCAGGTTTTTATGAGAGATAGCAGGCCATTTAGAAAAATTTAGGATTTTATTCTATTTCAGTGGACACCAAAAGTTATTAACAGAGAAGTGATGTTCACTGACTAAAGATAATTCTTGATTATTTGTAAATTTATTTTGCAAATTCTTTTCAGGAGCTCTCAGATGCCTAATAAGTCAACATGTACCATGAATTGCCAAGAATATATCACTACGGGGCAAGAAGGAAAGAGTCTGCACTTCGCACATTTAATACTTTCTAAAGGAAAAGTACCAGGAAATTATTTGTGGGAGGGGAGAATGGGAGCTGTCGAATAGTGAATGATCATCATTATTCCTAGTCAATAGGGTGGTTATTTATAAAGCTGCTATAAACTGATATTTTGCTAACGTAGGGCATTATAAATCTATGAACCCGTGCAAGGCAATATGCAAAGAACTGTGACTGACAAGCAAACTGCTGAAATGACATATTTGGACCTTGGTAAATGTTCACTAATAACATCTGAAAATAAGTGAAAGAAATGTATTTTTAAAGCATGTTTGGGTAACAATGACCTTAAGACTTAATAACCTCAAATTAAATATTTAAAATGACTGCAATAGTTCCTGATTGATTCTCTATAAGCCTCTGCCTAATTGTGATCATCAGTATGAAGTATAGAAGAGATATGAACAGCATTTCTACTTTAATTGGAACTGCATGCATAATTAATGGGCTTTAAAGCTGCTTTTAAAATCTGTATTTATTTTTAATTTCTTTATCTCTTAATATTTTAATAAATTTAGTTTGCTATTTTTAATTTTTTATTGGGATTTAATATATATATTATTCCATAGATTATTCACATCAAACAATATTGTACCATTGCTACCTGGTAGAAAACATTCTTTTAATTCCTGGACTCCTTGACATCAACTCCCTTGTACATGCTCCACCTCCCCACACCAAACCTTATTCTACTTGCTGTCCCTATAGAGTCATCAATGCTGGATTTCATGTACTGGAAAACATCACAACATAACACAAATTCAGGGGAGTGACCCCAATGATATATCTGAAATAAACCCCAATACGAACAAACAAAATTGTACAGAAAATGTTGAAAACCAGATCAGGCCTAACCTGTATTAGAGGGGCTATCAACTGACATGGTTTTAACCATCCAAGTCAGGTTTATCTCTTTGGTCTTCAATAGTCATCTCTCCAAGACACTCTGTTTAGTAACTACTTTCCTCCCACCCCTCAAGTATGGATAGAGGGAAAGTCCCAGCGGTTTACTTCCTATGTTGTTCCCACACATGAATCTTGACCTCCCTCTGTCATCCATAATCTTTGGCAAACTAGAGCCACACAACTTGCATTTTAGAAGAAGAGGAAATCAACTCTTCAAGGGTCCTTCACTCCTAATCTGAAAATTTTTACTTATTACAAATGAAAGCTTTAGTGGGAAATGTTTTGCTAATTATCTCAAGACACAACTCACAATGATGACTATTTTATGTGAACAGACATTTAGAATGCATATGAAACCTTATTTGAAAAATAAGCCAAACACGGCTGCTAAAGAGTTTTCTCATGTGCACCTATATGACTCTGATATCCAGCAGCATATATTTTTGAATTATTGCTTGATGTCATGCTTTCATTTGATTTGCTTATCAAAATCCTTTTGAACTCAACATGCTTCAAATTTTCCGAGGTTCCAATTACTGAGATGAGTCCCACTAGGAGCAGGAGACGATCTGTTTGCTCAGAGTGACCTCCATTTTCTTGAACACGATGACACTCTTTTTCTAGATCTGCACAACTGTATATGAGAGTTATTTGCTGGGGAGAAAAAAATTACAGTAACACATTTACTTCTTAAAACAAAAAAGATGCAAACAGTGTTATATTCATTTTAGTTTCATGAGGATTATAGATTATTTAAAAATAGATATAAGGGAATCACATCATGATAAATGCAGAGTCAAAGGTTGATCTTAATGATGTGCGTTAGCAAAGATTTCTTCATAAGAAAAATAAATTAGAAGGGGGGACGTGAAAGCAAACCAAGGAAGCCCCTATAAAAGAATAAAAAGTTGAGATTGTAGTTTCCTTGGAAACCAGTTGAAATTCCTTAGATGTCAGTTAAATAAACTGATACCTGATTCGAGTGATTTTTCCAGAGTTGTACAGTGAGACATTTCTGCAGAGCTATTTTTGGACTGTGCGTTGAAAGGTGATTGGTTCAAACCTCCCGCTTGCTCACACGGCTGCTTCTTGGAAGAACTTTGAGGCGACCTGTTCTGGTAAAACGTATCTGGAACGGGTGAGTATGAGGGGTGAAGCGCTGGCCTGCTAACCCCAAAGAAATCACAATCTTCACTCACAGCACCAGGAGAAAGATGATGTTATCTAGTGTTATAAGGAGTTGCAGGCTTGGAAACCCACAAGGGCCAACAGAGTCCCTGTGAATCAGAACTCACTCTAGTGCAGTGAAAGAGGAGTGAGTGAGTGAGGGAATGAACCCACAAACCCCGCATTCAGTCACTGAGAGTCAGAATTGTCTCAATGTCTGTAGGTTTCTAGGTGTGACGTTGAGCATGAAAAAATATGGCCAAAATTAACACCATCATACAGTTGATGCCTTAACACTTAGGAGACTGAGTGGTGGACTTCGTCATTAACATTCCCTATAAATTTGCCTCCAGACTGAGAGTGGAGGGTCCCTGTTACACTGATGCAAGCCTACCTGAAACCTATATATTTATACACGGCCCTGTAGCCAAAGAGTTGCCTCCATGTCATCAGTCTCCCCAGTCACCCCTGGACTTTTTCTTCTTTCATCACACTCTTGTCTAGTCTAAGAGGAATGAGTCACGTACCACTCTTTGGTCACAGTTCTTAAAGATGGGTCAGCAGAACCTGAAAAGCCAAAGGTGACACTAAGTCCATTAGCACCTCCAAGCCACCACAGTGTTTCCTGGGAGACATGCTCTGAAGGAAGCAGAACTGAGAAGACAAAAAATTAAAAATATATTTCCTGTGCTCCTGTCTCAAACACAGACTTTACACTTCTGAGTCCTTACTTGGAACGATAGAGGATTGCGATGGAGTCCAGCCTCTGAAGTTGGAGCAGACATTTCTTTCCTAGAATCCAGAGCTTACCATACAAGTAATGTAATCTCTCTGAGCTCCAGTTTCCTCATTTGTAAAACAGGAACATCCAGAGTGCACTGCCCATCAAATCGATTCCCACTCAGAGCTGATGGAGTAGACTTCAAAGTAGGATGAATAGAACTGCCCTCAAAAAAGTATCCAGATCTGTGTTATCTAATCTGATTACTGGATCTTTTTCCACAGGGCAGATTGAAGCCCTAAACATTTGTTTAGCAGGTGAGTGCTTTAACCGCTGTGCAATCAGGATTCCCTAAAACTGAAATCATCAGAGACTATCTTGATAAGGTTATTGCTAAAGTGAATTATGATCTTGTATGTAAAGCATGTTCTGAACCAAAAATTCTCAATTATTGAAAAAAAAAAAAGATTTACAGTCTTTGAAAGCCTACTGAGATTTTACAGTTTTACTCTATCTTATAATGTTTTAGGTTATTAAAATCAACTAGATGACAGTGAGTATATCAATAACTTTATTAAGACTGAAGTAACAAAAAGGAGAAAAAGTTTTAAAAATATTGCTTGGCTACTAGGAATGCAACTAATAAGGTTTTGATTAAATACAGAAAAAATAATTTTACCATGAAGGATTTTGCAACTATACTTATCACACTATTCTGTCATTAAAATTGATAGCAAACATCACCAAACATGTTGGAATTCACTTAGTGACAATTGAGTCCGTTGCGGTTTTTGAAGACTTCTGGGTGGTGTGGTATAGGAAGAGATCCTTGGGTGTACACTAGGGGGAGGGTGGCACCTCTAGAAGAAATCAAGCCAAATACATGATGCTTCTCTTTGTCCACAGCATCTCATAGATCCAGCCATAAAACAGATGTTTGATAAGTATATTGAAAGCATGAATTTATAGAATAAGAATGAAATTACTTAAATTTTAGTGTGGTTGGTTCTAGAAATCAAATGAGAGCAATCATATGCAATAACTATTTCATCTCTAAATTATGTACATAGAAATATTAAAACCCTCATTCTTATCCCTCAACTCTAAAATATTGTATTTATATTACGTATTTTTGTAGCAAACTGTATCTTCCTTAGATACATTGTTTTTCTTGAATTCATCATCAATTAAAAGTCTTAATATTACTTATGTAACTTTAAGTAAATCCTTTAGTTATGCTAAGCCTTTAAAAATATTTGATTTAACTTTAGGAAGTTGTGAATTGCTTTTGTTTTGGGGGGGTTGTTTGTTTTGTTTTGGGGTATCACTGCCCTCTGGTGGTCGTGGGAGCTGCCCAGAGATGCTCCTGAGAGTTGCCACTGGATTTGAACTACCAAACCTGGGGGGCGCAGTCCTGCACTCAACCACTTACCCACCAGGGCGCAGCCTGTTTTTGTTTTTTAATGCAAGGTAATTTTAATAGGAACCTCTCTCTCCCTTCTTCCCTCTTAACCTCCCTCCCTCCCTTCCCCTCTCTCTAATTCTGGTTTTACATTCTTGCATATCTAGAGTGGGAAATAAGAGACAATCAGGCGTGGAGAATCTTATCAGTCTAGTTTAATATGACAGTGTACTTCTGTGATCCACTATGTAATTACTTAAGTGGACATGAATTGAAAGGAAGAAAAATATATTTTCTGCTGTATTTTCTAGTTGCATTACAGCATTGAAGCATTTGTTACATGTCTATTTTGAATGTAAATATCGTTTTTAAACTAAATATCTGATATTTATCACAGAGATACTATTGGTGCACATCTAGTTACCATGGCAACAAGATTCTGGTGTTGCTCTTAGCTGTAACCTCTTCTTTCTCCTTTATGAATTTATCCTACAATGTTTGTCGAAATTTCAAATTCTAATTAGCTGACAAAAGTATTGTTCCAGATAATGAGGAAAAACATATAACTTTATATAAAAGCTCATTAGAGCTCTTGAGTTGATGGCTTATTCCTGCATATGACTTTTGTCCTATTAAAATCACGCATTGTTCTTGAGCTAACGACTGGGGAAAGGAAAGAAGATGGGAGCAAAACTCTAAATTGAAGTTATTCATCTTGAATTGCTAAAAGTCTGGAACTAGGTTAGTTCAAGTAGAAATACCTACTTTAGCCTATTGATTCATTGATCCTTGCTTTTAAAAGACAATTATCAGCTGCTTTAAAAGAGCATTCATCTCTTCCCTTTTCCCCTTCACCAGAAACGTTCAGAGTTTCATTTGAGGTGCTTGATGCACAGTTCAGCCTCGGCAACTTTATGAGGACCACGTGGCTCTAGGGGACGTACAATGACAGGACAATGAATGACTACTGGCTAATCTGAACTTCTTGCTTGAGGCTTTGAAAGACAGCTTGCAGAGAATTTGAGTTCAGGACCATCATAACTATTTTTAATCCATGTTAATTTTATGAGTACTGCCACACTGGTTGCTTGCAGAAAGGCTACAGACATAACAGAGTATAGAAGAGAAGCAATGTGAGTTCAATAAAATGGAAAACTGTGCCTACCTTAGGTCCTGATGGTTTTGCAATTCATGTTTCACTTTCATGTTCCCTTGTACCTTTCACCTATATCCCTTGAGAACATTTCTTTCTTGTTTGAGTGAATTTCTTTTCCCTAATACCAAAGGAGTTTCATCACTGTTGTTCCTGGTGGAATACCACACAAAATGATGTGTTTGAGCCTATGAAGGTTGAGTTTTAATAGGGATACTATGAGTCTACCTCGTTAGTACAGAATCAAAATAGTTTAATTACTTGAAAATCAGCAAAATTTGGTAACCTTCCTTTGGGAAGGTTCACTCCTAGACTGAAGAGTAACATTCTGAAGGCTTTTCTGAAAACAGTGAGATCCAGATACACTTTCCCAAGACAAATGAAAACAATGCCTCATTTTCCATAAGTTTAGGTATTGAATATAAAATAGATAACTCTACACTAATGGGTCACATTTTTAAAAAAATAAACTGCAATGTTTAATTAAATATTAAACTTCACATATAACTGTTTAATACTTAATGTGATGCTAGTATCATATCTTTCACTCCTTTGAGATTTCAATAACAACAGAATAGAATCCAGATCTAGCAGGGCTTTTGTAACTGAAACAGAAACTTAACATAGCCAGTGTCAGCATCCTCATACTGACTCTCTGCCAAGTTCTATTCACATGGAATCATTCGCAAATTGTTCAGAACAACTTGCCCTGGGCATTCTGTTGCTAGGTGACATAGGCTTGGTTCCTGCTCATAGAGATGCCATGGGTATGATAACGGAACAATATTCAACCTTGCACCATCTTCCTAATTATTTCTATGCTTCAACGCATTGTTGTAGCCAACCCATCAACCAAATTCATTGAGGATCTTTATCATTGGGCCTCTATTTTATTAAACATAATGTCCTTCTCCAGAGACTCGTCTCTCTTGATACCATGTCCAAAGTCTATGAAACGCATTCTCACCATCCTTGTTGCTAACGGACTGTTGGCTGTTCATTGCTCCTTCAAAATATCTTGTTCTTCTGGAAGTTCATGTTACTGTCAAATATCTAGGTCAACACCACATGTGAACTCTTATTCAGTCTTTCTTATTCACTGTCCAACTTTCACATGGTATGAGATTATTGAAAATATCATGACTTGGATAAGAAGCAGTTTAATCCTCAAAGAAACACCTTCCTTCTTAAGCACTTTTGTTCAATGTCCTTTGCTTTCTTGACTACAGCTTCCATGAGCTTGCTTGTGGATCCAAGTTAAATGAAAGGCTTGATAATTTGATTGTTTTTCTTTATCATAGCATTTTCTACTGGTATGGTTTTGAGGATGTTGGCTTTCTTTACATCAAATTGTAATCCTTACTAAAGATTGCAGTACTTGATCTTCAGCAAGAAGTACCTCAAATCCTCCTCTCTTTCCCCCTGAGTTTTGCTTATTAGATTATTTGCTCACTCACAGTTTTACTAAACTTGATGAAAAGATATTATCTGACACACCTTCCCTGAGTTTAAACTATTCCATTTTTCCTTGCTATGTCTGAACAATTGCTTCTTTGTCTGTTTCCAGATTCTGCATGAGCACAGTAAATTATATACTGAAATTTCCATTATTAGAAATGTTGTCTAAAGTTGGTATAATCTACAGAGTCAAATGTCCTTTCATACTCAGTAAAACACA
Organism: Nesogale talazaci; assembly: GCA_004026705.1. Lineage (NCBI taxonomy): Eukaryota > Metazoa > Chordata > Mammalia > Afrosoricida > Tenrecidae > Nesogale > Nesogale talazaci. The sequence continues at coordinate 216,360 of PVJH01000240.1, read as the reverse complement.
AGGAACTCCTCTGCAGTATTCTTTACTTTCAGTCAATATCCATCTGATGTCAGCAATGGCATCCCTCATGCCAAGTCCACTTCTGAATCCACCTTGAATTTACGGTAGCTCCTTGTTGAAGTACTGCAATCATTTTTTTAAATTATTTTCATCCAAAAGGATGCATATGACATTAATGATTTGATATTAATTGGCCATTCTAATACCATCAAAATGCCATTCAAGCCTATTTCAATTCCTCTCTTCTCAATTACTAGTGCAGAGCCACATAAAGGTCAACATTGGGAGTAAATTGCTACATAAAGAGATAAAAAATTCTGCCAAATATCCCCCTAGGGAATAAGGCCATTCCATTGATAATACTAATAATTTATCCAATGGCATAGAATTTAAGATACTGTGGATATTAGAAGTTTATGAGAATATAGTCCAAATGTTTTTTTTTTGGGGGGGGGGTTGTTGCTGTTTCAGTGTTTTTGTACTTGTTGGTTTTGCTTTTAGTCATAATATGATTGCCAAAATAAACCAGAGTCATTCATAACCTAGGGACAAGCAGATGGATTCTGGGCTCCCCTGTAATTCTAGCCCCAATTGAAGAACGGTTAGTTCTCCCAACATGGCCATGCTAGATACTTGTCTGCATGGAGAGATGACTGAAGATAAGGGTGCTGCAGCAGGTGTGGTGAAGAAAGAAAATGGTACCCAGCTATCAATTGAAATCATATCTGGTGTCACAAAGACTTGTATTCAAATCAGCAGCCATCTAAGTGAGGTGACAAGTAACCTTACACAGAAGGGGCACACCAATGTGTGTACTCAAAAGCTGACAGTAAAAAAAATCCAAAATATAATGCAGAGTTTATATTGTGAACACCCAATTTGTAGATGGCTATGGAGCACAGTGGGAGCAAAAATCCATCTATAGTGTATCTGCAGAAGTAGGTAAACTTCTGATTGATCCCCTCTAATCACTGGCTAGAGACTCAAAAAAGTTTTACTATGGGGCAGAGATTATTGTGACCTTGTTTATGGTGGATTCAACCATGGCATGATATGTTATGATAATACCTGGTCAGTTGACTTCTCTCTTAACCGAACCTGAATTTGTTCTAGGTTCAAATATTTCTGAGTTGTTTCACAGCAGAAAGTTCTTCTCTGACTTTTTATTGGTGCTCTTGTCTTTCTCACTCATCATTTTTACCTTTATATTGTTAATATAATTTTCTTCTTTCTATTCCATTTCACAGGAGTGGATGCATGGAAACAATAACTGATGTAATGGTTTATCAAGAATGAGTTGCGGAGGGGAATTGGGGGCCAATCAATGAATGTGAAAGTGGGAAGGAGCCTTAGAACTGATTGTGAGGATGTATATATAGCTCTTTTTAAAAGAGATCTAACTATGGAAGATTATAACATGTGAATATTATATCAAGAAAATTACTTTTAAAAAGCTTGATCTATAGATACTGTGGGTGAAGAGAGAAGAGCTTTTGCTTTGGGGGCATTGAGTTGATTTTCAGTTCTTCTTGCCATCATTTACCTATTGAATTGTATAATGTGGATAAGTACAAATAAAACTTTTTAAAGGACTCAAATACTGAAGGGAAATATAGGACACCTGGGATTTATCATCCCCAAGAAGAAAAATTAATGCCTAACTCCCCAAAGCAAGCGCACTACCATCCACTTGATTCTAATGCATAATCAAACTGTTCCTCTAGGTTTCAGAGACGTTCCGTTTTCACAGGAGCAAAGCGCTTCATCTTTCTCCCACAGAGCAAGTGGTGGGTTTGAATCTCTGGCCACATGGCGCGCAGTTCAGGGCAGGGACCCCTACATCACCCTGGCACCTCGAGTTCGGCTGCAGAGCGGGTGTATTTGAGATCTCAAAGTGAGAAAGTACAGACCAAACCTTGTCAAGAAGTCAGTGTTTGCATCTTGTTCTTCTTCAGGACCCCTGCCCAAGAAAAGCAAATGGCTCTTTCTAGAGACTGGGTAAGCCTGCCATAAAACACTTTATTGATTATCTAACTTTAAAAAAGAATCAAATTTGTCATTTTCCAAGAAACTGCTTACAGAGCTTCTGAGTAAAAGGATGTGGGGCATTTGTATTGTTAGATCCTAGATTCAGTAGGTGACATGGGGTTGAAAGTCAAGGTCCGCAAGTTTTTATTTTTTAATGTTTATATGTAGGTTTGGTTTACCTATATATTGCCTTTCTTCCTATTTCTTAGTTTGGGCTGAGAGAAAAACTTGTGGCTTTGTTAAAAGTTGAGTCTTCATAAAACCAGAAATAAGAAGAGAATGAAGACTTTACTGTGCCTTAGTGGAAAGAAAAGGAGGGACCGACAAGCGAAAAAATTCCCTGCTTAAAATGTGGCTTCTAACACGAGCGTTTGAGAAGTGCCAGTGGCAGCATCAGACTGCTGAGCAAAAACCTTGGGGTTTCTTGGAATCTTGAGAGTTTGTTCCTGGCAGAGGTTATGTAGTCCCTTGTTGCGATGCAGAGACAGAGCTAAGGAAGGGTCAACACAAAAACACGTCACCAATGTTTGGACCGGGTCAGGACCAGACAGCCCCTTCAAAGAGCTTCAGCCCTTTGCACTTGCCTCACCAGAAGGAGATGAACAACCTACTGAACTTTGTAACTCCTGCCTCTGACATTTCACAGAGCTGATCTCTCTGGGCTGCATCTGTAGAGCCCCTTCCCTCAGGGTTGCAGGAAGCGCGTCTGCAAAATACAAGATGTACTCACAAACCATATTCAGACTCAGACCCTGCAGCTGCCACATCAGAAAGCCTCATTCCCCTTATCACTACGAAAGTCCGTGGCTCAAGCCCTATGTCCCCTACCTCAATTACAGGCACGCTTCCATAAATTACTTCCTGGGTTGTGCAATCACCCAGGAACAGTGCTCCTGTGCCTTTCTGGATCCCTCCCAAAAGTTCTTCCCTACCCCAATAAAACATTCTTTTACTTTTCATTCCTAAGGGAACTCTATCTCCTTTCTGTGGCTCTGTCTGAACATCTCAACTAAGAAGAGTGAATTCTAACAGGAAGGTAAAAAGCATATGGCAATAAAATGAATCATATATTAGAAGTAGCTCTCTCCCCCCCCCCCGCCCCATTCGAGTTATGGACTGTGACATTGGGATAGCCATGATACTAATGAAGAAATGTCATGGCAGGGAAAGCTTATCCAACTGCCTCTGGCAACACAGAGCCCAAGGCCTTCTGTTTTATTCTCCTCTGACACCTAAAGCCCCTCCCAGTATGTGCTAATTCTTGGCAGTGTTCATGCAGAACTCATATAGACAGTTCTCACAATTATAGCATTTTCTAAGGAAGCTAACAGAGTACAAAGTGTCCATGATGCATTTCTTTGGAATCACAGTGCATCTGCTCAGTCCTGCTAGCAGACATATCTCTCCAGTTCTTGCCCCTCCAAAGACCAGGAAGTCCACCCCATCATTCTGCATCTATCTCTTCTTGTCTCCTGGTCTTTTCACAACTTGAGTGCCTTGATGATCTTAATGTCATTACCTGAGCTGCCTCTGCTTCCTTCCCCACTTCAGGCAGGGATCTCACACATGCTTTGCTAGTGGCTCTTACTACTTGATGGTCATGTTTTTGCCTTTGTGGGTTTTTTTGGATTTGCTTCTGAGACCACTCACTCTTACATACCAACTGGAATGGCAAATTGGCTAATCCCTGAGCCCTTTACATCTTATTTACATGTTCCCACCTATTCACTGGTTAGGAACCACAAAGACTTTAGATAGAAGAGCCATAGTGAATTATTTCTCTTCACTTCAACATAGATTGAAATATTGAACAATTTTAAGCCAACAAAATATTCTCTTTTACCCCTTTTCTGTCGCCTATTGCCCAAGAAACATGCAGTCTCTGCTTTGATGCTTGCTTGTCAGCTACATAGTGTCTCTTAATTTTTATGTACAAAACATTTTGAGAACATCATTATAGTAGATTTCTGACATCTTTATCAGTACTGTATCCATTGCTTCATTTATGTGTGTAACTGGACATTTTCTTGAAAGGATTATGCTTGCTCCATATTGTGTGTTTCCATAGGATTGATGTCAAACCATTGACTTCAAAGATGAGCACATGACCACATCACCCAGGTCCACATCACCCAGGTCCCATTCATCAGCCCATTTCTTCAGATGAGCATGTGATGTGATGTGATGTAAATGAAGACTGATATTTTGAGAGTCTTTGTTGGTTATGACTGAAGAATTATATAAACACAAATGTTTTGAAACCATCATATTGAAAGATCTATCTATGAATGAAGACATTGTGGAAAAAAAAAACAGAGTCAAAAAGATGGAAAGGAAAGGAAAGGAAAGGAAAAGAGTATTGATGACCAGGTTTGTAGAGCTGGATTGAAGAACATAATATGATGCTGTACAACTTATGAAAGCTAGTTTTATATAGAGTATAATCCAGTTAAAATTTGAATCCATTTTTGATACAACTGTTTTGAAAATTGAATATCTTGCAGCATCTTGCATTTTTGCCTTAAAATTTTTGTATAGACGACAACTTGTGTAATGGTCTTAAAGTTTATGCTAGTCATTTCAGATTTTGGAAAAGTGGATTAACCTAAGTTTTAGATATAAGTTAATCCAACCTTGAAAATGGTGCAAAGTTTGAAAGATTAATTTAACAAGACTTTTGGCAAGAAAACAAAATACTGCCACATCCCCAGAGTTAGAATCTAACTCTGAATGTTTACAAAAATCTTGTTAGAATATTTGATGAGACTATAATAGGATTGGGAGTAAAGAATTTACTTTTGATTTTGGATTTTAATTTCTTCTTATCCTAAATGAAAGGGAAAGATGGCATTCATTTTCATTTAAATTTTTCTGTAAAACCTTCATTGTGTACAACAGAAAAGTGGGTGAAAGGAGACATCAGATAGTGTAACATATTAAAAAAATAATAGTAATTTATAAATTATCAAGGGTTCATGAGAGAGGGAGGGGAAAAGTGAGGAGTCGATGCCAAGGGCATAAGTAAAAAGAAATATTTTTTGACAATGATGATGGCAGCAAATGAACAAGTGTGCTTAAAGCAATGGGTGTATTTAAGGATTATGATAAGAGTTGTACAAGCCCCCAAGAAAATGATTTTTTAAAAAAAACTTTCATTATGAAACTCACCAATATTGAAATGAATCTGACTCATAGCAACCATATATAAATATATATGTGCATATATATGGTGCTCAATACATTGATCACAATCTACTAGTCGATCGCAAATATAGTGTGGGTAGATTACATGGCAATAAGAAAATAAACATAAACCTATCATCAATCCTATCACTTAAATGATATACAACGCAGCCATTCATATGCAATCTTAGGTGTCAAATGCATGCACCAAAGACAGCATTAAGTGCAGCAAAACTGACAAGTTAAGTTAGCGCCAATTTTTAGACCTTGTTTTCTTTCTTCTTAAATGTGAGAAAGGGTACTAAAATGAGCAGAAGAGCTGGACCAAGTAAGAAGACAAAAACATCTCACTTTATATGGAATGGGAGATTTTGACACTCTAAGCCAACATTCAGCTGAAGTTGAGAGCACGTGAACAGTTCTGGAACTTAAACACAGAAAGAAAGTACCCAAACATAAGAACATGTGCTACCTCCTTGACTGCATTGTTCGGCTCCACTTATTTCTGTGAGTCAGCCTTTTCCCACATGAAGATTATTAAGTCCAAGTGCCATTCCACCATGACTGATGTGTGATAGTATGTTTGAGGCTGACTGTCAACAGCTACTGTCTCCCGGGACTATGCATCCCTGCTTCATTCCATTCAGTGTAAGTCATCAGAGTAAACTCAGGTAAAGACAAAAAATGCACATAGTTAATTGTATTGCATTGCGCCACGTGGACTTCTGTGGTTATGCAAGGTACATAAACATACATTGTACATATAAAAAATTCTCAATGCATTGATGAATAAATGCAATAAATAAATAGAAATAAATATATGTTTTGAATTTTTGTAGCTGGTTGATCATTTTGACTTAATCATTTTATAAGTAGATTGCATGTTGAAAAGTGTGAGCACCCCTGATATATAGTTTTTTCCAGGCTATAAATCTTCACAAGAACTGATAACCTCCTCATTCTCCCATGGAGACACTGCTGGGTTTGAACTGCGAACTTTGTGATTAATAGTCCAATACTGACCTGGCAGTGCCACCAGGACTCCCTTGATTCTGAGCAGAGCATTCAATTTAGAGATTTTTTTAAAAAAAAAATCAAAGTGTATTGTACTTTAGCTAAACCACTGTGTGTTATTGATTGAAAAAAACTCCCCCTAGTGAGCTTCCTTAAAATATCTGACTAAGCATAATTTGAAAACCACAGTAGATTACGACTTGGCTTTTCGATCTAGAGTTCAGTGAAACTTTGGAAATAGCCTCATTATTGTCCATTCAGTTTATTCTTTGAGACAAACACTGACTTTCCCATGTCTCTTTTCTGGAGAAGGTACAGAAGAAGCATAATAGTAGCTAGTAGATGCTTGATAAAAATAAAATAAACTTGATGTGATCTCTGCTCAGTGGGGCATTATAGTTCACTGTTCTCATTAGGTTCCTGTGAGGTGGATCTCAGGCCTCGTGATCCTGTGTACAACAGCACAAAAAGATCACAACGGTTTCTGGGTTTGAACCCATTGTTGCAACCTTGTTGAGGGCACTTCCCTTTTTTTTGCCTGACCGTGTACTTTACCAAGCATAACTGTTTTCAGTGTTATTAACTTGCCATGAATGAATCCTGCATTTTATTTGAGATTTTCAAAATAGTGTGAATAGTTGCATTCATGGATTGTCAAATTATGCTCCCGATGGAATATGTAAAATACTCTTAAATTCTTACACTTGAATATCTGCATATTTTAAAATGACATTTTGAACAATTTTTTGATTGCTTCCCATAATTTTACAGCTTTACTTCCCATAGCCTTACAGCTACGTGTCTCGTGTTAATTAAATGCAAATCTAAGTGTAGCCTTCTTTTGTTCCCCTTGATTTCATTGTTTTAATTCTCACCAAAAAAAATGGCTATCGGTTTGTTTAAAGAGAGCTAGTTTATAGGCATACAGTAATAGACACGGGTGAGCTGAAGGGAAAGTAAACCAGGTAATGATAGTCCTTGGGATTTAGTTGTCTTGAATCTTCCCAGAGAACCTGGCTTTCACATGGATAGGTACTGTGGTCTATATCACATCACTAGTTGTCGGTGAGTAGTCCATAGCAACCCATAGCGGGCAGAGAAGAACTGCCTCTGTGTGTTTCTGAAACTGTAACTATTGACAGAAGTCAAAGCTCCTTCCTTCTCCCTTGGAGCAGCTGGTAGTTTCCAGTTATGAATCTTGTGGTTAGCAACCCAATTTGTAACCACTAGGCTACCATTTCTCATTTATCCATGTATAATGTGGGTTTTACCAAATATATTATGATGTACATCAAATGTAATATGGGTATATCAAACACTATATTAAACTGAAAAGATGATACATTGCTGTGATGAATCACCTCAACATCTCACAACAATTGAAATTAGCAGCCTAAAGATGTCCTTTAATCAAAGCCTCTTAGGAGCTTGAGTGTAGTCAAGGAAATTGAGTTTAGTGATGTTTATTGATGTTGCATACTATAGGGTACCTCAGTAGGAAGATAATGTAAGAGATTTATAGGATTATGGTTTGTATAAAGTGATTAGAAAGAGGGTACAAGGGTTCATGGTTTTGCTCTATATTGGTTGCTGTCTAGGAATAGAAATAATTCTATGATCATTTATAATGAATTGTATCTCAGAGGCCAGAAGAACTGAGTGAGGCTTAAGCTATAATTGATGTTTTGTCTGTTTAACTCAGACTCCTCCATCCTAGCTGGGAGAGAGGGACATTTGGCAATTTTTGTGTTTGCACATTTATCTGGTTTGTCTCCATACTCAAGCATGATGATAAAGATTGGAAATCTTCTCTTTCTCAATGTTGTATGTTGTGGCCCACCCACACCCTATCAAGGGTTGTGACAAATTACGACCCTGAGTGACAGGTAACACCAAGAATACTAACAACATTGTTTGGTGGCACTTCCTCCTGCTTACAGCTGCTTAATGTCATTTTGAATGACCCCAACACTCTACATCCCCTTAAGGAAGCTAGGGGATCCAATATGTGAGAGATAGAAACTACGAGTCATACAGTTTCAAAGCCTGTTTTTCTGAAAAGCTATCACTGGACCTTTATTCTGAGATGCTTATGAGTGGAAAACCTAATAGTAAAATAAATTTCATTTCAGTGCAATATGATTTATAGTGCCTTCTGCACATCATGTTAGTTGTGAACAAGCTCATGAATCAATGTAGATCATGACTTTATATAGTTTAAGACCTCATTTTTCCTCTGTCAAAATCCCATTTTTCAGGCATAATAGTTAGAAACTGTTCTAAAGGAAATTGTTTTTATTTTTCCACATTTAGCTAAAACAATAAAAATAAGAAGAATAAAAATATGCTTCTGTATTTTGTGGAACTGAATAATGAATCAGTCTGTATAACATAAGTATATAAAAATATTTTAATTTGATTTTTTAAAATCATTTTTCTGAAGGCTCATACAACTCATCACAATCCATACATACATGCATTGTGTCAAGTACATTTGTTGCCATCATCATTCTTAAAACATTTTCTTGGGGCTGAGCCCCAGTGGCGTAAGTGGTTGAGTGTAGGACTGTGGCCAGCGGGCTTGGCGGTTCAAATCCAGCAGCGACTCTCAGGAGCGGCACTGGGTAGCGCCCATGACCACCAGAGGCAGTGATGCCCCCCAAAAAACAAAAACAAAGCAAAAAAATAAAAAGCATTTTCTTTCTACTTGAACACTTGGTATCAGCTCTTCTACCCCCTACCCTCCCTTCTTCACAACTATTGATAATTTATAAATTGCTATTATTATTTATGTCTTATGCTCTCCAATGTCTGCCTTCATCCACTTTTCTGTTGACTGTTCACCTGGGAGGTGGTTATATGCAGATCATTGTGATCGGTTCCTCTTTCTCCCCCAAGTTACTCTTATCCTCCAGGTTTTGCTACTCTCAATATTGATCCCAGAGTTTTATCTGTCTTGGATTCCCTGTGCTTCCAGCTTTTATCTGTACCAGTATATATGCTCTGGTCTAGCCAGATATATAAAGTAGAATTGGGGTCATGATAGTGGGAAGGGGGTGGGAAGTGGAGGAAGGAAACACAAAAGAACTAAAAGAGAGTTGCATATTTCATCAATTCTATACTCTACCCTGATTGGTTTGTCTCCTCCAGAGATTCTTCTGTTAGGGCACGTCCAGTTGTGTACTTTGTGTACAGATGAACTTTGGGTCTCCAGTCCACACTCCCTCTCATTCACAATAAGATTTTTTGTTCTTTGATGCCTGACCCCATCTATATCTCATGATCACACAGGTTGGTGTGCTTCTTCCCTGTGGACTCTGTTGCTTCTTAGCTAGATGCCTGCTTTTTTTAATCTTCAAGACTTTAACACTCCAGACACTATATCTTTGATAGCTGGACACCATCAGCTTTCTTCATCACATTTGCTCACGTACCCATTTTGGCTTCACTGCTCATGTGGGGAAGGTAAGCTTCATGGCATGCCAGTTTCATAAACAAAGTATTCGTGCATTAGGGGAGTACCTGAGTAGAGACCTAATGTTCGTTTGTTACTGTAGTACTAAACCTATAAATATATGTGCATAGATCTACGTCCCCATCATCATATATAAATATTTTAACATATGAGTATGCCAGTATTTAAGCCTCTATAAATGCTCTTTGCCTCCTAATTCTTTGCTCTATTTCTTTTTACATTCCTCTTGTCCCACTATCACATCCAACCTTCATTTGAGTTTCAGTAATTCCTCTCAGTTCCATAGACTTTGATCAAGTTCTCTGACTTGATCAAGGCCTCTGACTCCCTCCTCACTCCTGATTTTAGATCACTAGTTGATCCCTTGTCCCTGAGTTAACACCACTTCCACTCCCCCACCTCCCCCTCTCCCATGGTTCCCCCTGGAACCATTAGTTTTGTTGTTTGCCCTTCAGATTGTTTATCCCACCTATCTTATCTAGATAGACCTGCAGAGAAAACAACAACAACAAAAATCCTGTAAGTACTTCAAAGTCTGTTTGCTAACCTCTAGGAGTGTTTTCCGGTTGAGTCTGATAAGTAGCCACACTCTCCCCCCAAAGTCTATTTTTGGTATTCCCCAGGGACATCATTGCTCTGTTCCCCTTGCTGTTCTGTTGCATGCCCTTAGTGTTTCACCTCAGGGTGGTGGGATCAGATTGGGCACTACTTATACACTCTATCCCCAGTGTTGTCCCCTGTAGTGCGATGGGTCACTGTCGTTTCAGTGCTGCCCTGTGAAATGAATTCCTGTGGGGAGAGAGGGTACACTCCACAGAGTTGGGATTAGGACTTGCCCCTCAAACCTCTCTATTGGATTCCTGTTTCATGCTGCTATGTTGAATTCTAATCTTGGAGCACCAGGTTGAAGTCTGGTCCCTTTTTTGCTGTGGAGATATAAACAATACCTTCCTCTTCGGTGGTTTAGTGCCGTGTTCTCGACATACCCATGTCTTTTTTTTTTTTTAATTTCCCCAACCCTCCTTTTTAGTTGGCTACCATTTGTATCCCTGAATTTGGTCTGGTCCCTGACATACTACCTGGACCTCACCACAGGAATGTTTGATACAGTAGAAGTTTTTCTGTATGCCCGTTTGCATTTTTAAGCTTACCTCAACTGATTCATTTCATTCCTGTTCTTTTGTGCTTGGCTTACTTCACTTAGCATAATTTCCTCCAGTTCTTCCCATATGCTTGATATGTTAATCACTGCTTTTTCAGGAATTGTAATACTCAATGTAAGTGCCACAGTTTTCTACTCCATTCATCTATTGATGACAATTTGGGTTGTTTCCAAATCCTTGCAATTGTAAATTGTGCAGCAATGAACATTGGAGCACAGAGGTTTGGTCATGGGTTGTTTCTTGCCTTTTATTGGTATATTCTCAGTAGAGAGATTTCTGGATCATACAGTAGCTCAATTTCTATCTGTTTTAGATATAGCCAAATCAATTTTCATAGAGGCTTTACATATGTAAAGATCTACCAGCAGTGGGTAGGAGGTCCTTTCTCACCACAGCTCCTCCAATACTTGTTGCTTTCTGATTTTTTGAATTGTGCTATCTTTGAGGGTGTTACATGGTATTGTTGTTTTAATTTGTATTTCTCATGGTTAATGATCAGGAATATTTTCTCATATGTTTATTGACCACTTGGATTTCTGCCCCTGTGGCTTCTGTTCAGGTCCTTTGCTCACCTCCACAGTAAGCAATTAGTTTTTTCTTTTTGGAAGCTAGCAGAGTCCTGTAGATTTTAGTAATATGATCTTGGTTTGATGTATTATTTCTAAAGCCAAGGCTGTGGGCTCTCTGTGAATTCTTTTGATGTACACAGGTGTCTTTTCTTCAGTATATACCACTTGACAATTTGTGACTCATCTGTGTTTGTGCCCTTCCCTATTTCTGATAGCCTATGTATTCTCTGTGCCAAAGTTCTCAGGTTGATCCCAATTCCCTCATTGATGGCCCCAATAGTTTGGGGTTGTGCCTCAAGGGCTGTGATCCATTGTGAATTTATTCTTGTGCATAGGTCTTGCTAAGGATCTTGCTTCATTCTTCTGCAGGTACATATCCATTTTTTCCAGCACAAGATGTTAAAGAGCCCATCTTCCACTTGATATTGGAGGGGCCTTATCAAAGATCAGTTGTCTGTATTGTGATGATTTTATTTCTGGGTTCTCAGTTATTGTCCATTGGTCTGAGTATCTATCATTATACCAATACCATATGGTTTTGACCACTATGGCTGAATAATATGTGCTAAAGTCAGGTAAAGCAAGCCCTCCCACTGTGTCCTTCTTCTTGAGGAGTTATCTTCTTGTTTAGGGCTTCTTCCCTCTTCATATGCAGTTGGTAATCATTTTTTTCATTTCTTTGAAGAAAGATGATGAAAATTATATTGGAATCACATTAAACTTATATAGTGCCTTCAGCAGAACTGATATCTTTACTATATTGAGTCAGCCAATTCATGGATGTGGCGGTCATGTGCTTAGGTTAATTTTATGATTGAGATTTAGGGGTGGAGTCTAGCCTATTAATCTGGAGATAGCCATTGAGTAGCCAATGAGGCCTCAATGTAGGTATGGCTTTCTCCTGATATGTCTGGGAAATCTCACGATATTTCCCTAGTGAAGATGTCAAAGATGATGAATCACGGACAAGAGAAGATGGCAGTATCTGAGGAGCCAGAGGAGAAGCCACATGACTTGGCTCTGATGGAGACAGACCTCTGAAGCTGGAGAGGCCATGTGAAGACCCCTGCTCTTGATGAGTTGCTTCTGCCACCATGGGATGCTATTGATGGACCCTGAGTCCTGGAAGCGAGGAGCCATGCGGAGACCCCTGCCAGTGCCAGGACTCTGCACCCACTAACCTGTGACTTCATCAGTCAGAAGGAGTCTTTATAAACTGATGTCAGGTATTTTGGTTAATATCGGACTTATGACTTTGTACTGAATTGGATTGGATTGCTTTCTTAATGTCCTATTTCTCTTGTATAGAAACCTTTTCCTTATATCCATATGCATGTCAATGAATTTGTTCCTCTACTCTATCTGGACTAACACAATGAGCATGGGATATTCTTCCATTTGTTGAGGTCACACTTGGTTTCTTGTAGTAATGATCTATAGTTTTCCTCAAAAATCTTTGGGGTTCTTTTAGTCAGGTATATCCCTAGATATTTCAGTTGTTCTTGGCTATTGTGAAGGGTACCACCTTTTTTATCTCCTCTTCTGTGGTCTAGTCCGATGTGTATAACAGTCTGATAAAGTCTATTTGTTGATTTTGTATCCCGCCACCCTCCCTTATTCCCCTATTGCTTCGAGTACTCCACTGGTAGAGATTTTGGGATTTTCCACATATTAAATGGTATCATCTGTGAATAACTATAGTTTCACCTCTTGTCTCTCTAGGCGATTGATATTTGATATCAATTCCTTGCCTTATGCTGTTACCTAAGGCCTCCAGTATGAGGATAAATAAGAGTGGGGAAAGGGTCATCCTTATTTGGTTCACTTTTTCAATGGGATTGTTTTCATTCTTTCTCCATTGACTATCATTGGCTTTTCATATATAACTTGTATTATATTGAGGAATTTTCCTTCCACTTCTATTTTTTTATTGTCTTAAACAGAAATGGATATAGGATTTTGTCAAATGCATTTTCCATATCTATTGATATTATCATGTGGTTCCTACAGTTTTTTTATGTAAATGTGGCGAATGATACTAATAATCTTTCATATATTGAATCATCCCTGCATCCCTGGTATGACTCGGGCATGGTGAATTTTTTGTTTTATATACTTTTGTATTCTAATAGCCAGTATTTCATTAAGGATTTTTGCCTTGATGTTCACTAGGGTTATTGGTCTGTATTTCTCAATTCTTGGGTAACCCTTGTCTGGTTTTGGTATCAGTGTTATACTGGCTTCATAGAAGAAGGTTGGAAATTTTCTGGGTTTTTTTTTCTATGTTCTGGAAGAGTTTGTGTAGGATTGGTATCAGTTCTTCCCTGAATGCCTGATAGCACCCTCCTGTGAAGCCATCTGGTTCAGCGGATTTTTTTGTTGGTAATCCCTTGATAAACATATCCATTTCTTCTATTGCAATGGGTCTGTTGAGATTCTTGATGTTCATCTGGGATAGTCTAGAAAGAGACTGTTTTACCAAAAACTTGCCAAAGTCTCTGATGTTGTTGAATTCATTGGAGTATAGTCCTTTGTAGCACTTTGAACTTATCCTTCTTGATTCACTAGGGTCTATTTTAATGTATCCTCTTTGGTATTGAAATTTGTTCCCTACTTTCTATGGTTAGGTATGCCAGCAGTCTGTTGATTCTGTCTATCCGTTCAAAGAACAAACTTTTTGCAGCATTACTTTTTTCCAGTTTTCTTTTTCCTCCTCTCCTGAATCTCAGCCCTGATTTTTTTTCTTTTCTTTTGCTATTAGGATTGTCCTGTTGACTCTGCTTTAAATGCTGTACATTTTATACAAGCATATCAATCATAACTCTTTCTTTCTTTTCCATGTTTACATGTTTGAATATAAAACTTCATCTGGTAACTGTCTTTGCGATGTCCCACAAGTATTGGTATGTCGTGTTCTCATTCTCATTTGTTTCTAGAAGCTTCCTAGTTTAATTTTAATTTTTGATCTGGATTAGTAGACATTTCTTTAGCAATAGAGTTATTCATCCTCCAATTGTTTTCTCTTGTTTTCTTCATCTTCCTTTTATTGATTTTCAGTCTTTTGGCACTTTGGTCAGAAGGAGAGGGCTGTGTGCTATGAATGTGCTTAAATTCATGAAAATTTGACTTATGCCCCAGCATGTGATTTAGCGTGTATTGAAGTCACCTACAAAAATTGTTGAGGCTGTGATTTCTCTTTCCATCTTTTCGAGTGTTTCATTGATCTATTCAGCTGGCCTCTTGTTCAGGATATATCTGCTTATAATGTTTGGTGGTACTTTGTCTATAGCTCCCTTGAACATTTTATAGTTTCCCTCCTTATCTCTTTTTATAGTTTTCCCTTTCACGTCAATTTTAGTATTGTAACCTCTTCTTGTTATGAATTTCTCTTTGCTTGGTATGTTTTTCTCCAGTCTTTTATTCTTAGCATATCTTCATCTGTATTCTTGAAATGCATCCCCTGCAGACAGAAGATTGATGGGGTATGCTTTCTTAGCCAGTCTGCTAACCTCAGTCTTTTAATTCCTGAGTTCAGTCCATTGATATTCAGGGTTATTGCATCCATCTGTGGGTTCTGTGATGTCATCTTATATTTTTTGTGTTGGGTGTTTTCCTACCTCCCTTTCTTATGAGTGTGTTGTGTGTGCGCGCAGGTTTTGTTCTTGACATTCCCCCCTTAAGGTTATGCTATCTCGTTTGCTCTGTTCTCTTTGTTGTCCACTGGGTGGGATTGTTCTATGTGGTGGTCTCCTTTTTTGGGCTCAGTGAGAACTGCTCTCCTGCCCATACTGGGTTGCCAAGGACCTTTGAAAGGACAGAGTTTTTTAAAACATATTCTTTGAGTTTTTTCTTGTCTGGGAAGACTCTTAGTTCTCTATCTATCTTAATAGTTAATTGGGCAGAGGAGCATATTTTGGGGTTTGCATTAGTTTCCTTCAGTTTTTGGAATATGTTAGTCTACTTTCTTCTCTTCTTCACAGTGACTGTTGATAGGACTGAGCGCATTCTTATTTGGGAAACTTTATGTACGATTGCTTGTTTTTTCCTACCTCTTCTCATGATTTTCTCTTTTTCTTCAAAGTTGGATAGTTTAGCTTTTACGTACTTTAGGGAATTCATCTTGGGATTCAGTCTAACTAGTGTTTTTTCAACCTCCTGAATGGTTGCCTGGTTTTCATCCATTAAGCTGGGAAAGTCTACTTCCAAGAATTTCTGTTAATTTCTTTAGTGTGTCTCCTGTGGTGATCCAATTACTCTGATGCTATTCCTCTTCATAGCATCAGATATGCCTCTTAGGCTTTCTTCAACTTCTCTAATGATATTATTAGACCTTTATTCACTTTTGGTAAGGTCTGCTTGACTGTCTTCTAGGTCACAGATGGGGTTCTTTGCCTCCTCCAATCCGTTGGCAAAGTCTGTGGGTCTGCTGCTGTCTTTTGTTACCTCTTCTCTAAGCTCTTGTATTTCTCTTTGGTTTGTGGATTTATGTCCTCTATCATTTCATCCTTTTTCTTCATTGTTTCCCTTATATCCTGTATGATTCCCAGCAGCACTCGGAAAATTTCTTTCTGTGGCAGATCAATGTCTGTTTCTTCCACACATTGTTAATTTCAGGGCATCTTTTGACATTGCCTTTTTTCCCCTCCTGTTTTCTTGTTGTTGAGGTCATTGGAACTGATTGCTATTTGAGTTGCATTGTTTTATAGGAGTCCAGTGGTATTTTCTAGCAAGTCAAAGATCACTGGGCTCACTTTGGGAGACTTGTAGGAATGCTTCTTTGACTGCCAGTCCCTAATTGCACTATGTAATTGGCCTACAGTTTTATCCTCCTTTGGCTTCACTCTTTCTGTAGTAAACCAGTATTCTGTTATCTGAAGGCAAGTTTGATGGTCCTCTTCAGGGATGCTGGTTGGGTGGTTGTGACCCACGAGAATGGTACTGCATTGTTTGATCTCACAAGAAGCCATGATGTTGTGGCTCCTGACTGCCTGAGGCAGTGCAGATGACATGTGGGTGTGACTGCTGCTATGAAAGTGCCACAGAAGGCAGGTGAGTGCTGGTCGAGGTGTACAGCACTGCGAATGCTGATCAGGGTGATACCCTGTTCAGCTAGATTACCATGGAGTTTGCGCAGAGGCTCCCGCAGCAGCATGGAGCATTGGGAGTTGTTTGACATGTTGCCTGAGGTCATGTGAGGCACTACACTAGGTGAAAGTAATTTCTGCATTTACTTGGGACCACAGAGAATGGGTAGGAGCTCCCCCATCCACATAGTCAGAATTTCCTCAGCAAGAAGGTGGGCAGGATTTCCCCAGCCACAGGCTAAGTGCTACAGAGGGCAGACGAGCAGAATTCCCCTGGAAATTTCTTTTATTCATAGGAGTTGTTGCTTTGTGTTTATTTCCCTTATTATTTTTGTTCATTCATAGGATTTTATAATTTATTTTATTTCATCTACTTGATACTTACTAAAATCAGCAAGTAATTTTGCTTTCTTATTTCCTTAAATCTTTAAAGAAACAATCCATTCTCACATTTCCTAAAAGAGATCATATCTAGTACCTGCTAGTTTACTAAAAGATCAAGGACAAATTTACTCACTAGTAAATCCTCAAAATAATAGCCTTTAATTTAACTAATAGGAATAAGCCCTGGTGATGCCACTGGTAAGTGCTTCCCTGGTGACTGAAAGACTGGCAGCAATATGAATCCACAATTCTCTCAGTGAAAGAATGATGTGACGGTCTGTTTCCCAAAAGATTGACAGCTTCTCAAACCTTGAGGGGCACTTCTACTCTATCTTATAAGATTATTGTGAATCAGACTTGTCGTGGGGACCAGAAGTTTGTTTTTATTTTATTAGAGATGTTTGAGTATTATTCCCTCCTCTATTATTCAACAATTCAAAGTGTTTGTCCAAAATTCTGCCTGAATTCTGCTTTTTTTCCCCATTGTGGATAAATTATGTAATTTCCATATAACAAATCAAATATGCTATAAAAGGAACTTAAATATTATGGCATAATACTGATTATGATATTGGTTAACAAACAAACCATATTTTGAAAGAAGGACAACTTCACATTTTGGAATGGAGGAGGCCAGACTTTGGACTTTGTCTCATGTATTTTAGACATGTTATTCAGAGTGAGAGATTCCTTCTGGGGGAGAGGCATTATGGACTGCCAGTGTGTTAGTCTGGGTAGACTAGAGAAATTCATAGATATGCATATAGATATAAGGGAAAGGTTTATATACAAGAGGAATGGAACATTGATAAAGCATCTCAACTCAGTCCAGTTCAAAGTCATAAGTCTGATAATAGCTCATATGTCCGATACCAGTCTTTAAAGTCTCCTTCTGATTCACAAAGTCACAGGACAGTGGGTGCAGAGTCCCGGCTCTGGCAGGGGACCCCTCATGGCTCCTCATTTCCAGGGCTCTGGGTCCATCAGCAGTATCCATTGGTAATAGAAACATCTCAGCACTGGCAATGGTCTCCTTGTGGCTTTTCCTGCTTCAGAGTTCTGGTTCCATCAGGTTAAGGCCATGTGGCGTCACTTCCAGCTCTTCTGGTTCATCGGATGCTGCCATCTTGTCTTGTGAGTGGAGGGACTCCCAACAACTGAGAAAAATGATTTCTCGTTGCCATGAGGGAAATACCACGAGACTTCTCAAAAATTCTCAGGAGAAAGCCATGCCCACACAGAGACCTCATTGGCTACTCAATGGCTATCTCCAGATTAACAGGCTAGACTCCACCCCTGCATCTCAATCATGAAATTGACATAGATACATGACTGTCACAGCCAGCAGAAAAATAAAGGTAATGCCCTAAACACGACAAATGGAAACAATAGCTACAACAAAGACCTCAAATGTAGCAACCTTTGTGAGGATGCTGGAAGGCTAGGCAGTGTTTTGTTCTGCTGTACACAGTGACCTCTGGTGGGGTAGCATATTACATCATGGGCTACTAGCTACAAATTCTGCAGTTTGAAATCACTACCTGCTCAGGGGGAGAGGGGAGGTGATAAGGTTTTCTAATGTTTAAGTGTTACAGTCTCAGAAACCCGCAGGGGCTACTTTACTCTGTCCTATAGCTTTGCTCTTAATTGTAATTGACTCCAGGGCAGAGAATTGAATATTGAAGGTTACTACGAAGTAGAAAAGATCCAGTAACACATGTGAACAATGATTACAAAATCAACTGTACCTAAAAACATGGCTAACATACCATAAAGAGAGAGAAAAAATAGATATAATCAATTCATCTAAGGAACAATGGAGAACAGAAAGGGAAGGTAAAGAAGGATTGACTAACAGGGAACTTTCAGGTTATTTTTTGTTAGTGCAGGGCCTAGGTCAAAACAAATACTCTCTGCCTGGCACATGGCTGGAACAGATTTCTATCAGCTTCATTCTGATAGATAAAAATTTGTTGACTTGTGTCATAGAAATCAGTAGCAAATGACTGTTACTGCTTTGTTGGAGGAACTCTCTTGAGCATGCATCCAAGTTCTCTTTGAAATATTTTTGCCTTCTTCTTTATGGTCTGTGTAGCCTGATAGCCTATGCTCAATAATTGAGTTTCTGTCTGCACTTTAGCTTTCTGCTAAAAGTACCGGGAAACCCAGCTCAAACTACTTGAACAGTAATGGGGAATTTTTGTCTGTCTTTGTGGACATCACTGCCCTGGTGGGAGAAAGAAGCCCAGCCTTGCTCCTGAAGACTGCTGCTGGATTTGAACTGACAGCCCTGGGGGCTGCAGTCCCGCACACAACCATTATGCCACCGGGGCTCAGTCCCTGAATTTTTGTCTTTCAATAGCAGTAGTTTTAAAATAGTTTGGTTTTCCAAACCAGGTTTGATTTGGCTGCTTCTTGGTGTCATAGAGAATCTAGTTGCTTTTCCATCTTTTCTCTGCTTTCCTCTGTGTCAAATTAATTCCAATGCAAACTATTTCATTAGGTAAATTCTATCTGCTGTGACAGATAAACCCCCCCCCCCCAGTTACATCATCACCCAGTACACATTATCTGGCTGACAAGCTTGACAAGGGCATCTCTTTGTCATTCAGGGTCCTATTGGGTCTGTACAATTTTTAGCTCCTTAGAGTAAGAACTCTCCATCTCCTAGCACAGTCTATGAGAGGAGTATAACTACATCTTTATCATTTTCCAGAAACAACTAAAAATACTTCTGCTTAAATTGCAGAATAGTTCTTGAGCATGTACATGATATTTCTAAGAAGGAAGGATCCAATAGTTAGGGACATAGCATTCTCTGCTACTAATGGCATCCCAAAATGACCATAGCAATTCAAGAATTCACATTACATACAATGTCATCCAGAATTAAATAGTGAATCAGTTTCTAGAAAATCTTTGAACAATAAACAAACTCTTTCCTCCATTTGGTCATAATTTATGAAAAAGGAAAAGTCTCAATTTACTCAACAAGTACCTCAGAGAGAATGTTTCAGAGTCACCAATCAATGGAAAAAAGGTACAGGATCATGTTTAGCACATCATGCTTTCTCCTCTAGTGAATGTTAGCTTTCATTGAAGTGCATTTCAAAACCTTGAAAAAACATTTTATTCCGGGCTCTTACAGCACTTATCATTAATCCATGCATCCATTGTGTGAAGCAAATTTGTATGTATGTTGCCATCATTCTTTTCAAAACATTTTCTTCCTACTGTGCCCATGGTATCAGATCCATTTTCTCATCCCTTGCCCACATTCACACCCTCATGAATGCTTGAAAAATGATAAATTCTTATCATTTTCATATATGACACTGTCCACTATCTACCTTCACCCATATTTCTGTTTATCACTCTGGGTCGTGAGAGAGGGGGTGATATGCTGATTATTTCATGCCTCCCCTTTTTCTCCCCCCACCTTCTCCGTACCGTCATTGTATTGTTACTCCCGTTAGCATTTCTGAGGGGGATTATCTCTCGTGGATTCCCTGTGTTGAGAGCTCTTATCTATACCAGTGTTCATGCGCTGGTCCAGTCGGATTTGTAAAGTAGAACCAGGGACATGAGAGTGAGTGTGTGCGTGTGTGAGGAAGCATTAAAGAACTAGAGAAATATATGTTTCATTGGTGCTATAATGCACTCTGACTGGCTCATCTCTTCCTTGTGATCCTTCTGTGAGGGGATGTCCAATTATCCACAGATGGGTTTCCACTTCTCCCCTACTCATTCACATTGATATGATTGTTTTTTGCAGGGTCTTCTGGTGCCTGATACCTGAACCTGTTGATGCCTCAGGATCACACAGGTTGATGTTCTGCTTACATGTGGGCTTTGTTGCCTCCCAGCTAGATGGCTGGTTGTTTATCTTCAAGCTTTTAAGACCACCCAATGCTATATCTTTTAATAGTCAAACACCAGCAGCTTTCTTCACCACATTTGTTTATGCATTCATTTTGTCTTCAGTGATCATGTCAGGAAAGTGAGCGTGATAGAATACAGGATTATTAGAACAAAGTGTTTGTGGTGTTCATGTATTCATGATGTCAATTTCATGATTGGGAGTTAAGGGGTGGAGTCTAGCCTGTTAATCTGGAAATAGCCAATGAGTAGTCTATGAGACCTCTGTGTGAGGGCATGGCTTTCTCCTGGGAATTCTGGGAAGTCTCGCAATATATCGCAATTGGAGAAGAGAGACTTGACTCTCAGTGTCTGGGAGTCAGTCTCTGAGACGATGAACTGCTGACAAGACAAGATGGCAGCATCTGAGGAACTGGAGGAGCCACGTGGTTTTGGCCTGATGGAACCAGACTTCTGAAGCTGGAGAAACCATGTGGAGGCCCCTGCCAGTGCTGAGTTGCTTCTACCACCACTGGATGCTGTTGAGAACCCTGTGCCCTGGAAGCGAGAAGTAATGGGGAGACCCTTGCCAGTGCCAGGATGCTTCAAATTCATGTGCCTTGTGAGTCAGAAGGAGACTTTATAGACTGGTATCAGACATATGGGCTAACATTGGATTTATCAGCTTAGACTGGACTGGATTGGGATGCTTTCTCAATGTTTCATTCCTCTTGTATATAAACCTTTCCCTTATATCCATATGTGTATCTATGAATTTGTTTCTCTAGTCTACCCAGAATAACACAGTCTTCTTGTATTGAGGGAGTACTTGAGTAGAGGTTCAATGTCCATCTGCTACCTTAGTTCTTTACATATAAATATATGTACATAGATCTATGCCCCCACCGTTATATATAAATATATTTGCATATATATGTGCCTGTATGTATACTCTATAAATGTCCTTTGCCTCATAGTCCTTTCTGTATTTCCTTTCACTTTCCTCTTGTCACACTATCATATTCATTCTTCATTTGGTTCTCAGTAATTCCTTTTGGCTTTGTTGCCCTTGATCAAACCCCATCAGGCATGTTATGCCCTCCTTGCCATCTATTTTAGATCACTCGTTGTTCCTTTGTCCCTGAGTTTGTTGATCATCCCTCCTGTCCCTTACTTTTGCCTCTTCCTTGTGCCCCCAGAACTTTCTATTCCATTGTTTTCTCCGTGGGAATGTTCAGCCTGTCTATCTTATCTAGAAAGACATGAGAAAAAAGACTATAAATAGTTCCAAGTCTGTGTGTTGACTTTTATGAGTATTTTCAGATCAAATATGATGAGGTATCATGCCTTGCACATTTTGGAAATGTTGATTCTACATTGTATTTTTGCTAATAAAGGAGAATAAAAATACTTGTCAATTTTGTCAGATATTTATTCCTTACACTTCAATTTTCAAATTTCACAAATGCCTAATTTTCTTGTAACTTGACGTCAGACCCTAAGATACAAGTAGAGCGCACTTATTATTAATAGGGGTTATCAAATCAATGTCCAAATAAGTGACACAAAACTTCACCATCTTTACTTCCAAGGAGCATTTTTCCTGTACTTCGTTCAAACCAAATTTGTTATTTTTTTTGTGCAGTCCATGATACATTCAATATTTTTCACCAGCACCATTATTCAGATACATCTAGTCTTCTTCAATCTTCCTTATTCAATATCCAACTTTCAAATGCATATTAAGCAATTGTAAAAACATTGATAAGGTCAGGCACACCTTAGTCCCCAAACTAACATTCTAATTTTTCAATACTTGAAAGGGATCTTGTGCAGCAGACTTATCCAATGTAATGTGTTTGTTTTATGTCTTCACTGTTGTTACCTTAAGCATTGATTGTGGATCCAAGCAAGGCAAAATCATTGACAACTTCAATCTTTCTCCATTTAACATGATGCTAACTACTGGTCCACGTTTGAGAATTTGGGTCTTCTTTACATTGAGTTGTAATCCACACCAAAGGCTTAATCTTTTTCAGCACATTCTTGAAGACCTTACCACTTTCAGTAAGCTATAAGGTGTCATCTGCATACCACATGTTGTTAATAAGTCTTCAGTCAATTCTGATGCTACATTCTTATTCATACAATCCAACTTCTCTCCTTTGTTGGTAAGCATACAGTTTGACAAAGTGTGGTGAGAGGATACAATCCTGACACACACTGAATTTCAGGGTCTGAATTTACACCACCAATTATACCTGTGTTCTGTCGGCACAACTGTCTCTTCATACATGTGTAAGTTCCTCATAAGCACAGTGAAATGTCCTGGAATTCCCATTCTTTTCAACATTATGCATAGCTTATTATGGTCCACACAGTACAATGTCTTTGTATAGCCAATGAAACACAAGTAATCTTCTTTCTGGTGTTCTATCTTTTGAGCCATGATCCATTTAACATCAGCAATGATATCCTTTGTTCCACATCCTCATCTGAATCTGATTCAAACTTTTGACAGCTCCTTGTCATTATACTGCTCAGCCATGATTATCTTTAGCAAAATTTTATTTGTGGGTAATATCAATGACATAATTTTATAGTTTGAGCATTCAGTTGGGTCCCCTTTCTTTGAAATGGGTATAAATATGGATCTCTCCCAGTCCATTGGCCAAGTGGCAAATTTTCAAATTTCCTGGCATAGATGAGTGAATGCTTCCAGTATTTTTTCAAGTTTCTGAAACATTTTTGTGGGCATTCCATCAATTCTTGAAACCCTGTTTTTGGAAACTGCATTCAGGGCAGTTTTAACTTCTTCCTTTAGCACCATGTGTTCTTGCTTATGCTACCTACTGATGTTCTTGACTGTGGATTAGTTTTGGGGGGTACGCATTGAGTTGAACAAATTGTGTAAAATAACCTTTACCTCTTGCCACAATGCCAATTTAATATGGGCTAAATGCCGTCCAAGGCCAGGACCAAGAACAATTAGCTAAATGTTATTTTATGTTAGAAGATTATGACAGATTAGAGAATCTTGCCAATTTACATACAGAAAACCATAAATTACTTCCAGAAGTAGCACAAATGTTTGTGAGAGTTGGAATGTGTGAACAAGCTATGACAGCATTTTTGAAATGTAATTAACCAAAGGCAGCAGTAGATACCTGTGTACATCTGAACCAATGGAACAAAGCTGTAGAGCTGGCTACAAATCATAGAGTGAAAGAGATTGGATCCCCGCTCACTAGGTCTGCTTCTCATCTCTTGAAAAAGAATAATACTCTTGATGCCACAGAACTCTATCAGAAAGCCAATGACTTTTTCGATGCAGCTAAACTGATGTTTAAGATTTCAGATGAAGAAACGAAGAAAAGAACTAAACCTCTGTGCGTAAAGAATCTCTACGTGCTGCCAGCTTTACTTAGAGAGCAATACCATGAGCAAATAAAAAATGCCCAATGGGGAAAAGTTAAAGGAAAGAGTCCAGAGGTTACTTCTGATTTGGCTGGTTTGCTGGAAGAGGATGTTCTGTCTACATCTAATCATTTCACAGACAATGCTTGCAGAGGGGCTGAGGCATACCACTTCTTTATCCTTGCACAGACGCAACCCTATGAAGGACATGTGGACACGGCCTTGAGGACCGCTTTCCACTCTGAAGACTCTGAGACTATGAAGATATTATCCCTGCAGTTGAGATCTACTCTCTGTCAGCAGAGCTTTTGGTCCCTGCTCAGAAGCTTTCATTAAACTGGAATCCTTAGATATATTCAGTCCGCAACAGAGAAAACGATATGAAGATCTTGCTCTAGAAATCTTCACTAAACCAGCAGAAAATCTGAAAACAGCAGAAAATCTGAAATGGGCAGCCTTCTAGAAGGTGGGGAAGGAAAACTGCCCACAAATGTTGCCACTGGCAGTGCCATCACTGAGCATCAATTCTGGATCTGCAGGGTGTGTAAGCACTGCATGCAGGCTCAGGAACGCAGCAACTACAACTTCTGTCCACTGTGCCACAGTCCAGTTAGCTAGAAAAGCACAGAGGTGTATTTATGGCAAAACGTATCCTACGTCCCTATATACCTGATCAACAAGCATGAACTACGTATGCAGTTTTTTACCAGTATGCAGTTTTATATAAAAGGAAGAATGAAAATGAGCTCATTGTTTCTTATAGTTGTATTCTTCTGTAGTTATTTAAAATAATAAGGATGAGTTTGGTACAAAAGTATAATTATGAAATAATGGGGTTGGTTTTAGTAAACTATCTATAGTAAAAAAAATCTGGCAATTCTCCATCTGATCTAATCCATATGTAATGACCATGTCACACTGGATAGTCATGCTAGGATCCAAGCTGCTGAGCAAAACATCAACACACTCATTAGCAGCTGTCAACACAGCCTCAGAAAAGAATACTTGGTTTGCAGACATCACACAACCTTTCAGGTTTGAGGGCAATATCCATAAGGGTCTGAATTTTAAACTTTAATAGTACAGTAAGTCTATTTTTGAAATAGTATTACATGTTGAAGTTTTTCTTACATCTTAACTCTAATTCTTGCAAAAAGACTTAAGGTAGGACTTATTATGGTTGTTTTGGGTTTTAAAATATGAAAAATTCTAAGATTTAGTGGTGTTACTAGTTTCTCCTTCCTGTTTACTTGGCAATATAACCAGGACTCCCAACACAAATAAATAAATTCACTACCCCCAAGTCTATTCCAACAACACTTAGTGACCCTCTAAGACAAGGTAGAACTGCCCCTGTGAATTCCCATGACTGTAACTGTTTACAGAAGGGATCAAGTGGTGTTTTCGAACTGCTGACCTAGTAAATAGCAGCATAAACCAAAACCACTATACCACCAAGGCTCCTAAAGCAGATATTGGTAATAGCAAATTAAAAAATAATAGTATTGGTGGTCTTATGGTGATATCAAATAATATGTTTGACATAGACAAGGTAACAGAGATATAAAGCTCCTAAATATTCAAAGTTAGCTGCCTCATTCCTTATCTTCATCCAAAGCCCCTGCTACTTCTCCTTCACACACTGCTTCTTAGCCACTGTCCTGCAAAATTGGTTCACCTTTCTTTGCATAGTCAAGCTTCCACTAGTAGGTCTGAGTTTGGAAATTAGTCTCAGACAGTGTGTTTCCAAATTCTAATTAGGACTCAAAATTTGTTGTTGAATGCAGGTCATTCTTTGCCTAGTGGGTCAAATGAAAGCCTAGTGGGTCAAGGTCCTAATTAGTCTAAAATTCCCTCAAAATCATTTTCTGATCAGAATCGCTTTGCTTGAGCTTGCCAGTTATTGGATCTCTCATGGCCTGTGAGCATTTACAAAGGTAAAAAGACGTAGGAAAATGTTCTCCTTCAGTCAAGACTGATCTCAAAAGGCCATTTAAAAAAGAATATTTATTCATCTTTTGATAAATCAGCACACTGCTGAGCCCAGAGGAATGAAAGTTGTTAGCATCTGATCATCTGAATGGAGCTTGAGGGCTGGAAAATAGTTTTAGTCTGAAATATGAGAAAGCACTCTAATTTCAAAATGATTCCTGTCAATGCCTCAAGCTACACTAGACTTCCAAATATACACTAAATATATTTAGCCCTAGTTTTGGAAGAGCTCATATAATACTGTTAAGAACAAAGTATGGAATCAAATGTTGCTGAAAATTAATAAATCATTTGTTAGTTTAAAAGTGTCTAGATCAATATTAATAGCAGCCTGCATTAGAGTGTTTTGGTAACTCATCCTGTCTCAAGAAGGATGTGTAGTATGTATTGTGTCCTAGTATTTAACAAATTATAATATTGATTTTTAGGGCTGAGCCCCAGTGGCATAGTGGTTGTGCGCGGGACTGCGGCCCACTGGGACGGAGGTTCAATTCCAGCAGTGGAGCTGGGTTTCCTACTCCCACCACCGGAGAGTAGTGATGCCCCCCCCAAAAAAATATTGATTTTTATAATTACATAGGCAGTAAATGCAATATACCAAATAGTCTTCTATATTTGGAAAATAAGACTTTGCTGAATAAGAAAGACCAAGGAAGAACTGACTCTCACCTCCTGTACCTTGACGCATCATTAGGAAAGGACATCATGCTTAGTACTAAGTTGAAAGTCAACCCAAACAGAGGAACCCCTCCATGAGCCACAGAGTGCCTTCAGCAATGGGCTCCGGCCCAGCAACAGCTGAGAAGGTGGTGCAGGGTCAGCCAGTGTTTCCATATATTGTACATTGGGTCATTGTAAGCTGAAAGTGAGTCAAGGGCACCTACATGCATGAGATTGAAATCCTGACACCATAAGAAGTAAATATTTTATATTTGCTTTCCCATGTAAGGAAATTTTTACTTCATGCAATGGCATTTCAAAAATTACTTCTTTGTTCACCTTTATCGTTACTGGAAGTGTAATTGCTTGGTAGCACTGGTGGGGTATGGGTTAAGTGTTGGGCTGCTTTCTGCTTGGTCTTCCACTGGAAATGACCAACCTCTTCTCAGAAGAAAGATGTGGGTTTCTACTCCCATGAAGAGTTAACAATCTCCGAAATGCACAGTGGAATCGCTTTGAATGGACACCAATTCAATGACAGCAAGTTTGGTTTGGTTTGGAGATATTGACTGTTTCTTCCAGTTCCCAAAAGAAGTTTTCAAATTCTGATTGACTATAATTGTTATTTACACTTTATGGTCTGTGTTCCTAATATAATACAAATATCTTTAATCTACATCCTGGGAATTCACCCCTGTATTCAATTATATGTATAAATACATCCTTATGGGCCAACACATTTCATTTTTAAAAATAAACAAACCCTAGAGATGATAAAATTATTCTATCTAGTGTGACAAACATTGAAATTAATTTTAAAAAATTGATTTTAAAACTCTATCTCTCGGCTCATTCCTGGTGTCCTTGTGGTTGTGTGCGGGACTGCAGTTCACAGGGTTGGCGGTTCAAATCCAGCAGCAGCTCTGCGGGAGCAAGGCTGGGCTTCCTATGCCCACCAGGGCAGTAATGGCACAAAAAACAAACAAACAAAAAGCTCTACCTCTCAATTCCCACAACTACGGTGTTCACTAAAAAAACCCTGGTGGCTGGTGTCTACAAGGAGCCTTGGAGAAATTGTTGGGTATGTGTTGACCGGCTAACCTTATGAGGTCAGTGGTTCAAATGCACCAGCCAATCTGTGGGAAGAGTAGTTTGCCTACTCTTTTAAAAAAGCCTGGAAACTCCTCTACAGGGTGTCTGTGAATCCCAGTCCGCTCAATGGCACTGGCAGGATGAGTGCTATGGCACTGGGCAATGTGAAAAAATGTTCTCTGGGGAGGCACTATTCTTCTTGTTTTAAACTAAGAAGTTGTCTTTTTTTTTTAAATAAGTATGATTTTTTCATTGATTTTCTTTTATTTTTTTAATTATGAATCAGCTCATTGTTCCTGTATTTTACAATTTAAACAGAGTATCAAACCTCCATGTCGCTTAGTGAAAGCCTTTTTAAAGCCAGTTATGATATTATGCTTTGTTTCTAATGTAGATTCTCTCATATATGCAATCTTGAATCTAAAAAAACAGTGCAGATGCTTAAAAGGCATGTTTCAGAACTAAATAATCCATTAATGGGTATTTAAAGTATTGAAACCAACAAACAAATAAATAAAGTATGGAAACAAACACATGAAATTAGTCATATGTATTCATTGCCGTGTTATAAATCATTCATATGGTTACTGATATTGGAGTTTTAAGCTTATTGGTTTACCTTTAATGGTAGTACGGTAAGCCTAATGTGCAGCCTAACCTTTTTTAGTATGGATAAGAAGGTGGGTTTTGTGGGTATGCTGTTAAGTGCAGGAAACTACAGAGTCAAATGTGGACCCCTGAAATCTCCAAAATGGAAAAATAGGAAAAGTGCAATATCTTTGTGAGTCTTCACAGAATCCTCTGAATTTCAGATTACCATGATAAGATTACGTATTTAAAAGACCTGTTTGCTTGAAAGATCCTGGGTGGCACCAAGGTTAAATCACTCAGCTGCCAACTGAAATGCCAGCAACTTGTTATTCAGTGCCATCAAATCCGTCCCAATCCATCGTGATCTTATGCACAACAGAACTGAACAGAGCCCCCTCCTATGCCAGCCTGACAGTTGTTTCTATGTGTGAGTGCTTTGTTGCAGTTACAGTGTTAATTCATCTCCTTTAGAGTCGCCTCTCCTTCCCTGCCTCTCTATTTCATTAGACATGCCGTCTTTCTCCAGAGACTGGTCTGTCCTGACAACATGTCCAAAGTATGTAAGATGAAGTCTCACCATACTTGCCTCTAAAGAGCACGCTGGCTGTTCTTCTTCCAAGACAAATCGATCTGTCCTTTTAGCAGTCCATGGTACTTTCAATATTCATCTCCAGTGCCACGATTTAAAATGCACCAATTATTGTTTGGTCTCCTTCTTTCCAGTCCAACTTTCACAGACATATGAGGCAACTGAAAGTACCATGGCTTGGATCAGAATCCCTTTAGTCTTCAGAGTAACAGCCATACTTTTCAGTCCTCTCCAGGTCTTATGAACCAGATTGATCCAACTCAAGGAGTCATGATTTCTGCTTCCATGAGCATGGATTGCGGATCTAAGCAAGACAAAATCTTTCACAACTTTCACCCTTTCTTGATTTGCCATGATGCTATCTATTGGCCACGTTGTGAGCATCTTGGTCTTCTTTATATTGAGTTGTAGTCCATACTGAAGGTTGCAATCCTTGATCTTCGTCAGCAAGTTTGTCAAGTTCTCCTCTCTTTCAGCAAGCAAGGTTGAGTGATCTGCACATCACAGGTTGTTGATATGTGTTCAGCTGCCAACTGAAATGCCAGCGTTTAGAAACCCACCAGTTCAGCCACTGCTTAGGGAAAAGATATGCCAGTCTGTGCCTGGAAAGATTACAGTCTATTGAGCCTTTCTTTTCTCTCCTATGGGGTCTCTATGAGTGAGCATTGACTCGAAGCTTAGGTTTCTGAGACTAATTAAAAGATGTAGGTTGAGTGACTAGAAACTAGGATCTACTCCCCAAATAAAACAATTAAAGTAAAGCAAGGACAATGAAAATTATTGGGTAAAGACAAAATAGCATTTTTATAGTATTTTAATTTCATTACCAAAGGATTTTTGTTTTTTTATGCATTTGTTCACAGCTTTCTTATTCAATCTTTCTCTAGATTAACCTTAAATAAGTAAGTAAAGGAGAATTTTTTTTAAAACCAAGTTATTATGTTTTCTGGTTCTGCATTTTCAATAATTAATAGACAAAATGTTCAAGCCATTTCTTTACTATAATTCTATTACCTGAAACTTTAAAACAAGGAATGAAAAAAAGGGGGGGCTGAGCCCCGGTGGGGTAGTGGTTGTGTGCGGGACTGCGGCCCACTGGGATGGAGGTTCAATTCCAGCAGTGGCTTCACAGGAGCAAAGGCTGTGCCTCCTACTCCCACCACCAGAGGGAAGTGATGCCCCAAATACAAAAAAACGTAATGAAATAATTATCTAAAACACAAGATTATGAAAAGCACAAGATATTTCATGCTAGTAGGTGAAATAGTTCCTCAGAAATATTTCAGTGAAACTTGGTCCATTAAAATTAGAGTATTTGGCAGTAATTCTAATCATTATCCATATTATAGAACGCATTTTCTCCTTTCTTCTAACTTATGACTATTTCAACTTATTACTATTGCTCTGAGAACAGAGTTTGGGTTCTCAGCTTTAGAAGTTCAAGTGAAAACAAGTTATACAAGTGTCTGAGAAACCCACCTGTTCCCAAGCTTCATTAGTCAGAGGGAAAGTGGTTACTCAAAAGACAAACTGGACTATGTCTAATATTTTTTCAAAAGCCTTTCCTCTCACGTGGCAATTTCAACCATTAAACATATGAAATATGCAGATGATGTCAGGTGACTATCTACAGTGTTCAATTCTTATGTATTGAGGACCTTTTATGTGCTCATCACTGTACTAAACAATGGAGTATAAAATGAGCAAAGCAAAACATGTTAAAGAAATACATAATGTGTTGAAGAACAATAAATGTAAAAGCAGAGACCCACAAAACAGAATCTCTTATTTTATGTTACTTGGTCAAGGACTTTCTCTGACTAGATTACTTTGGAGAGAGGCACAAAGGATGTGAGGAAATAAGTATGTTTGGGACAGAGCAGAAGAGAAAATACGAAAATCCTGGGAGCAGCATGAACGAGGCCTATCCGACTGGAGATCAGAAAGTGAAGGGCAGTTGAGAAGATGAAGTCGAAGTAGTGGAGGGGCATGAGAATTTGACCTAGAGTTATAGCTTCCTAAATGGTGAGAAATACAGTGTTAAAAGCACATACTTGTGAGGTTTCTATTACAACAATAAGAAACAAAGATAGTTGCCAAGTCAGAAATTGTCACTGCTGCTGTGGAGTGAAATTATTTGGTTTGTCTCTTCTACTTATCATCTTTATGGGGTCAGTGACTGGTAGGAATATGAAAATTAGGTGTAGAGGTCCCTAAGGAGAGGATTGAGCAGTTTTGTCCTTCCACTGGTTTTAAATATGAGCTACATTAGATGCAAGAAAAGAGGACTCAAAAGACCACAAGTGAAGAAGTGTGAGATAACTGTCTGAAGTGGAGGCAGGAGGGCCTCTGGCTGCTACAGCACTAAGACCAGGAGACAGAGCAGAGGTGTAACCCTGAGATTTAAGGCAGAGCAGAGTCCTCTGAGCCTACAGACTAAGTAAATTTGAACACCTTTGGGCAGGAGGATGGCTTGCAGAGTAGACTGTGATTTGATTAGCACTAAAAGGAGCTTTGTAACATTTGCCTAAACAGTGCAGAGGCCACATAGACCAAAAAGACACACCTGACAGCATAGCTGGGAAAATGCGTTGCAGACTAAAGAACTGCGCTCTTAAGAATTTGTAACCTGTTCACTTTCCTAATAAATCCTGATGCACCCGAGTACTGTCTGTGCGTTCTGTATGACCAATGCAGTGAATGGTGAAACCCGGCATTGAAGCAGTGTCCTGAGAAGGACGGATTGTGTCAGAAAAGGATGACAAAAGTTGGATGGTGGAAGCATGGCCGACCTCTGCCTCAGATGAGTCATTTTGGGGCCCCTTTGTGAGTCAGAAATGGCCAGACCTGACCATTTATTCCTACATGCAAAGTTTTTTTTTCCATTAAAATTTCCAGAAAGTCAGACAGCAAAATTTAAACTAACTCAATTAAAGGGAAATCTTTTGAAGTTGAAAGTGAGTGGGAAAAATACCACAAAGCCTGTCCAAAGCCATTTGGAGTAACACTTGTAAAAAAAATAGATGATCTTTTCCCTTAACTGAAACATGGCAAAATAATTATGATAATATATCTGAGAATTCTTTGAGGGGAAAGTTAAGAACTAAATATCAAGTTTTTTAGATCTCTGCACAAATACTGCAGTAGCTCAAAAGGACCAAAATCATGAAACATGAGGGTTTTTTTTTATTTAAATGGAAGGTTGTTTTTGGAGATAGAGTTAGAAAATTATTTAAGTGGATTAGGGATAGAAATTGTTTAAGCAAATTTTATCTTGTACCATAAATGCCATGAATTAGCTGTTAAAAGTAATAACAATTTGTAAATTATTACAGGTTCAAGGGGGAGGTGTAGTGGGGAGGGAGAGGAAATATGGGGAGCTGATACTGGGGGCCTAAGTGGAGGGAGGATGTTTTGAGAGTGATAATGACAACAGATGGCAAATGTGGTCTGCATACAGTTGACATATGTATTGACTTTGATGGCAGTTATATGAGCCCCCAATAAAAGGATTTATAAAGCAAGGAGGGGAAAAGAGGAGCTTATATCAAGGGTTCAAGTAGAAAATATTTGGAAATGAAGATGGCAGCATGTGTACAAATATGCTTGATACAGATGATGTATGGGCTGTTATAAGAGCTGGAAGAGCCCCAATAAAATCATTGGGGGGGGGGAAGGAGAAAGCACTATTCCTATAGCAACAAATGTGATCAATATGCAGAGGAATTAGCCATCTTTGTTTCTTGATATAAATATTAGATCCTAATAGCCCAATGCAACTTTTAATACTTAAAGAAGATGGCCCCACCTCCAAACCCAATCGACTGGGTTCCTGCCAATTCGGACTCGTGGCAACCTTACAGAAGAGGACAGACCTGTTCCTTTGGGCTTCCCTGTACAGACGTAGACAATCTCATTTTATCCCCAGATGAGGCTTCAACAAATGTCATGGGTGGTCATATCTGACATCCTCTGACTTCCCTAATGCCCAGAGGTAGATATGCATCCACGCTCTGTCCCTTTTTACCTATTCTGACACCAGTCATCCCTCTAATTCTGTATGAGGTTAGATAATATGTTGCAATGACCTCACAGACAATGCTCAAAACTAACAGGGTGATTGGTGAGGTTAATAAATCTTAACACGTTAAGATCATCAGTCCGTAAGGATACTGCTATCAGTCGACAGCAACATCTCTTCAGCCAGCAGCCACATCTTTCCCTAGTGCTCAGTCTTTCTGCCATATGGTCAGTTGACCTTCACCTGTCACTCTGTCCACAGTTCCATAATCTCAGGGCGGATGAGGGAGGGATACCCCATAGGCTGGCACTGCTCCGTTGAGTCTTTGTGCCATAGTCTCTTAGCATCTGCCCTCAGCAGCCTCTGCCACTTTCGACAGAGATCTTGAGCATCCTCTTCCACTGTCCTGGGCTTTCTTTGCTGCTGTTTCAAAGATCATCCCATACCTGTGGCACACACCTGACTTGCATGGCTTCACCCAGTTCTTTGGTGGGAGTTAGGGAGGCTTGAATACAAGTGCCACAGTAAAGAATTTTACTCCACCATGGATTGAAGCACGCACCCTTCAGGTAGTAGCCCAAAACTTAAACTACAGAGCCAGCCACCTGAGCTCCTTTGAAATATTCAATTTATGTACATGTGATGTCATAGAAAGCAGATCAGTACAAACTAGAAACACATTTGCATTGAAAAAGCATGTGACTTATTATCAAAAAACAAGCACCCAAAGATGATATACATAATGACTAACTTTAGGTATCTTTTTACATAAACATTACTGGGTACAAAAGAAATATAAACATAGAGAGTAACAGAGTCAGATAGACATAATTCTAGCATTATTTTGAGTAGCCCAATGGAATATCCTAGTTTCCTAAAGTGATCTGTGATTTATATACTTATTCCTAGTGGATGAATATATATAACTACTCTCTTTGAGACCAATATGAAAAAACTCTTGGAAAAATATCTGAAGACTTTAATCATGAAAGAAATATCTACATCCTGTATGCCTCCTCCTCTTTCGCAGGAACTAATCTAAGCAGAACTGTATAAGATTTTTAACAGGAAACAGGAAAGCTACCTAGTTTCATATAATTATCTCCTTACCTTGGCTTAGTGTATGAGATATTTTTCAGCTAACTTTTATCAACTTCTGAATTCACTTATTATGTGACATTGTTAGCCTCACTCTGGATGAAAATGGCACTTGGTAGTGGCACCACGGGATCATTTTTACTTATAATCAGGTGAGAGCCTTATCAAATAACAGATACATGATGAGGCACAGAATGAAATATGAGTTGTTGGTAAACAATAATCCCATTGAAAATGTCTAGCTTGACTTGACTGGAAGAGTTGAATCCATAGTGGGGAAAATATGTTTGTTTGCCAAATGACAGATTCTTAGTGCAAATTTTAAACAAAGCTGGGTGGAGAGCATAAAACTTTCCAGTGCTCGATTAAGTAGCCCATATGTTTAAAGTAGTTATAAATTGTTTCAAGAAAGGAATGAAATGTTAGCCTGATGATGTGAAATTGGTTTTCTTGCATTGGGTTCATTGAAAAGCATATGAAACAAACATCTCAGCTTTAAAAATGCCATGAACGCAAAGGGAAGAGACTTCTTTTTAGCATATTTGAAAAGACTTCCCCTGCCAACCAAATGGGTGGTGTAAATATAAAGAAATCACACTCTGCATATCATATCCTGTCATTCGATATGAACTACATATTCTCTACTTTCATTCTTTCTAATATGTACTTTACCTAGTTGCCTTTTAAGTCATCTAACATTGGTTACAAAACAGAATAACACATTGTTTAGCTTTTCAGAGAGTAGCAGAGAGCCAGGTCTGGTCTGCTGACTAAAGTGAAAATAATAGGAGCCTGAAGAGGAGGAAAAGAAACCCAGTGTTGTGTTGACTGGTTTCAGTGGCCAGAAGCAACTTTGGAAAGGGCTGGTGAAATAACCCAACATCTGACGAGGAGAACAACTCTGTATGCTCTTTTCTACCCCTTCCCTGAAACCTACTCTTCACCCAGAAGCCCGAGCTCAAGAACTACTCTTTTCACTCCTCCTTCCATGTATTATTTGCAAGTTATTACCAGAATAGTGTAGACTTCAAGGTGTATATTTTACAGGACTCACAGTAAGGCACCTTATCAAAAGCATCAGTAAAGATGGGGCTCCCTGGTAACTATATACAGTAACTCTTTGTGAGGTAAAAAATATAATAAAGCAAAATGTGATGTAATGAATTTTTATCAGTTACCTTATCTGCCTGGAATACATTATTGATTTTGATATATTTTGATTTTATTGTAATGTATGATTATTTAATAGATCATTGTTCTGATTTTCTGAAAGGAATCAGAACTTTAACCTGTTTTATATGTATAGAGTTGAATGCAATGATTTAAAGGTCAACAATCTGAATGCATTATCTAAGAATAAGCTGGCATACTTGTTTATTACTAATAAAAGTAATGATAAGCATTAAGAATCACACTAAATGTAGATTTATGGAGTACACAGTGTATTGAGCACTTACTATATGTCAAGTGTTGTGTCAAATGCTTTAAATTCTACCAATGGCTATGAGAGGGATGACTATACACTGCCATTTATTTGTAGGAAAGCTGAGACCAGAGAAGTTAGGGAATGTGTAAAAATTCAATGATTGACAAATAACAGGGGCTAGATTTAAATTAAGATCTGATTTCAACACCTTTGCTTTCATGCCTGCCTTTCATTAAAATGTTAAATAAAGAAGTTAGGAAGATTATAAATGTCAAAATATTTTACTAAATTATATAAAATGAAATATTCAGAAGGAAAAGTATTAACTTATAAGTGGAAATGTCTTGCTTTAAAAAAGTCTGTCTTTTTTATTTATTTTGATATTTCACCCAGTCTAAAACTGCAATCCAGTTTTAACAATGTGAATTTATTTAAAATCTCACAATGTCTTTATATCATCCTTGAATTTGGGGAGAAGTGTCGGTTTTAATCTTCCCAGTTTGTTCCTGACTTTTTTGGTCTTGTTCATTCCAGATGGAAAACTAGTAATTATTTTGCCTTGAACTCCTCTGCTGGCCTCTCCCTATGTCATTCCTTTGATCATTTGAAATTCTGTCATATAAACTTCTAACAATTCAGTTACACAAGAAGTCCCTGATTTACAGGTTGATTTTGTTCCAAAGGTTTATTTGTAGGTCAGGTATGAACACGAAACCTATCCATTCTTTTTTAAAAAAAAAACTTGCAAGTGGGAGTTTGACCCACAAGCAAATTACAAAAGCCTTAAAAATGAATAAGATAGGCTGGAGTAGAAGGTTTGCATGCTCCCTTGAGTTCTGAGTCATCGGAAAAGTAAAGCTAGAAAAGGAAGATAGATTGAATTTAACACAAATATATAAGTTCTCTATAATTGAAAAATCAATTCAAAATAAGATACAAGAATATTTTTAGCCCTTAATGTAAAACTTTGGTCAGGAAGCAAAATAAAATGGTCAAGTCAATAAAAGTTGACATCTTCTTCCAGTGTAACATCCATGAGATAGAATAGATAGCACCTGTGATCACAATTAATACGAAGAGTGAGCCCAATGGAACTTTCACTGGATCCAACAAACCCAATGGAACGCACATGATTAAATTCTTCGAGCCAGTGGAACTCATATACTTAATCCAAAAATCCCTTAGCTATACCAATGTCTTTCAAAGTACAGGGTGTGCCTCCCAGTAAGTGTGTAATGCAATCCAAGAGGAAAGGAAGAAATTGTCTATATAAAACCAATTCGATTTGTTTAGATTTGAAAACATTTGCTTGCAAGCACTACATTAAAAATGGTTATGGAAAAGAATATTGGCAGTACTGTGGACTGCCAAAAGGAAAAACTAATCTGTCATGGAAGA
Source organism: Nesogale talazaci (assembly GCA_004026705.1). Lineage (NCBI taxonomy): Eukaryota > Metazoa > Chordata > Mammalia > Afrosoricida > Tenrecidae > Nesogale > Nesogale talazaci. Next base: position 179,318 of record PVJH01000240.1, on the reverse strand, counting down.
AGTACAGCCAGAGCGCTCCTTACAGACAAGGATGACGAGACAGTCTGAAGTATTTGGGGCATGTTGTTGGGAGAGAACCATCCATGTAGAAGGATGTCATGCTGGGTAAAGTAGAAGGGCATCAAAAAAGAGGCAGGCTCTCAAGGAGGTGGGTTGACACAGTGACTACAATAATGTTCTCGTGTAGATGTGTGAAGATGTGTTTTATTCTGTTGTGCATAGGGTGACTATATATTGGAACCAACTCAATGGCACCCAACAACATATCTGCAGTAATCTACTTTCCAGTGTCCTTTGTTTGAGGGTAAGGATATTCATATGCCTAGTCTGAGGTAGTTTAATGAAGGATTAATTTGGGTAGGGGAGTATGAAGATAGATTTGGAGCGTTGACTATCATCTGTAGCCTTCTGTGAACCAGGTGCCAGAATGTAAGCCCCAAATGCTGGTCCTTCCTCTGCTCTTGAATTTTATTATTTATAACCTTTGGGTAACATGGGCTGGTGTGCTTTCTTCATGTGTACTAGGCTGACATACCATTACATGACTGCTTGCAATAAGACAAGCTTTTAAGACCACAGATGCTATTGTTTTGATAGCCTGTCACCATCAGATTTCTTCACGACACCTTGCTAAAACATCTATATTTTCATTAATGACTTTATGATGGCAAGTATTGAGCAGGGTCACATTGTAAGAACTACAATGAAGTGAGAGCTCAAAATTTATTCAACAGAGTTTAAAGTGGAGTTTCCAGATTAAAAATAGACTGCAGAGAAAGACTAGGTTGTTCACATTTGAGAAATTGCCCATTAAATACCCAAAAGATAGTGTCTACACATTATCAGGAACATTGATCATATTTAAGTTTAGATTCGAATTGAAGACAACAAAAAACAACTCAAGAATGGATTTGATGCATTAAACACAAATTACAGAAGAACTGAGGAGCGATGGGATGACTTCAAGAAAATCATATGTGAAGAAAGCAAAAGGCCATTTAAAAAACAGGAAACAAAATATTAAACTGGATCTCAAAAGAGTCTCTGAAACCATCTTAATCAGAAAGTTGTGCTGGCAAATGGAAGAAATTATGAAGTCAAAGAATTGAACAGAAAGCTTTAAAATGCAGTTCAGAAGGACAAAGTAAAATATTATAATGAAATGAGCAAAACCTGGAATTACAAAACCTAAAAGAAAAACACACTCAGCATGTCTTACACTGAAGTAAGGAAAAACTTACAAAGAAGTAAGGAAAAAACTTACACCTTGAATTGAAATCATGAAAGATTTTGTAGGAAAAATATTGAGTTATACAGGAAGCATCAAAAAAAGAGGGAACGAATACACAGTCACGGTATTCAAAAGAGCTAGTGAATATTCCACCATTTCAAGAGGTCACATATGAAAATGAATCAAAGGTACTGAAGGAAGAAGTCCAAAGTGCACTAAAAAAATTAGTTCAAAACAAGGCTCCGGTAATTGATAGAAAACCAAATGAAAAGTTTCAACAAGCTGATGAAGCACTAGAAGCACTCTCTAATGCCAGGAAATTTGGAAGACTGCTATTTAGCCAACTGATTGGAACAGAGCCACAATTGTACCTATTCCAACAAATTTAACTCAAAATATATTCCAATTATAGAACAGTAACATCCATATTGAACCTTACAAAAATGTCCAAACTACAGAACACTATCATTAATAAGACAGACAGGTAAAATTTTGCTGAATTTAATCCAACAACAGTTGCAGCTGTGTGCATTGACAGGGAGTTCCGTTTGTATTACAATTTCTGTCTTATTTATTTTTCCCCTTATACTAGGAGTCCCATATACTATTTGTTCTGCTATGGTTACTTAATTTTACTCAGCATAATGTACTCCAAGTCCATACTTCATGGTTTCATCACTGTTCTTTAGAGATGCATAGTGTTCCACAGTGTGTATGTACCAGGCACCAATTCTCAACCAGTGGCCAGTCAGGTTGCTTCCGTCTTCTTGTTCTTATGAACAGTGAAGCAATGAATATGTTTGGTATGTATCTGCTCATGCTATGATTCATTTATTTTATTTTATTAAACAACTCTTTTAGGGGATCTTACAACTCTTATCACAATCCATACATTCATCCATTATGTCAAGCGTATTTGTGTATTTGTTGCCATCATAATTTTCAAAGCATTTTCTTTGTACTGGAGCCCTTGATTTTGGCTTCTCATTTTCCTATTCCTCCCCTCCCCTCCCTCATAAACCTATGGTAAATAATAAATTATTATTTTCATATCTTACATTGTTCACCCTTCACCCACTTTTCTGTTGTCTGTTCCCCTGGGAGGGGTTTAGATATTGATCATTGTGAAAGGTTCCTCCTCCCTCCCCCACCTTCTCCTTCTCCTCCTAGTATGGCTATTCTCAATATTGGTCCTGAGGGATTCATCTGCCCTGGATTCTCTGTGTTTCCAGCTCTTATTTGTACCCATGAACATGCTCTGGTCTAGTCAGATTTGTAAAGTAGAAGTGAGGTCATGATAGTGGGGGGTAGGAAGCATTAAAGAACTAGGGGACAGTATGTATGTTTCATCAGTGCAATACTGCACCCTGACTGGCTCATCGCTTCCTTGTAACCCTTCTGTTTGGGGATGCCCAACTGCCTTCCAATGGGCTTTGGATCTCCTCTCTGGACTCCCCCACCCCCACCCATTCACATTGGTATGATTTTGTTCTGGGTCTCACACGCCTGATATTTGATCCCATCGACACCTCGTGAGCACACAGGCTGGTGTTTTTCTTCCATTTGAGTTGTGTTGCTTCTGAGCTATATCGCCTCTTGTTTATTTTCAAGACTTTAAGACCCCAGACACCATCAGTTTTCTTCAACACATTTGCTGATACTCCCATTTTATCTTCAGCAACCGTGCCTGCCGCGAAGATGAATGGCTCACTTCTTTAGGATATACACTTGGCAGAAAGCTTGCTAATTCACATAATATTTCTATTCCCAATTGTTTTATGTAATGCCACATTGTTTTCCATGGTGGTGTAGAGGAAGGATAATGGGAGGGGTGGAGTGGCAGAGAGAAGCCAGTTGAAAGTGGATGACTAGAGGGTTTGATAAGTGATTTCAACTATTGAATGCCAAGTTGGTGATCTGGAATGTAACAGCAAATTTTAAATAGATTAAATTTTAAAATGTTAACAAATGATTCAATGAACATAATCTGAGTGAAGCAGCTTCACATACAAGATTGAAAAATAAATCAGTAGACCAAGCGCAAAAGGTCACCTGAAAGCGTACTTGTTTGGCCCTTGCCTCTGAGAGATGAGTAGAATGAAAGTCAGTGACTATCAGAGGATATTGTTTTCAATCAGACCTGCTACTTACTAACTACTCAAGGCAAACTAATCCTTTTAAAACCTGTGGTGTCCCCATCATTTTATCAGCTGGCAAGAATCCTAAGAAGCCTTGATATATTTTTATTTTTCTCAGACTCCCAAATCATCCATCAATCCAGTCACTAGAATAGCCTGAAATTCAAATGTGAACCTCTAGGACTATTGCCCAGTACATAAACAATGATGTTACAGACCAATGAGTAGATTTTTCCTCTTCAAAGACATAGAGGATTGTTTATACTGAGGGTTGCTATTTAAATCACATCTTTGTCCAAATGAATGCAATTCCTAATCATGATTACATTTTGAAAATGCAATTACTTAGTGGAGAAAAAGGAAAAAAAAATACTGCCTGAGATCTTCTGCTTGGTCTGAATGCCAAGAGCTCAGAAAGTGAGAGGTATTTAAATGTGATATACACTGGAAATTTCCCCAGCCTGCCTGAACTGAGTGTGAGGATTAAGAATTCATAGATCAGCTCAATGATTTCAGGAGTAAAACTATTCTGTGCTCTCTAAGTATTTGAATAGGAGAGAAATGTTCTTTCCCAAATTTTATGTTATTATTCTTCAAAACTGTATCAGCAAATGATATACCAACATTTTAGGAGAATAAGCAAGTAGATATCTGTGCCGGTCATGTGCCTATGTTAATTTCATGATTGAGATGTAGGAGTGGTATCTAGCCTATTAATCTGGAGATAGACATTGAGTAGCCAATGAGCCCTGTGTGGGCGTGGCTTTCTCATGAGACTTCTGGGAAATCTCGCGATATTTCCCTCATGGAGATGAGACGCAATATCCCCAGTTGTTGGGAGTTAGTCTCAGAGATGACAAATCATGGACAAGACAAGATGGCAGCGCCTGAGAAGCTGGAGGAGCCAGTGGAGAGATCACACGGCTTTGCCCTGATGGAGCCAGACCTCTGAAGCTGGGGCAGCCACATGGAGACCTCTGCCAGTGATGAGTTGCATCTGCCACCACGGGATGCTGTTGATGGACCCTGAGCCCTAGAAGCGAGGAGCCATGTGGAGACCCCTGTCAGCGCCAGGATTCTGCACCCACTGACCTGTGATTTTGTGAGTCAGAAGGAGACTTGGGATGCTTCCTCAATGTTCCATTCCTTTTGAATATAAACCATTCCCCTATATCCATATGCGAGTCTATGAAATTTGTTCCTAACACAATATCCATTTCTTGGAGTCATGAGTATTAAATTATATTTTATTTGAAAGTCAAGAAAAGTCATTTTTAAATGTACTTATATCACTAACTTGTGTTCCATTTTAACTGAGTAGAAACTTTGAATATGTCATTCTCAATTGCTTCAATAATGGATAATCTGGCTTAAATACACAAATGATAAGTGTGAAAAAATTGTAAGCATGTGATAAAGAAACAAAAACTTATGCTACAGATAAATAATATCCCCTCTTGCCTTTCCTGTTATGATGGAAACATTCTGCATTGTCCAATGCATTGCTGTGGTTGTTAGTGACATACTCTCAGTTCTAACCCATAGTGACCCTGTGCACTACAGAAGGGACCACTGCTCAGGCAGGCACCAGCCACACAACTGTTCCTGTGCCTGAGCCCATTGATTGCTCTAGCCACTGTGTCACTCCATCTTGTGGAAGGCTTTACACTCCCCTTCCATTTTGCCAATCATGAGGTCCTTCTCCAGGACTAGTATTTTCTTCTTTGTTCTTAGTCTAGAAGCTATGCTGAAACCTGTGCACTTTGGTATTTGACACTGCTGGTATTTGAAATACCAGTGACATAGCTTCCACAGCAGCACAGAAGGCACTGTAGCATGACACACTGACAGACAAGTTGTGGGACCATAATATTAGATAACACAAACATGGGAACAAAAGCAGGAACACTTCAAAATCAAGCGACGTTCAGAGAATGCATACTCAGAGTTACCGGATTTGGGGGTTGACTAATTTAATACTCTTAGCCTACCTATTTCTTGATTCCCAGCTATGCACTAACCCTTATGTTGCAACTCCCTTCAGTTTCTTCTTCAATATTGACTATTAATATTGTGTTAGTCAGAGTAAACTAGAGAAACAAATACATAGACACACATATGGATATAAGGGTATGGTTTATATACAAGAGGAATAGGACATTAAAAAAGGATCCCAACCCAGTCCAGTTCAAAGTCATAAGTCCAATATTAGCCCATATGCCCAATACCAGTCTATGATGTCTCCTTCCGACTCATGAAGTCATAGGTCAGTGGGTGTAGAATCCCAGCACTGGCAGTGGTCTCCCCATGGCTCCTTGCTTCCAGGACTCAGGGTCCATCAACAGCATCCAGTGGTAGTAGAAGCAACTCAGCACTGGCAGGGCTCTCCACATGGCTTCTCCAGCTTCAGAGGTCTGATTCCATCAGGGTAAGGCCGTGTGGCTTCTCCTCTGGCTCCTTTAGCTCCTCGGATGCTGCCATCTTGTCTTGTCCATATAATTCATTGTCTCTGAGATTAACTCCCAACAACTGGGGAGATAACTTCTCATCTCCATGAGGGGAATACGGTGAGATTTCCCAGAAGTTTCAGGAGAAAGCCATGTCCACACGGAGGACTCACTGGCTACTCAATGGCTGTCTCCAGCTTAACAGGCTAGAGTCCACATCTACCTCTCAATCGTGAAATTAATGTAAGCACATGACTGCCACAAATATTCTAGCTGTATCTCACTAATAGATTACAAAGGTTTCCAGAGAGAAATAATGAGATATGAAAATGTCTCTAATATACTCTGACCCCACTGAGGCAGTCAAATATTGATTAACACAAAGTGGTGGGAAGAGCATGTGTGTGTCTTTAGCAGCCGAGGCTCATTTAGACCAGTCAAGTCTCTAAAGGTGTGCACTATAAAAATAGGGAAATGAATGTATATCCTCTATTTCTGAGATCCATATGTTCATGAGCAACTGTGTACCTGTGCATGTGTGTTTTAAGCTGAGTGAGCTCCAGGCAGTAGAAATCCCCTTTTGAGATCACCCCAACATTTTTGTTCTAGCTTTTAGTAAGCTTACAAGGATAAAGAAATGCTTCAAGTGGCAAGTGACCACTAAAGAATTAAAACTTTATGGCCAACTCATAATTCTGGAAGCATCTTGAAAATGTCAACAAGTCACTATAAGCAAAAGTCATTCAATATCACAGTCATAAAAATCCATTCTTTTAATCAGATTGTATTGTCTCCTTGAGTCTGCTTTACAGTTTTCTGGGGTCAGAACAATGTGTAGTCAGTTGTACATATTTCCTCCTTCTTCCTACCCTCGCCTCTTCCTGGCACCTATGCTTGCATCAGTATGACCATCCCCATAATAAGCTGTGCTGATGCCGTCTGTTATCACATTGCAATTGTCAATCATTTAGGGAAAGTCAAAGATATCTCTCTCCTAATTTTCAGTGACATCAACCAAAGAAAAAATAAGTGTCAAGATTACTAGAGAAAATTTAATTGAATAGGACATTGTAAGGCTGACATGGGACAGCAAACCTTCACAAGGGGTCAAAGAATCATGCTTACCGTCATTTGATGGAGGATCTTTAAAGGATAGCAGAGGTCAAAAAACATGTTAGACCTCCCCAAAATTAAGCTACAATTGACTTGATATAAATATAATGCATGGTAAGTTTCTCTACCAATACTTATTTATTTATAATTTACTGTAGAAAACCTGGTATATTCGTTTACATTTCATTAATCATTAATAATTAGTTTACATTTCATAAAGACATAGTGGAAGTAGGAAGTTGGTATTAGTTAAACAAATTCTATGAAGTTCTAAGGAAGTTCTAAAGTTCTGGCTATAGTTCAAGCTTGTTGTTAAGAATCTAAAATGGAAGTTAGTTTTCCTATATCTGAGTTGGCTCAACTGGAAAATTAAAATGATCTTCTTCCTTGAATTCAATGTTGATATGAAAACATGTTTAACAGAACCACTATGAAAATTGTTTGAATAGATCAACACCAGGTTATAATTACTTTAATTATTTTAGATATAAACATATACCTCATATCTATGACTTACTGAGAGGAGGGTTTTTCTCAGCATCTTCAACACACAACTGTTTCCTCATAGCAATAAAAACTCCAAACTGGCTGCCATCAAGTCCAAACTGGCCCATAGTGGCACTGGAAGACAGGGTAAAACTAGCCATGTGCTTTGGCAGGACTGACTCTTTTTTGTATCACTTCCCTCTGGTGGTGGGAGTAGGAGGCCCAGCCTTGCTCCTGGAGAGTTGCTCCTGGAATTGAACCTCCAGCCCAGTGGGCCGCAGTCCCGCACACAACCACTATGCCACCGGGGCTCAGCTCCAAGACTAACTCTTTATGGGAGTAGAAATCCTCATCTCTCTCCTATGAAGCAGTTGGTGGTTTTGAGCTTTGGGCCATGCAGTTCGTAGCCCAAGACATGACTGCCACACCATAGAAGTGAATGCAGACAGTGAAATGAGTTTCTTTATTTGACTTTTTGCCTTTGTTCTTTGGAAAAACTAGCTCGAGAGATTTCTCCCTAAGATTTTAGGTGACCAGTCATCCCACTTTTTAACAATTTGCCCCATGTCTCATGGCGTTTTAAAGTTAAATAAATACATTGCAATGTTATTTTTGTATTCTATGAACATTTTTGTTGCTCCATATAGACCAATTTTTAAAATCAAGGACCCTTTTCCCACCCCCTGCCCCGTGGTCAATGGTGTCCTGCTTATAATCTGGTCACTTTACAAGCCCTAGGAGTTATTCTTGCCCTAGTTGTCTATCCCCAGAGAGAGGATTTCTTGTCCAGATTGATTGATATTTATGTCCGGTCCTGGGCTGCTTGCCTTGTGATTGGTATGAACCTTGCTAGGATTAGTCAATGGACCACACAAATGAATTTTCTGTGGCTACCTGAAAGGGGATTGATTTATTCAAGACTCCTGTAGTAGGAAAGAAAACTTTCAATACTTCAATGTTCTCTCTTTCTATCTATCACACATCAGTCTCTGAATACACAGAATGACTACAGAATACATTATATTACATGTGAATTATATGTACTTTAATATAGATAGAAGCGAATTACTGATCAAAGTCTTAAGTACAGATTACAGCTCAATGTAAAGACCCAAAACCTCACAACTGGACGAATAGGTAATATCATGATAAATGGAGAAAAGATTGAAGTTGTCATGGATTTCTGTTACTTGAATCTGCAATTTAGGTAGCTAAGGTTTATTGTGTCAACCTGGCCAATGAACACATGTGGGATTAATTGAAGGACAGAAAGATAAATGGCTCCATGAGCCTCACCTTTCTGGTTCTTGGGATGGCCGGACCAGGGCGCAGCTGCCTTAACCAGTTCCTTACTTCAGTTGACAAGGTTCACCTTCTGTGAGATATCGTGAGAAGTCACATGGACCTACCCTGATGGAACCCTGGGAGCTGGAGCAACTGCAGGAAAACCCCTGCCAGTGTTGAGCTGCTTACACGCACACTGATACTGCTTCCCTCCTGTGTGGGGGGAAGGTCAGGTCCATTTGAAGGAGGACTCTGTTATATCACCAAAAGTTTATACTGTTAGTCATTTTTCTATCCTTCCCCAAAGAGACCTGTGGCCTTTCACAAGAGTGACTGTTCAATGGGGCAAAAGAAATAATCAAACTTTTCAGGGATTACTGCACACTGGCTCTGAGCTGACGCTAATTCCAGGGAACCGCAAGTGTTTTAAAGACTCATCAGTCAGAATGAGGGCCTATGGAGGTCAAGTTATCAATGAAATTTTAGCTCAGGTATGGCTGACTGTGGGTCCAGTGGGCCCCCAAACACATCCTGTGGTCATTTCCCCAGTTTCAGAATGTAACATTGGAACAGACATACTTAGTAACTGGCAAAACCACCATATTGGATCCTTGAAATGTTTGATAAGGGTTATTATGGTAGGAAAGGCCAAGTGGACACGATTAGAACTGCCATTGTTCAGCAAATAGCCAAAAGCAGTACTGCATTCCCGGAGGGAATGCAGAGGTCAGTACCACCATCAAAGTCTTGAAAGATGCAAGGGTGGTGATGCCTACCACATCCTCATTTAACATACCTGTTTGGCCTGTAAAGAAAACAGATAGATTCTGGAGAATGACAGTGGATTATCATAAACTTAACCGGGCCATGACTCCAATTGCAGCTGGCATTCCAGATGTGATTTCATTGCTTGAACAAATTACCCCACTCCTGGGTTTTGTGGGATCGAGGAGGACTTTATGGTGTTGGACTTATGAGCTAAGGTTGGACTTTTAGGGTTGGAAAGAACTAGGTTGGGATGCTTTCTTAATGTACACTTATCCTTTATATAAAACTCTCTTATATACATAGGAGCTTCGGTGGGTTTGTTTCTCTAGTATACTCAACAATCAGACTGATGGAAGCAGCAGGCAAGAAATCAAAAGACAGTGTATTTGGTCAATCAACTACATGGTATGACTTCAGTGGTTCAATACAAAATGATCTCCTCTTATTTCAGGATTAACATCTTAGAAGAAAAAAATTATATTTAAGCATGCCCAGAAATAATGTTGTTTGGTTCCCCCCTAATGTTTTATTGACACATAATTTACATATCAAACAATTGAGTAGTTCTATCGTCAATCATATCAAGGGGAGTAGAGTTGTGCTATCATGACCACATCTACCTTGGAGCATCTCTCCCACCCCCACCCCACCCCGTGGGGTGGTTAAATCTCCTTCAATGTGAATTGTGTAATCATAATCAATTCTCATGGTCCCTGCTTCCTCCTTCCCTCATTATCCACTCTCCAAATCCTCTTTCCCTCCCTGCTTCCATTCCCCACCCGTAAAATTCCCATAACACCTTGTATCAGTTATTATCATCATCATACACCCACTCCTCTCATGCTTCGCTGCTAGAAACCCCAAGAGAAAGCAATGAAAATCAACTCACATTGAGGTGGTAAAGCTAAGATCATGTCAGTATAAAGGCAAAACTAGAAAAATTGTGTGGGAAGGAGAAGACCCCTATGAACATTCAAAAGGGAAGGAATTTCTATCATGGAATAGATACCTGTTCCCAGAACAAGTTCAGATCATGTCGTTAGGGAGATCAACAGACCCAGTACCCTGTTCAATTCAGCACAATCAAGAATCCAGTGGTCTTTGGCTGATAGTAAGGTTGCTTGGGGGTTGGTTTGGGGTGCCCAATGTCCTCCACAGCCTGCCATTAATTGCGTGTTCATAGTCCTACCCCTGATATTTTTCTCTTCAATATATTTTAAATGGGTTATTGCTATCTTTGGATCACACAGCTGGTGTGCTTCTTCAATATAGACTTAGTTGTCTCCTCACTAGGATGGCCGCTTGTTTGAATACAAGCTTTGTGTGTGTGTGTGTGTGTGTGGCATCACTGCCCTGGTGGGAGTAGGAAGGCCAGCCTTGCTTCTGGAGCTGAAGTTCCCTCACACAACCTCTGTGCCACTGGGGCTCAGCCCAGAATACAAGATTTTAAGCAACATTTATACAGAACTGTTTGATATAGTTGATGTATGAATTGTTATATGAGCTGTAAGAGTACCCAATAGAATGCTTTCTTTTTTAAAAAAAAAGTAAAGAAACAAACCTTTAAGATTACAGACACTAGGGAAGCCAGCTGTGGGAATCTGCAGACTGTCTCCTATCTGGAGGGCAGACGTATGGAGGAGTGGGCAGGGGGATATGTCGGGCAGTGTAAGATATGAAAAAACAGTATTAATTGCAGAGTAATGAGGACTGGGGGGGGGAAGGTTGGAGGGGAAAGGAAGGAAAGGAAGGTGGGCCCATGTCAAGGGCCCAAGTGGAGGGACAGATGTTGGGAGAATGTCAATGAGGACAGGCAAGTGGGGGTGCTTGGCACAGTGTATGTAACTATGTATTGAACTAAGTATGATGGAAAGCGATGTATGAGCACCCAATAAAATGATAAAGTAAAAAAAAAGATTACAGACACTATTTCAATTGATAGGCAGGCACTGTCTATTTTCTTCACCACACTTTGTTGTAGCAGTGTTATCTTCAGTGATCATTCCATAAAGGTTAGAGAATCATGAAGAAAGAACTAGTTTTTCTTAATTTGAAGCTAGGATTTAGTGCAATCTCAGAAATTATACTTGGAGCTATGTTTTTTTTTTTGTTATTTGCTATGACTACATATATTATCTCATTCCATAGTAGAATCTCATTAAATATATTTGTACAATTGCTTCCATAACCAGTTTCAAAACATATGTTTCCTTCCTGGGCTTCGTGATATCATCTCCTTATTAACTCTCCCACCCCTCTATATCACCCCTTCCCTAAACCCTTGATAAGTTATTTTCTCCTATAGTCTCAACATTCCTAAATTTCATTTACTAAGAAACAGCAAGACAAAGTATACAGCTTCAAGAGGTTGACCCCTCTAGTGGTGGTCTACCATTAAGATATACCCTAATATATACCAGCATAAGTAAAATGTAATAGAATTAACTACTATTTTATTGTAAGCCCATAGTAATCATAATCTCGTGAATTTCATACTTAAATGTACATGTATCTGAAATGGAGTATGATTAAGAAGTTATAAAATGCAATGTAGATATTTTTTTAAATGTTCATACAATATAATAAGAAGTGATATATGTACACACTTTTTGGCTTAGCTGAGACCTATGTAACAAAAAGTTTTCATTTTAATATGAGTTTTTCCAGTCAGGATAGGGAAATAAAAAGGGATGGAACTTGAAAGCAAAATTAATTCAGCAACTAAATTAAGTATGAAATTGTAATTAATATGGGTTCACTACAAACCAACAGTTAATTTTGATTATGACACATTATTTTGGGGCATGCTTAAAATTAAAACAATTTTTCTTCTAAAATATGAACCTTTAGGTCAGAAGAGATTGCTTTGTAATCAAGTCTCTATAAAATTTCACTTATTGCTAACAATACTTCAATTTATTATGTTTTGATGAAGCGAATGTTGAGAAAACAAGCCACTAGTTTGCTGAGTTCCACTAGGCACAGCTCATCTCCAAAATCCCTGTCATCCCAGATGGAGGAGTCGCCATCAGAGACCTGCTATTCTCATGGTAGAGCATAAAGCTCAGCGGGGCACATTCAGGGCAAGCTAAGCATAGGAATATTCACATGAACTGATGTGCATCACATCCACTCACACTGCATTGGCCAGAGTAATGTTACATGGCCAAGTCTAAGGTCACTGGGGCAGGGATATACAAGAGATCTCAAATAACTGTGGAGAAAATATATACATAATGTTTTAAAACCATTTTCCCATGAGCTTTCTGAAACTCTCTTCATATTACTGCTATGATCCATGGAAGCATGGCATAGGATGAACAGGGAATAAATAATGGAGAGAAAAAACATATAACCTTTTATATACTATTTTAGAACAGGTAATTTTGCATATAATCCACATAATATACAATTCATTAGCTAAGTCATATTAAAATCATTTCGCAATCATCACCACAACCAGTTTTAGAACATTTTATTTTTTCTTAGCTCCCAATTTCTTCCCAATCTTCCAGGGCATGTCTGCGAGAAACTGTTAATCCAGTTACTATATTTACAGAGTTATCTACCCTATAGTTCACATCCAGAGAAACACACCAAAAAAATGAGGTTTTTTTAATACCAAAATAAAATGGAGAAAACCTCAATTGAAAAGAAAGTATAAAATATTAAAGACCAGAACCAATATAAAATGGATCAAAAGAAAGATCAAATGATAAGGTGTCAAATTTTAACCTAACTACATCTGGAATAATCCATTTTCCAATGCACTCTGTCTAAAAACAACTGTATTCACATCACTATCCTACGGCCACAGGGGTTTTTCCAGAAGCTTAATCCATGAGGGGAAACCACAGATAAATTTTGAATTTTCACTGTCATCCATAGTCTTCTGAAAAGCATATTCTCAGAATTTAATGTCTAATGCTATTCCCTCTTCCAGTCTTAGATCTATGATTTACAGTCCTTGGATCATGCAGACCTGGTGTGCTGCTTCTGTGTGGACTTAGCTGACACCTAAACTAATAATGATATCATCAATGTATTCCCTGGGAATGATTTGCAATGTCCTCTAATCAAAGGCTAATGATGCCTCTAAAGTGAAACAGCGACTATATGAGTGGGCCTTTAGCATTCACTTACTTATAACCCTAATATAAGAGCAATTAGTTTGTATGAAATGACTTTACTTAGCAATTGCCCTCACAAAGAGATCACTGAAAATATAGGTGCAGTAGCAAAGTGGTAAGATACTGCTCAACTATAAGAAACAATAACATCTGGCGTCATAAAGGCCATTCTTAATATATACCTTGATAAAAGATTTAATTGCCTTTGGTGATCTTAATAATTGTGGAATTTTTGCATATAATTAGAAGCAAAATTAATATTAGCAAAGGCAAAGAATACATATTTATTTTGACGACATAAGAATCATGGGATTGTATGCAAATTATAATTACATGTAAACATTGTAAGGAGATTTTGACTGTGTTTCCTGTTGCATTATTGCTTCTCAGGCTGTTGTTAATATTTACTTTCCCTTATGCTTTCCAACTTTTCAGGATAATTTTCATGTCTAAACCATCTTTTAGGAATTGTTTCCTTCTTGCTTTGTCAATGTAGCAACATAGCTGATTGTAGGCTTCTTCTAAAGATTCTAGAATATATAATACTTCCTTTAGCATTCCTGTATGCTAAACTAGCTAGACTAAACTTTCATTTTTATATTTGTATACACATATTTATATATATATAGCTAAAAATTATAATGTATAAGAGAATACCTAGCATACGGTCTGCTCTAAAAATAGTTACATCCTTTTGCAAGTTTTAAAGTTTCACTCCATTCTTTAGCTTCATTTAATATATTCGTTTGATATTTTCTGGTTTTGCTATAATGCCTCCAATAATTAACTTATCAATCTAATTGTTCTCTATGTCTTTGTAAATCTTGGTAGCATAATTATAATTTTATTATCAGCTATTAAAATGCATCTAAACAAATAATGTGTCTCAGATTTCACAGGAAACTTTGATTGTTATTGTTATCAGGATGATGCTGATTCATAAGTCAATACAATTTTAGATGTGACATATATGTACCATGTTTTGGTCCACAAAAATAAGATATCCTCCCCATCAGGGCAGTGATGCCACACACACAAAAAAATAAGATATCCTGTAACCAAATGGATTGAAAACATGGATAATCTGACTCCAAAATCTATCATCCCATGAAATATCTAGATTGGCCTAATGTGTTTGACTTTTAAGTGTCTTTACTTAAAACAGGACTTTGGACATAATACTGAAGGATTCCAATTCAGCCGGTATATTGGGATAATGTTGTTCTCTATAGTCTTCCACACTCAGCAGGTGTTTGGTGCTTCAAAAACCCTTGTTGGTAGAAGAATGGAATGTAGACAGAGGCTGTAAAAGAGACTAGGCTTACCGGTAATGTGAATATTGCTTTCCCACCAAGACTAGGGCACTTAGTTACTTTTAGGTGTCAAACTGAACTCCCCCACATACATATGAGACAATTTTCATCGAGTTAAGTCCAACTCACAGGCTCTATAGGACAGGACAGAATGACCCCTGCAGGTTTCCAACACTGTAACTCTTTGCAAGAACAGAAAGTCTAAGTGACGAGGACATCAGTTATACAATAATGCTCAAACGCATGGAACTGTGGATTATAATAATATCTATGAGAGACCCTCATAAAAGGTTTTAAAGAATGGTAGAAAGTCTTGTCTTTGCCCCTGGTAGCACCCAATCGCTTCAAATTGCCAATCTTACAATTAATAACCCAGTTTGGCACCACTGAACAACCAGGGACGCTTTGTGTTACAGCACTGATGACTGCATCACCCCATTTGAGAGGAGTGGATGATAAAATTGTACATAAAAGGATATATTGGATGTTGTAAGTTGTGGCAAAAATAATGATAACAATAAGTGTTCTGGGAAGGAGCTGATATCAAGGAGTACAAAAAAAAGAAACTATTTTGAATCTCAGTCTAGTAACAATTGTACAACACTGAGTAATGTGATTGAACTATTGGATGTTATGCAAGAGTTCCCAATAAAATGATTTTTAAGTATCACAATGAAATATGCAAAGACCTGGAGTTAGGCAGGTAAGTAAGAACACAATCAGCATATTTTAAACTGAAGGAACCAAAAATAACCAACCAACCCTCAAGGCTTGAGTCACAATATTGGAAGATTTTGGTGGGGGGGTGGGGGAATATTGAATAATGCAGGCAGCATCAAAAGCAGATGGAAAGACTTTAGCATCACTGTACCAAAATGAACAGGATGCCATTCAATATTTTTAAGAGATAGCATATGAGCAAGATCCAATGGTTCTGAAGGAAGAATTTCAAGCAGCAGTGTAGTTTTAAACAAAAACAAGTCTCTAGGAATTTATCGAATACCAATTGAAATGTTTCAACAGACTGATGAAGCATTGAAAGCACTAACTTGTCAATGCCAAGAAATTAGAAAGACAACTACTCGGGCAACTGCCTGGAAGAGATCCATAGTCATACCAAAGAAAACCATTCCAAAGAAAACTGGCATAACAGAATGCTCAAATTATAGAACAATATCATTGATGACATATCCAAGTAAAATTTTGCTGAAGATCATTTAACAGTACTTCCAACAGTACATTCACAGAGAGCCACCAGAGGACCAGGTCAGATTCAGAAGAGGCTATAGAACAAGGGATATTATTGCTGATGTCGGATGGATCTTGGTTAAAAACCGAGGACACCACAAAGTTATTTATTTGGGTTTCATTGGCTGAACACATATACTTAATAGGATGGGTCTTAACTTGAATAACCTTAAGAGAATTGGAGTTCTAAAACCCTTCATTGTGTACCTGAATAGCTTTTGTATGGAGTAAGAGGAAGTTATTCATGCAGAACAAGGGAGTGTTGCACATTTCAAATTCAAGATAACTGTGTATCAGGGTTGTATTTCCTCACCATACATAATGGGAAGATACGCTGATGGGAAGATAATCAGAGAAACTGAATTATATGAACATGAATGTGAAATCAGGTTGATGAAAGTGAGAAGGGCTGAAAATTGAAGGTCAGGATTACAGACATCATTACAATTCAAGATAAAAAAGGCCCAAATGCTCACAATTGATCCAATAGGTAGAATCATGAAAAATAAGGAAAAGATAGATGTTTTCAAGAATTTAGTCTTTCTTGAATCCACAATCAATGCTCATGAACACAGAGCGAAAGGGTCAAAAGACACCTTGCCTTAGATAAATCTGCTGCCCAGACCTCTTGAGAGAATTCAAAAGCAAGGATGTTAGCTTGAGGACTAACATGTGCCTGACTCAACCCTGAGTCCTTTCAATTGCCCACATGCATGTGGAAATAGGACATTGAATAAGGAAGGCTGAATACCAATTGATGCATTTGAGTTGTGGTACTGGAGATGAATACTGAAAGGAAAAGAACAAACAAATCTGTCTTGGAAGAAGTATAGCCAGAATGTACCTTAGAAGCAAGGATGGCAAAGCTTGGTGTCAAATACTTATTTTTCTTGACTGCCTCCCAAGCAATTTAGACTTCTTCCCTCAGTTCCATCAGCTCGTGAATTGATTCAGTGGTGACAAGATATGTATTCCTTCCATCTTCTTTTGATGCGTCCTGCATCACCAAGTATTTTGCCCTTAGGAATTTCTTTTCAATCTTGCCACTCAAGGCTTGACTATTGTCTACAGGTCTTTCAGCTTGAGATATGCAAACTGTGTGCTCCCTTTTTGGTTTTCAATCCCAAGTCTTTGTACACTTCATCATATTTTACTTTGCTGCCGACATCTCGGGAAAGGTCTTCCTCTTTTTTGTTCTCTCTCCTTTTTACCGAGCATGTTATTTGAAATACCAGTGACTTAGCTTCCAGCCTCATAATACATAATTTTATGTTTAACTCTTTCCATCAACAGTTCTTTCATTTGCATTAGCTACCCTCACATCAAGAGCAAGCTTGAGAGTTTCTTCTGTTTGGTTTTTCTTCCTATGCTCTTTTACTTTTTTTTTTTTACATTACCTTTTGTTTTCATGGTGTAGGATGCACTTCATACCATCCTACAACTCCTTGGGTCTCCTGTCATTCAAAGACATTGCTTTAAATCTATTTTTGAGTTGTTCTCAAAATTTAGATGAGGTTTACCAGAAGTCATATTTTGGCAGTTGTGGGGGATTTTTTTTAATATTCTTCAGTGGCAACATGAACTAGCATTATTGTCATTGAGTCCATTTCAACTCATAGTGACCTTATGCACAGCAGGACAAGCCAAAGGCTGGCTATGTGCCATTCATCACACAGTTGTTCTTATGTTTAAACCCTTTGCTGTCACCATCTTGTGAAAGGCCTTCCTCTTTTTCATTGTCCCTCCACTTTGCTGAGCATGTTCTTTGAAATACCAGTGACATAACATTCAGCATCATAATGCATAAGTCACCACAGCACAACACACTGACAGGCATATGGTGGAATACATATGTGGAACCATGAAAGTGGTAAATAGCGTTGTTATTCAAGGGATGGAAAGAGAAAGATTGAAATTTTGGGTTCAAGGAGGTCTGTATGGTAGAGCCTTGTGGTTGGGTGCGTGAGAGTGGTCTCACATGATGGGAATCTTTGTATTGCTTGCAGTGATCCACCTGAGATTCATATGGAAGAGTCAGTTAACCCAGGTAAACAAAACTGAATTTGTCATATCAAAACTGATATGAGTCAGACTCTGACAGCAGGGATTATATAATGGTAAGAAGGGGGTATTCATTGGCCCAACTAAATGGGCTCCTACTTATCAAAGCTTCTCAATGTCTAACATGCCAGCAGCAGAAAGCAAAACTTACCTATGAATCCCTTAGACCAACTAATTACTTGATGACCAACTAAAAACATGAAAACCATTTCACCTTGGAAAAAGGATGAATTCATTTTTATAAGACTGCTTGCATATTATAGTTATTGGATTGCATTTCCTGACTTTGAACGATAGTCATGACAACTGTCCTTGGACCAATAAAACAAATGATCCACCACAGCAGGACTTCACATAGGGTTGCATGATATCGAAGACTGGCTTCTCAGCAAAGGAAATGATCCCTGATGCATGAACCACTACTCATATTCCACAGTGCTCTGCTCACAAGCAGCTGGCCATACATAGCCATAGAAAAACCTGCTGAACGCACAACTGAGGAGCTGGGTTAGAGCTGAATCTTTACAGCATCATTCCTACAAAACCTTGTAGCCACAATAAATGAAACACTTTTACATGATGCCGTGTCCCCAAAAAGTAGAACGCTTATGTGCAAGAAGCTACTGTAGAAGCATGAAGAGCTTCGCAGATTATCATTCCTAGTGATCAACTTGAAATATGTGCCTCTCATCCATTCTTACCAGAAGACGCAACAAGGGTCTTATTGAACTATAAACTACTGTCTGCCACTTGAACATGTTTAAGCACCTTTTGCAAAGGACCAGGGGAATAAAGGAAACATAGAAATATAATTACCATCTCGGTGGAATTAATTGACCCCATCATCAGGAGGAGATAATATAAAGTGACCAGCAAGGACTATCGTTGATACTTATATAATGTGGAGTGGGTGTGGGGGGAGTGCATACCTCTTGGAACTCCGTGACCCAGGTTTGATGGTCAGTGAAATAATATCCTAAGAAGGGCAGATGAATGATCTGGGCTCCCAAAGGTAGGTGCTCTGGGTCCTACCATAAAAATGGACTTACTCCCTGAGCATTGGGGTGGGGAGTGGTGGCCGGGAGAGAGAGAGAGAGCGCACGCCAACAGACACCTACACATTAGGTCTTACCCTCTTTCAGCTCAAAAAAACACAATAGCCTTGCTTACAACAGCAACCAGTAGCTAATGACTGGTTAACAAAGCATTATAAAAGCTCATTCTCCTTGCCCCAATTGGGAACAATTCTGATGGAGTAAATAAAATCAAGGACTTTTTGTGGGGTTGGCTGAGGCCTTTTCTGAAACATCACTATGGGTCAGCATTAACCTCCATTTCATCATTTTTCCTTCATCTCCCTTCTTTAAAGCTAAGGGAGAGTTCCTAAGATAGGTTCTGCCCGGAAACTGGCTCTAAGAAGAGCATAAGGGTTTTCTTGTGCAGTCCAACCTGTTAACATTTTCTTTAAATCAGATGAATCAATGTATTTGAAAAGAATACACTGCCGGAAAAGAAAGTTGAAAGTACCATGGACTGCTAAAAAGACAAATCTCTTGGAAGAAGTATGTTCAGAACGCTCTTTCGAAGCAAGGATGGCAAGACTATCTTATACACTTTTAACAAGTTCTTAGGAGAGCCCAGTCCCCGAAGAAGCTTATCATGCTTGGTAAAGTGGAGGGGCAATGAAAAGGAGGAGGGTCTTCAATGAGATGGATTGACACAGTAATTGCACCAACGGGGACAGTTATGGGAACAATCACAAAGATGGCACAGGATCGTGCAGTCTTTTGGTCCATTGTGCATATCGTCACAATGAGTCTTAAGTTACCAATTCTGTGGCAGCTAACAATTACAACAACAACAACAACATTTCAAATCTTGTTTGGAATGTCCTACAATAAAAAGAAAGCAAAAGCCAAACCCACTGCCATCAAGTTGACCCCGCTGTAGAGTTCCTGCGGCTGTCAATCTGCAGGAACAGATAACCTCATCTTTCTCTCAAGGCGCCACGGCGTGGAACTTACTTGATGGGTCCTCATAACAATGACAGTGGTGGATTGGGAACTACCCAGCTTTCAGTTAGCAGTCCAATGCTTATCTGACAGCACAAGCAGGGCTCCTGAGAAGTATAAATCCTGAGTTCTTCTTTTAGAATCCAAAGATTTCTGTATTCAGAGGCACACTTGGCTCTTCAAGTTTTCAGATAAGAGATTGTAGACCTGCGGGTAGCAAATATAGTAATTCTGGTAGGGATTTTGCAGCACTGAACTTTTGCTGAGAATCGTCCAACAAAAGTTGCAGCAAGACATTGACAAGGAGCTGCCAGAAGTCCAGACAAGATTCAGAAGAGGTGTGGAACAAGGAATATCATTGCAGATATCAGATGGCTTTCAGCTGAAAATAGAGAATACCAGAAAGATACTGTATCTTACTGACTATGCCAAGGCATTTGACTGTGTGGACTATAAGGAAGTAGGGATAAACTTGAAAAGAATAAGGATTCCAGAGCACTTCATTGTGTTCCTGGGGAACGTATAAATGGATCGAAAGACAGTGAGTTGGGTGAATGGAAATATGGAGTACTACTTGGATTAAGATCAGGAAGTGTGTGCATCAGGGATACATCCTCTCATCACACTTATGCAATCTGTATGCTGAGCACATAGGCAGAGAAACTGCCTTATATAAAGGAGAATGCAGCAACACGATTGCAGAAGGGCTTATGAACAACCTGAGGTATGCCATTTCTTTCTGTAAGCAAGGAGGATTTACTGCACTTGCTGATGAAGATCAAGGGTTTCAGACTTTAGCATGGAATACAATTCAATATAAAGGAGATCAAAACCCTTACAACCAGACCTGTAACCTCATGATAAATGGATAAAAGTTTGACATTGTCAAGGATTTGTTTTACTTTGATCCACAATCAATGTTCATGAAAGCAGATCAAAAGATTAATTGCATCGGGTAAATCTGCTGCACTGGACCTCTTTAGAGTATTGAAAAGCAAGGACAAAATCTTGAGGTCTGAGGGGAGCCCAGCCAGCCCAGGTATTTTCAAAGACCTCATATGCATGTGAAAGATGAGTATTAAATAAAGAAGACTACAAAGAATTGATACATTTAAGTTGTGGATCTGGAGAGGAGTATTGAGGGTACCATGGACTGCTAGAAAGTCAAACTGGTCTGTCTGGGAAGAAGTTCAGCCAGAAGTCCTTAAAAACAAGGATGGTGAGACTTTGTCTTTCATATTTCGAACATGTCAGGAAATACCAATTCCTGGAGAAGGACATCATGATTAGTAACGTAGAGGGACAGTGGAAAAAGTAGAAGGTTCTCAGTCTGGCTGCAAAAATGAGCTCAAGGGCAGGAACAATGGTGTGGATGGTGCAGAATCATGCATTGAGAGTGTTTGCTTTGGTGTGAATAGGGTCATCATAGGTCAGAACTGATTTCTCGGTACCTAACAACAAGTGCTCACCATGAGTCAGCTCACAGAGAACCTATAGGGTAGGGTAGAACTGTCCTCAGTGGATTTCCAGGACTAACTCTTTAATAGAAAGCCTTGTCTTTCTCCTGCTAAGCGCCAGCTGGTAGTTTCAAAGTATTGACCTTGAGGATGTTGGCTCCACACATAACCAGAAGTAGAAGCTCTGTTGATGTTCTGGTTATGCACTGGGCAGCTAACAAATTCAGCGGTTCAAAACCACTTTTTTACTTCATAGAAGAAAGACAAGTCTTTCTAGTCTTATCAAGAGTTAACATCTGGAAATTCCCAGGGAAAGTTCTACCCTGTTTGTGGATTCACTATGAGTGGGCATCAACTAGATAGCAGTGAGGGTTCTTTTTTTGTTTAGCTTTATTTTTAATTTGTATTAGTAAACAGAGCATATATCACTTAATTTCAATATGCCATGCATATTTGTGATGCTTGCTTGTGAACAATGATTTTGTGTTTCTTCTCTGTAAAAACCAGTGTTCTTCTACCTCTATTTGACATAGGTATCTCATGGGGACAAAATCAGAAGTGATTTCAATTGTGCATTTTAAAATCTCATACCCCCAAAACCTCCTATCCATCACAAATATTTCTCTTTTTTTTGGGGGGGGGGCGCGCATCACTGCTCTCCGGTTGTGGGAATAGGAGGCCCAGCCCCACTGCTGGAATTGAACCTCCGTCCCAGTGGGCCACAGTCCCACACACAACCACTACACCACCGGGGCTCAGCCCCCAAATATTTCTTAAACTGTCATTTTCAAAGTGTAGCTTCATTTTATATATACTAAAAATAAGCAAATGACCCTCTATTAAGGACCAAAATTATGGAAATTTTTATTTGCTGCATCACAGACATTCCTTGGTAATACTAG
This sequence comes from Nesogale talazaci, assembly GCA_004026705.1. NCBI lineage: Eukaryota > Metazoa > Chordata > Mammalia > Afrosoricida > Tenrecidae > Nesogale > Nesogale talazaci. Next base: position 156,728 of record PVJH01000240.1, on the reverse strand, counting down.
AGAGTAATCATAAGACTCTTCATCATGATTATTATGCCTATACCTTTTTATATTTGTTGAAAAGACTGCTTCCCTATAAACATAAAGATTTCTCAAACCATTATCTGGCCTTCTAGCGCCATCAAGTGATAGGATTGGACATCATTTTAAGAAACATTCCATTCCATTTCCATACAGTACACTATTTTTTATGAAGCCTCTATTTATTATCAAATGTTCCCGGTGTTTCAGAGCAAAATGAGATCTTCGTTTGGAAATTCTAGTTATTTTGCATATATATATATATATCAAAATATCCTGCTTTATACATTAAAATTTTGAATACTTTAAGATTAATCATTTTCCAGTGGGAATGGTCATTTCCAGATCCCAGGTCCTCTGTGGCCAGAGATAACCCTTCCTCACCACACAGACCATTCTCCATGCCTGTTCACAAGAAAAACTCCTGCTTCTCTTAGAATCATGGTCCCAGGAAAGAAAGAAGATGAACAAAATGGTAGATATACAGTCTCTTTATAGTATAATCTCAAAAGTGGCATTCTGACATATTCCCCTTCATTAGACATGATTCGTTTACGTTTAGCCTACACTAAGGAAGGGTGGATTACATAAGTTATCCAATTCACTGCCCTTCTTGCTTTCTTTGGTTGTAAATCTTTCATTCAGTGCTGACCCCTCCGTGGGTTCCTGAAAATGTCACTGTGTAAGGGACATTTTAAGACTGGACTTAAAAAGGTCCAGTCTTTCTCCCACAGAGCTGCCTGTGGCTTTGAATGGCAGGCCTCGTGGATCACAGGTGAATGAACAACCAGTGCAGGACCCTGCAGGCAGGAGCAGAAAGTTTCCTCTTTCTCCCAGAATGGCTGGTGGGGTCAAAATGCTGACTTTATGGTTAGCAACTCAGTGTGAAATCCACTAGGTCAGCAGCACTCCTTTTAGAATAATACCACAGACAGGATAGACGCTACAGTGAGTGAATACTAAGGTACACTCAGTCCTCACATATCAATATGATCATGTTGCAAATGTGTGGTCAGCTTGTCAACTATGAAGACTGGCATTACGGGAAATATCCACAAGCACGTGTTTATAAGACTGCAGAAGTCATTTCCAAAGTAAGTACGGCATCAAGAGAGCACAAGCATATTAAAAATTGTCAAGGACTTAACAATTAAAACATACCATAAAGTAAAATGTAGGGAAAGAGCTATGAATGTGCTAATTTCCCTAATACAGAGCAATTTTTTCATTTTCAGCCAGAAGAGGGCATTGCATAACTGTTATATGACTGAGTATGTCATCTATTTTCAAAATCCAGAATTGCTGGAGGGAAATAATACGTCCAAAAGAATAACACTTGGAGGTAGGGACTCATGAACATCTAAGAGCTATACACGAAAATCTTTTTTAAAAAAATCATTTTATTGGGGTACGGACAACAGAGAAGTGAGCGAAGGGACACATTGGACAATGTACGACATGAAAAAGTAATAACAATTTGCAAATTACTAGGGGTTCATGGGAGAGGGGGTGGGGGAGGGAAAGTAAATAAGGGGAGCTGGTACTGGGGGCCTAAGTGGAGGGAGGATGTTTTGAGAGTGATGACGGCAACAAGTGTGCAAACATGGCCTGCAGACAATTGATGTTTATATGGATCATGATGGGAGTTGTATGAACCTCCAATAAAATGATTTATTAAAAAAGGAGGGGGAAAAAGAAGTTTATACCAAGAACTCAAGTAGAAAATATTTGGAAATGAATGTGGTAACATGTACAAATATGCTTGATACAAATGACGTATTGAGTGTTATAAGAGCTGTAAGAGCCAATAAAACCATTTAAAAATAAATAAAAGATCTTAAAAATGGGCTGAGACCCGGTGGCATAAGTGGTTGAGTGCGGGACTGCAACCCGCAGGCTTGACAGTTCAAACCCAGCGGCGGCTCTCAGGAGCAGCGCTGGGTAGCTCCCACGACCACTAGAGGGCAGTGATGCCAAAAAAAACAAAAAACAAGATCTTAAAAATAAAATTAAAAAAGAAAAAAATCATTTTATTGGGGGTTTGTACAACTCTCATCACAATCCATACATTTGTACATTTGTTGCCATCATCATTCTCAAAACATTTGCTTTCTACTTGAGCCCTTGGTATTTGCTCATTTCCTCCCTCCCTCCCCACTCTCCTTTCCCTCATGAACCCTTGAAATTTATAAACTATTTTGTCATATCTTACACTGCCTGATGTCTCCCTTCACCCACTTTAAATATTCAGCTTTCCTTCTGAGAATTTAACCAGCTAAAGATGCCATTGTACATAAGATCTCTTTCCTTTATGGCACACAAAAGTTTAAGACAGAAGGGTCATTAATTGTTAAAGCTTTAAACTTTAAGGACTTTAGAAGCACCCTGTTCTAATTTCTTCATTTTATAGATAATAAAAACTTAATTCAGTCACTTGGCCTGAGATCCTGCAGAACTGCTGGTCTTTCTAAGTTCTCTTCCCATCATTGAGTTGGAGCATCTGCACTTTCCCTCTTCTGTCACATTTAAGCACCAACTTGAACACCGACATGTGAGTGTTTTAACAAAACCTTGGTCAGCTATGATTGCAACAAACAAACTATAGTTCTGTCCTAAGTACTGAAGTGAATGCCATTTAAAATTTGAGCGTTTTTATTGTGATTTTACTTAGGATATATTTCTAGTAAAGCACAACCTTTCCCCTTTCAGAATTACGCCCAAGTGATGAGAGAATGTACCAGAGAGGATAAACAAATTCTATATAATTCTTCCTGCTCACCCAAATAATACTGAGAACCACAAAGGAGCCCTGATACCGGTCCAGCAGTTAATGCACACAGCTAGTAACCATAGGGATCGAAGGTTCAATTGTACTCAGCGATGCCTAAGAAGAAAAGCCTCATTGTCCACTTCCCCAAATTAGCCATTGAAAACCCAACAGGACACTGATGAACTCTGACACACATGGATTTACCAAGGCAAATTTTTATTCAAAACATCAGATGATAGAACTGTAGAGCATTGACATTCAAATGTCCTTATTTCTTCATATCTCCTAAATGAACATGAGGTCTGTGGAAGTTAAATAATTAGCTCAAGAACAAAAGTATGACAATGTCAAAAGTAATGGATCACAGACCCCACGTGGTCTGTGAGGAAAGAATTACAAGATGAATTTTTTTTAATTAAAAATCATTTTATTACGGGCTCGTACATCATTTTTCCAATACATAAATAAACATACTGTGACAAGAACCCTCGTACATCCGTGCCATCATCATTCTCCAAACATCTGCCCTTTCCCCCAGTCCCTGGTGTCGGTTCCTCCAACCTTTCCCTTGTTCTCCTTCTCTCCCTCCCTCATCAACCCTCAAAACTTTATAAATTATTATTATTATGTCGTATATTACCCTGCCCGAAACCTCCCTCAGCCCACTCCCCCATGCCCGTCCTCCAGATAGGTCATATGTAGATCCTTGCAGTTGGTTCCGTCTCTACCCACCTCCTCTCCACCCATCCAGTAGTTCCAATCTAACCACACGCCCAAGGGGGGGCTCATCCATCCTGATTTCCCCATATCCCCTGCCCCCCTCTCCACTAGTGTACCTTCTCCAGTCCATCCAGATGTGCAAGGTAGAGTTGGGATCATGATGGTTGGGGGGTAGGGAGACCTCAGGATCTAGAGGAAACTTGTATGCGTCATCACTGCATGGCTGCACTCTGACTAGTCTGTCTCCTTCCCGTGGCTCCCCTGTAAAGGGATGGCCAATTACCCACCAGTGGGCCTTAGGTCCCCACCCTGCCCCTCTCCTCACTCGTAATGAAGTGATTCCTGTTCTTTGATGCTCGGTATCTGCTCCCTTTGGGCCCTCTTGAACACACTTGCTGGTGTGCTTCTTCCCTGTGGACTGTGCTATCTCCATGCTGAATGGTGTGTCCGTTATCTTCAAGTCTTTGACATTGTAGACATTCAATCATTTGGTAGCAGGGCACTATCATTTCTTCTACTCTGCCTCTGTATCCATTTGTCTTCAGCGATATCAGGAGTTGATTTGTTCATTGATTTTGATTTTTGTTCTTTGATGCCTGATTATTTCAGCACCTCATGATCGCACAGGCAAGTGATCTTCTTTTATGGTGGGTTTTGTTGCTTCTGAGCTAGATGGCTGCTTGTTTATGCTCAAGTCTTTAAGAACCCAGATGCTATACCTTTTGATAGCTGGGCACCATCAGCTTTCTTCACCACTCTTGCTCATGCTCCCACTTGTCCTCAGTGGGCACCTAGGGTGTGTGTGCACACATTGATATGTGTTCCCTCCTCCCCTCCCCCCCACATTTGATGTCTATTGCCTAGACTTTTTACCACCATGTGGCCACGCTGGCTGTTGTGCTTCTTCTGTGTGGGTGTGGTCTCTTCTCAAGTGGATGGTCTATTGTTTATCTGTAGGCTTTTAAGAATCCAGACGATATATCCTTTGATGGCTGAGCATCATCAGCTTTCTTCACCACATTTGCTTGTGCACCCATTTTACTTCAGTGACCGTGTTTGGTCAGTGAGCCTCAAGGAATACCAGATTCATTGAACAAAGTGTTCTTGCATTGAGGGAGCACGAAGGTGAGGGCCCAAGGTCCACCTGCTGCCCTAATATTTGGCCCATAGATATGTTCTTAAATCTATTCCCATCTTATAACAGATAGCTGTATTTATGTATGGACATACCTATGTTAGACCTCTGCAAGCACCCTTTGCCTTCTAGCTCTTTCCTCTATTTCCTTCTGTCTCCCTCCTGTTCCACCATCTTGCTCCACCTTCATCAGAGTTTCAGTGTTTCCTTGTAGATTCATTGTCCTTGCTTAATCCATACCAGGCCTCCCACACCCTCCTTTCCATTGATTCAAGATCTTTTGTTGCTCCCCCTCCCTCATCTATGTGTTTGTCCATACCCCCCTCCCCTCCCCTCTCTCATGCCCCCATGAATCGTTGTTTGCCCAGTCCTTTCTGTGGCTCATAGCATCTCCAGAGGGATATAGTCCTCTGAGCATCATGTGTCGGCGTGGAGCTTGGACCAGCTCTCTTCCTCTTTCTCCCTTCTTTTCTTTATCCCTGTGGGTGTGGGATGCTGGCCCCTCCCCCAACCTGTTCTCTGCCACACCCATTTCTAGAAAAAGGAGACCATCTGACTCTGGTTGCTTCCGGCTCTGTAGCTCTCTCTTTTCTTGCATTCTTCCATGCATCCACGCTGTTCTTCTGGTGGGGTGCTTTGTGGTAGGAACTGCTTGCCCACTCCGGTTTCTGTGGAGACAAGACCAGTACTTCCCACCCCACCCCCCGCTGCGTAGATTAATGCCTCGTTCTCTCTTATCCTTTCATTTTTGAATTCCCTTTTATCTCCCTATCCCCTCTACCCCCTCATCTTTCTCCCCTTACTGTGTTGCATCCAACATGTACTTCCTTGGGTTTGGTCCTCCCTCCTCCCCTTACCCTACTTATTGGACCAACTGTTATGGTACGGAAGTTTTCTCTTTTATACTCACCATACTGTTTCTACTTACCTCAGGGGGCTCATGTAGTACTTCTCCTTTTGTGATTGACTGACTTCGCTTAGCATAATTTCCTCCAGTTCTTCCCATGCAGAAATGTGTTTCATGTGCTCGTCCGAGCTTTTGAGTGAGGCATAGTACTCCATTGTGTGTATATGGAAGAGCTTGCTAATCCATTCATGTACTAATTGAAATTTAGATTGCTTTCACGTCTTTGTGATTGTGAATTGTGCTGCAATTCCACATTGGTGTGCATACCACTGGCTGTGGTTTATTTCTTGCCTCTTCTGGGTATATACCCAATAGTGGTATAGCTGGATCATAGAGTAGTTCAACTTCCATTTTCATTAATATCGCCAGACTGATTTCCACAGTGGCTGTACATATCTATATGACCACCAACAATGTAGAAGTGTTCCTATTTCACCACATCCCCTCCAACATTTGTTGCACTCTGATTTTCTGATCTGGGCTAGCCTCAAGGGTATTAGATGATATCTCATGGTTGTTTTGATTTGCATTTCTCTGATAGCTAGTGAACGGGAGCATTTTCTCATATGTTCATTGGCCATATCGACCTCCTCCCTAGTGAAACTTCTTTTCAGTTCTTTTTACCATTTCATCATAGGGTTATCTGTTTTCATCTTCTTGCATGAAATGAGGGTATTGTAGATTTTGTAATAAGCCTTTTGTCTGTTGTACTGTTGCTAAAAAATCCTCTCCCAGTGTGTGGGCTGCCTGGCTACTCTCTTGATAAAGTCCTTTGACGCACACATGTATTTTATTCTAAGTAAGTCCCATTTGTCAATATCATGTTTCCCTGAATATCTACCCTGTTCTGTTGCAGTTAGCCTTTGTATTCCCTGGGTCAAGGTTCTTAGATTTTCCCCGATTCTCTCGCTAATGGTTCTGATGGTTTGTGGTATTACTTCCAGGTCCGTGATCCACCTCGAGTTTGTTCTTGTGCATGAGGTGAGGTAGAGAACCTGTTTCATTTTTCTGCATGTAGATTTCCATTGTCTCTAGCACCATTTGTTAAATAGGGCATCACCCTCCCACTTGATGCTTTTGGAGCCCTTGTTGAAAATCAGTTGTCTATATGCTAGTGGTTTTATTTCTGGGTTTTCTAGTCTTTTCCATTGATCTGTGTATCTGTCATTATGCCAGTAACATGCTGTTTTGACAACTGTGGCTTTGTAGTAAGTGTGAAAGTCAGGTAAAGCCAGCCCTCTGACTGTGTTCTTATCCTTGAGGAGATCCCTGCTAATTCTGGGCCTTTACCCTCTCCATATGAAGTTTCTTATCAATTTTCCAGGTCTCTGAAGAAGGTTGTTGGTATTTGAATCAGGATAGCATTGAACTTATAAAGTGCCCTGGGTAGGATATCTTTATTATATTTATTATATTGAGTCTCCCAATCCATGTTCCTCCATTTGTGGAGGTCATTTTCGTTTCCTGTAGTAGGGTTTTGCAGTTTTCCTTGTATAGGTCTTTTGTTTTCTTTTGGTTAGACATATCCCTAGGTACTTCAATTTATTCTTGTCTATTATGAATGGAATTGCTTTCTTGATCTCCTCTTCTGCGTTCTTGTCATATGTGTAGAGAAGACCAATCAACTTGTGTTTGTTGATCTTGTATCTTGCCACTCCTCCATATTCCTCTATCACTGTTAGTAATCCGGTTGTGGAACTCTTGGGATTTGCGATGTACAGGATCATGTCATCAGCGAATAATGATCATTTGACCTCCTCCTCTCCCATTTGGATACCTTGGATGTCTTTCCGTTGTCTTATGTTATTTGCTAAGACCTCCAGTACTATATTGAATAGTAGTGGAGATAAGGGGCATCCTTGTCTAGTCCCCTTCTTCAGTGGGATTGATTTACTCTTTTCTCCATTGACTATTATGTTATCTGTTGGCTTCTCATAAATAGCTTGTATTAACTTGAGGAACTGTCCTTCTATTCCTATCTGTCTGAGCGTCTTGATTAGGAAAGCATGCTGGATGTTGTCAAATGCTTTCTCTGCATTTATAGATATTATCATATGGTTCTTATACTTCATCTTATCAATATGAATATTTACGGATGTTAAACCATCCCTGCATCTCTGGGATGAATCCTACCTTATCCTGGTGTTTTATGCTTTTTATATATTTTTGTATTCTTTTGGCCAATGTCTTGTTGAAGATTTTTGCATCTATGTTCATTAGAGATATTGATCTATAGTTCTCTATTCCTATGGGATCCCTTCCCTGTTTGGGTATCAACGTTATACTGAGTTGAGGAGTTTTCCATCCTTCTCTATACTCTGGAAAACTTTGTGGAGGATAGGTGCCAGCTCCTCCCTGAAAGCCTTATAGAATTCCCCAGTGAAGCCATCTGGCTCAGGAGCTTTTTTTGTTGGTAAATTCTTGATAACCATATCTAGCTCTTCTCTTGTTATGGGTTCATTTAGTTTCTTGACCTCTATCTGGGACAGTCTAGGGAGGGATTGTTTGTCCAGATATTTGTCCATATCTTCCAGATTGTTGAACTTGTTGGAGTACAGATTTTCATAGTACTTTGTGATAATCCTTCAAATTTCATTAGGGTCTGTTGTGAGTTTCCTCATTTCGTTCCTCATTCTGTCTATTGTTGCTTGTTCTTTCTTTGCTTTGGTCAGGTTTGCCAGTGGCCTATCAATTTTAATGATCCTTTCAAAGAACCAACTTTTTGCTGTATTAATCTTTTGCATTGCTTTTTTGTCTTCCCAGTGGTTCAACTTTGCAATAATTTTTATTATTTCTTTTCTTTTACTGTTGGAGGTATTATTCTGCTGGCTCTGTACTAGTTGCTGGTGTTTTTGTGAGAGTGTGTCTGCCATATGCCTCTCTTCCTTTTTCATACGTGCTCCTATTGCAATCAGGCTACCTCTGATAACTGCCTTCGCAGTAACCCAGAGGTTTTGATATGTAGTATTCTCATTCTCAATAATATCTAGAAATATTTTGATCTCCCTTCTAATCTGGGTCATTACCCATTCATGCCACAGGAGTTCATTATTCATCCTCCAACTGTTTGCCCTTGTTTTACTACTGGTCCTTTCCTTAATCTCCAGTTTTATGGCATGGTGGTCAGAGAAGGATATCTGTATGATCTCTATGTGTTTGAACTTACTTATGCTTGACTTGTGTCCCAGCATGTGGTCAATTTTTTGAAAATGTGCCATGTGGACTTGAGAAGAATGTGTATTTTTTTGCGTTTGGATGGAATTCCTGAATATGTCTATCATATCTAGTCATCTTATTGTGATATTTAGTTCTATAGCCTCTTTGCTGAGCTTCTTTCCCAAAGATCTGTCTTTCTCTGATAGTGGCAAGTTAAAGTCTCCTACTATAATTGTTGAGTCTGTAACATCTTCTTTCATGTTCTGATTAGTCTGTTTGACAAATTTCACAGATCTCTCATTTGGCGTGAATATATTTATTATGCTCACTGGTTCCTGGTGAAGTGGTCCCTTGAGCATTATAAATTTCCCCTCCTTGTCTCTTTTTATGGCTTAAACCTTGAGGTCTGTTTTATCTGAGATTAGGATTGCGACCCCTGTTTTTTTTATTCACCATTAGCCTGATTTATTCTCTTCTAGACTTTTATTCTTAGTTTATTCTTGTCTGCAGGCAACAGATTGATGCGTTATGTTTTCTGAGCCAGTTGGCCAATCTTTTAATTTTATTGATGGAGTTCAGGCCATTGACATTTAGAGTTATTCCAATCTGTGGGTTCATTGCTGGTCTTTTGGGTTTTTTTGGTGTGTGTGTGTGTGTTTATTCCCTTTTTCATAGCTCTGCTGTGTTTTCATTGGGGGTCTTCTTTAGTGTTATGTTTTCTACTTGTGGTTGTATGTTCTTGGTGATTGGGGTTAGTCTGTTGGCTCCTTGGCAAGATTGGAGTATAGGATGTTCTCCTGTTTGTGCTTGGTGGATGTTGGTCTTCTGGCCATAGTGAGCCAGCAAGGATTTTCCTCAGGGTTGGGTGTCTCACGGCATATTCTTTAAGTTTTTCCTTATCTTGAAAGATCCTTATTTCCCTTATTTCCCCATCTATCTTAATAGATAGCTTTGCAGGGTAAATAACTCTAGGGGGAAGCGTTGTTTTCCTTCAACTTCTGGGAGATTTTGGTCCACTCTCTTCTACTTTTCATGATTTCTATTGATAGGTCTACACATATTCTTACCTGAGAGACCTTACATCCTCTTTTCTCTTGTTGCTCTCAGAATCTTCGCTTTTTCCTTGAGGTTGTATAGTTTAACTATTATATGCCTTGGTGAGTTCTTCCTGGGGTCTAGTCTACTCGGTGTCCTCTCTGCTTCCTGTATGATAGGCTGGTTCTCATTCATCAGGTTGGGAAAGTTTTCTTTTAGAAATTCTCTTGTTAAATTAGCAGTTGATTTCTTCACTGTGTCTTGTTCTGGTAGGCCAATGATTCAGATGTTGTTCCTTTTCATAGCATCGCTGATTGATCTCAGGTTTTCCTCTGTCTTTTTTATTATCTTGTTTGACTGTCTTTCACGTTTATTGAGGTCAACCTGATTGTCTTCAAGGTCACTGATACTAGTCTCAGCCTCATCCAATCTGTTTGTGAGATCCGCAACCCTGCGTGCAGCTTCTGCTATTTGCCCTGTTAACTCCTGCATTTCCCTCAGATGCTTGATCCTCATTCCCTCTATTGTGGACTTCATCCCCTCTATCATTGCATCCTTTGCCTGTGTAGCTTCCTTTATCTCGTTTATTTCTCCTAGCAATCTTCAAAGAATTTCTTTTTGTGGCAGATCCACATCAGATTCTTCTATGAGTATAATGAGATCTGTTGCAGTGGTTTGTCTTTCTTGTTTACTTATTAATATTGATGTGGTGTTCTGTTGTTCACATGATGCTTTGGAAGAGGTCGGTGCCATATTCCTCGGTTACCAAAGGCCCTTGTGTACTTTCAAAGTGATTGGTGTTTTCACAGGGTACCTGTGTTTTACTGTGGAGATTGGCCTGGTTGCTATGTAAACAGGTTGCTATGCCTTAAAAGTCAGCTGTCCCTTTGTTTCCACATGGCTTCCCATGTACACAGACTCCTGGGCACACAGATTCCCAGACACACACATTCCCAGCCACAGACTTCCACACTGTATGATGCAGAAGGCTCCCACCTCTGGTGCTGTGTTTTCAGTAGTTCAACTTAAGTCCTGAGACAATCAGCTGTCCTTTTATTCTCATGCAGATTCTGTGCACACAGGCTACCGGGGGCAGACTTTAAGACCCACAGACTCCCAGGTACACAGACTCCCCAGGCTCCTCAGCTTGGAAGGGCCGGAGGAGGACCCCAGGGCAGGGACAGACTCAAGTGGTCAGGCTTCCCACCTAGGAGAGGTTGGAGGAGGACTGCAGGGCAGAACCAGGCTCAAGTGTCTAGGCCCCCCAGGTAGGAAAGGTGGGAGGAGGACTACAGGGCTGAAACAGACTCAAGGGGACAGACTCTTCACCTAGGAAAGGCTGGAGGAGGTCCTCAGGACAGAGCCAGACTCAAAGGGGCAGACTCCCCACCTAGGAAAGGCTTAAGGAGGCCCACAGGGCAAAGCCAGACTCAGACATCCAAACTCTTCATCGAGGAAAGGCGGGAGGAGGACTGCAGGGCAGAGCCAGGCTCAAGAGGGCAGACTCCCCACCTAGGAAAGGCCAGAGGAGGACCTCATGGCTGAGCCTGATTCAAGGGGGCAGACTCCCCACCTAGGAAAGGCCAGAGGAGGTCCACAGGGCAGAGCCAGACTCAGATGTCCAGGTTCTTCAGCTAGGAAAGGCGAAAGGAGGACCGCTGGGCAGAATCAGATTCAAGGGGGCAGACTCCCCACCTAGGAAAGGCCCGAGGAGGACCACAGGGCAGAACCAGGCTCAAGGGGGAAGATTCCCCACTTAGGAAAGGCCAGAGGAGGCCCACAGGGCAGAGCCTGATTGAAGGGTTCAGGCCCCCCAGCTAGGCGAAGCTGCAGGCGGTCTGTGGCGACCCCAGAGACTTGATCGGTCTGCTTGCACCACTGCAGACGGCAGCGGGGTCATGACTCAGAGACCCGCTTCCCGCTAGGGATAAGCGGCGTTGAAAAACTCCCACCTGGCGCCGAAAAACTCCAGCCTGGCCTCCCTTCCAATCCCCCCGGCTCACCGCGCCGCCGTTGACACCAGAGGCCGGATTCCCACTAGGGAAAGCAGTGTTGAAAATCTCCCGTCTCGCGCTCCCCTCCAGCCATGTCTGTGCGGAGCGCTACCCGAGCTTTCCTGGGCTCAGATCTGAGGCAATGGCGCATGGGGAGTGCCGGGCCGCTCCCTGTGCGTCAGGTCCCTGAAATGGCAGGGTCGAGCCCCCACTGATCTGGCACGCTTAGCTGCCTGAAGGCAGGAGGTGGTCCAGGCACTGGCTGTGGGTGCACTGGCCACAGGCTGCGGACACCGCTGGTAGTTACACCCTGGGTGTCTGGGGGGAGGGAGCAGAGCCCGCCGGCACTGTGGCCTTTGTCCTCCTGCACAGAGGGGATCCGTGGGAGACACGCAGCCTCCCTCAGGAGGGTTCAGGTAGTGGATCTTCTGTATGGGTGTGTGGTGTTCTAGTCTAGCCCTGAGGGGTTCCACACAAAGGCCGTCCTGTTTGCAGGACCCGGCTTAGGCAGTGGATCGGGTCGGTCCTGGCTGGTGGGAAGGCACACAAAGGTTGGCCCACAGAGGAAAATCTCCGATATATGGACCCAAACTTCTGAGGCTTAAAAGAAAGCGGATGTGGGGCAGGGTCCCCTCCTGGCCGGGGAGAGCCCCTGGTAGGGACCTTTCCACTCACCAGAACACTTCCACGTGGCCTCCTAGACACCAAACTTACCAGAGCTCCCCGTTTAGACTGCTTACTTCGGCGCCATCTTGGACCCCCTCTCTCCTACAAGATGAATTTAACCTTCCTGTGCCACAATGTCACATTGCACTGCCAAAGAGATTTTACATATGTGATTAAGGTTACTAATCCGTTGACCTTAAAATAGTGAGACTATCAAGCTGTTTTAGCCTGATCACAGAAGTCCTTCAAGAGGGGAGAGCTTTCTTCAGCTTCAGTAAGAGGAACCCAGAGTTTATCAGTATGAAAAGATTTATGAGGAAGTTTCTCTGAGGTTGATGTGGGGGGGACCATGTTGTGAGGAATGTGTGTGATCCCTAGAAGCTGAAAGTACATCCTGCCTGACAATCAGCAAAGAAACAGGACCTCACATAATTGGCTGCTACTAGCAGTTGGACCAAACTCAGAATCAGATTGTTCAACAGAGACATAGCTTGAATTTGGTCTATGGAGACCTCAAACAGATAACCTAGTGAAACCCACTCAAAGGTCTCATCCTCAGAGCAGTGGGACACAGATCCATGTTATTTGATGTTGCTGCATTTCAGTAATTTGGCTCAGCCCAAGAACGCTAAAAGTAAGCCTAGGCTGAAAATAGAAAGCTCTGGGAATCTGAAGATGGAGAAGATTTCAAAGGAAGAATGTTGTATCGTACATGACAGGAGAACAGCGCAGTGCAGTGGAAAACGGGGATGTAGCAGCTCACGTGTACAGACAGCTGCAGAAAACTGCTGTGACATATGAATTCCTGGAGTCACAGCTGATATGTCCAGCATGGAAGTAGTCAAATCGCTTGAGAAACGTCCGTACACACTCTGTTACTTCTTTCCATTTTCCCTTCTTCCACGAGTGCACTCATTGGCCAAATGCAGCTAAAAACTGGCTGACCCTGGACACTGAGAAACACAGTCTACAGAGGTCAGCCCTCCTACCGCAAAAGCAGAGGGAAAGGACAATTAATAAATTGTCAGACTAACATACTCAAGGCAGACACAGATGATGCTTCTCTTGTATAGACTAGATAATTAAGTCTACTGAAGTAAAACAATTTGCCTCAAATTGTACAGCTTTAAAAAGTGAGAAAAAATTGCCATTGAGTTGATTCTAACTTACAATTACTTCATGTGTGTTTGAACACATCTGTGTCCCATCATGTTTTCAATGACTGCATTTTCAAAGCTACAATATCAGGTATTTTTCTTGAGGCAACCCTGAGTCAGCTTTAACTACAAACCTTTATCGTTAGCAGCTGTGTGCATTAACTATTTACAACATTCAGGGACTGCTACACGATAGACTTCTTCATAGACACAAGTTTACAGAACAATCACAACCCAACTTACACAAATTCACTGTGAAGCCCTGAAGTAACTTACCATTTGAAGGGACAGAAAATACAGACAGATAGCTTTGGTTCCCTCAACATGAAACTTTCCTTTTTATTCTGAAAATAAATTAATTTTAAATCTTTATTTTGAGTATTCAATAATTCAATAAACTCTATCTACTTGTATAATAGGGCACTATAAAATTAGATCCTCCAGCGAGAAGAATTTAAGTGTTACCTTATAACCACAGTATTAAATCTGGATGAAGCCTCACAAGATCAATTTTTATATACTTTTGAGAGTCACATTCTTAAAATCTATGTTATAGTAATGCTATTAGTGTAAGAGTTGCATGATTTTCTTAAATATATTAATAATAAAATATATAAGTAAAAAATACAAGACTGAGATGAGAAATATTCATGAAATTAGATCAATACTTTAAATTGGGTCAAATTACATTGATTATATTAGAAAACATTGGAAAATTATTAGAACTTTTCAGGAAATTAGGGACAATATTAGAACTTTTAGTGAAATGTAATTTAAGTGAATAAAAGAAAAGCATTAATCTTTGCTGCTATTTAATATAGTGTATTAGGTCTAACAGGTGTATGCAGACATGCCTGACCTCTATGAAGATGTGAACTACAGAGCAGAAGATGCTAGTCCTTCTGTTGTATACTTTGGTCAAGTTACCAGGAACAGACAGAAACTAGAAAAGGACATCATTCTTGATAAAGTAGGTCAACAAACACACACACACACACACACACACACACACAAAGAGGATGATCCACAAGAGGAATGGTACAATGACTGCAACAAGACACTCAAACAGAAATTGTCAGGGGGGCACCACTATGCAAGATTTTATTCTGTTTTATATATGGCTGCTGTAAGTCAGAAACAAGTCAACAAACCATAACAACAATGCAAGTTGTATATATTTGTGGAAGCTGACACCTTCATCTACTCTGCAGGTCATACTCTCAGACAGGTCAAGCATCCCCTAATACCTCTCACCATCACTAATCCATTGTATTACCCCCAATATATCCGAGGTATCCTGATGTATTGATGGTATCGCTCTGACGCATTATACTTTAACAAAATTTGATAGGTTGCAGTAGTACATTTTATAAAAGTTTTTGCTCAGCTAGTTAGGGGCTTTTATTATGATGTCGTTGTTGTTGCTGTTGTTCTTGTTCTTGTTAGGTGTCATCAAGTGGCTTCTGACTCATGGAAACCCTTTGCACAACAGAATGAAACACTGCTTGGCTCTACGCCATTGTTCTTGTGTTTGAACCCTTCTGTGCAGCCACTTTGTCAACCATCTTGTCAAAGGTCTTCCTCTTTTCAGGGCCCACCATGTTATCAAGCATGATAGGATGTCTTTCTTGAGTGGCTGATCTCTCTTGATAGCATACTCAATGGATGTATGGATGAATTGTCATAGAGTTGCACTAACCCCCAATAAAATGATTTTTAAAAGAAAAAAAAAGGAGCATTCTGGCTGTACTTCTTTCTAGACTGATTTTTCTTGGATTCTTTCTTTTCCACAATACTTTCAATATTTTTCACCACCACTATAATTCTAATGCATTAACTCTTCTTCAGGCTTCCTTATCAAATACTAAATAGAGTATAATCAGAGGAGCTGAATTGCATAGGTAATAGTTGCTGTATTGGAGAATTTTTGTGTATAGTTTTTGCCACCACAGAAAAAATGACTTGAATCACATGAGTACAAGGAAGAAGAAAATGATCTAAAACTGATTGTGGTAATGATTGTACAATTCTTCTTGATATGACTGAACTATTGAATTAAATGATTTGTTGATGAAGCACCAGTAAACTGTTTTAAAAAGACTGATATTGTTAAGAATTCATTTTTACATGGATGTACAACCAGTGTCCTTGAAAGCAAAAGTGAGGAGATGGTTGCATTGAGAAAATGTGCTGCAAATGATTTCTTGGAACTTTTGAAAAAGAAAGACATCAGTTTGAAGACTAAAGTGTTACTATCAAGCCAGAGACCTTTCAGTGGTGTCATATGCATGAGAAAGATGGATACTGAATATAGAATTTATGCCTTAAAAGTATAGTATTTATTACAGTTACTAAATATAACAATAATATATGTGCATATATCAAGATATGTACATGTATATATTATAAACTATAACATTGAAGAATAGAACATGGAAAAAGCAAATAAATCTTGGAAAAGGTAGATAATCAGAATGTTCCTTAGATCATTAGTAAACATTCTTCACACCTACTTCAGACATGTCATCAAGAAGGACTTGTCTCTGGGAAGGATATTGTGCTAGTCTGGGTAAGCTAAATAGAGAAACAAATTTATAGATACTCATATGTGTATTAGAAAGAGCTTTATATACAAGACCAACTAAATATTGAAAAAACACTGAAATGCATTCCATTTCAAATCCCTAAGTCAGATACTAGCCCATATGTCTGGCACCAATGTGTACATTTCTCTTCATACTCATGAATCCCATGCAATGATACTAAATGCAGGAAGATCACAGGCCAGGGGTGGAAAGTCTTGTTGATCAATCTCAGGACTGCAAGTGTCTCCATGTGGCCTCTCCAGCTCCAAGGCTCAGGCGATCATCAGCCTGTCTCCATGTGGCTTGTCAACAAGAATATCTCACAGGGAATGAGTGTGTGTTTCACCTCCAATGAGCAAATTATTTCTGTAGGGTCTCCCAATGAGGTCCTTAAACTGACCTGATTGACAGGCCATACTCCACTCTTTCGCTCTAACGTTCAAATTAATAGTATTTTATGTAACTGCCATAGATACCATGCTTGGTAAAAAGCCTGACCAAAAAAATTGAGGCACAATGATGGTTACAGATACTGCAACAATGGCTTCAAAAACGTAGAAACACAACCGGATTACTAACAGTGATAAAGGAATATGGAAGAGTGGCAGGATACAAGATCAGCAAACAGAAGTCGAATGGTCTGCTCTACACATCTGACAAGACCACAGAAGAGGAGATCAAGAAAGCAGTACCATTCACAATAGCCGAGAATAAATTGAAGTACCTAGGGATATGTCTAACCAAAAGAAAACAAAAGACCTATACAAGGAAAACTGCAAAACCCTACTACAGGAAATGAAAATGGCCTCCACAAATGGAGGAACATCCCACGCCCATGGATTGGGAGATTCAATATAGTAAAGATGTATATCCTACCCGGGGCACTTTATAAGCTCAACTCTACCCGGATTCAAATACCACCAACCTTCTTCAGAGAACAGGAAAACCTGACAACCAACTTCATATGGAGAGAGAAAAAGCCCAGAATTAGCAGGGATCTCCTCAAGGATAAGAGCATAGTCGGAGGGCTGGCTTTACCCAACTTTCACACTTACTGCAAAGCCACAGTGGTCAAAACAGCATGGTACTGGCATAATGACAGATACATTGATCAGTGGAAAAGAATAGAAAACCCAGAATTAAAACCATTAGCATAAAGACAACTGATTTTCAACAAGGGGCCCAAAAGCATCAACTGGGAGGGTGATGCCCTATTTAACAAATGGTGCTGGAGAAATGGAAATCTACAGGTAGTAAAATGAATCAAGATCTCTACTTCACCCCATGCACAAGAACAAACTCTAGGTGGATCATGGACCTGGAAGTAAAACCACAAACCATCAGGACCATTAGCAAGAGAATTGGGGAAAAATCTAAGAATTTTGACCCAGGGAATATAAAGGGTACACATGCAAGGAAACCTGAAATTGACAATTGGGACTTACTAAGAATAAAACACATGTGTTTTATTTATCAAGAGGGTAGTCAGGCAACCCACAGACTGAGAGAGGATTTTTAGCAACAGTACAACAGACAAAGGGCTTATTATAAAAATCTACATTACCCTTGTTTTCTGCAAGAAAAGGAAAACAGATAATCCTTTGAAGAAATGGGAAAAAGAACTGAAAAGAAGTTTCACTAGGAGGAGGTCCATTTGGCCAATAAAAATATTAGAAAATGCTCCTGCTCACTAGCCATCAGAGAAATGCAGACCAAAACAACCATGAGATATCATCTAATACCCTTAAGGCTAGCCCAGATCAGAAAATCAGAGTGTAACAAATGTTGGAGGGGATGTGGTGAAACAGGAACACTTCTACATTGCTGGTGGCCCTGTAGATATGTACAGTCGCTATGGAAAGCAGTCTGGTGATACTTAATGAAAATGAAAGTTGAGCTACCCTATCTATGATCCAGCTATCCCACTATTGGGTATATACCCAGAAGAGACAAAAAATAAACCACAACCAGTGGTATGCATGCCAATGTGGAATTGCAGCACAATTCACAATCACAAAGACTTGCAAGCAACCTAAATTTCCATCAGTAGATGAATGGATCAGCAAACTCTGGCACATACACACAATGGAGTACTACGCCTCACTCAAAAGCTCGGATGAGCACAAGAAATGCATCTCTGCATGGGAAGAACTGGAGAAAATTATGCAAAGCTAAGTCAGTCAATCACAAAAGGAGAAGTACGGCATGTGAGTATAAAAGAGAAGACTCCTATACCCTAACAGTTGGTCCAAGATGTACGGTAAGGGGAGGAGGGAGGACCAAACCCAGGGAGGTACACGTTGTGTGCAACACAGTAATAAGAGAAGGATAAGGGGGTGGAGGGGATAGGGAGTTAAAAGGGAGTTTAATAGTGAAAGGATAACAGAGGGAATGGGGCACTAATTCACCCAGGGGGCGAGTATTGATCTTGTCTTCACAGAAACTGGAGTGGGTGAGCAGTTCCTACCACAAAGCACCCAACCATGAGGACAGCGTGGATGCATGAAAAGAGAGAGCTACAGAGCTGGATGCAACCAGAGTCAGATGGACTCCATGCCTAGAAGTGGGCGTGGCAGAGAACAGGTTGGGGGAGGGGTTAGCATCCCACACCCACAGGGACAAAAACAAGAAGGGAGGAAGTAGAAGAGAGCTGCTCCAAGCTCCACACCGACACTTGATGCTCAGAGGAATACATTCCTCTGGAGACCCAATGAACCACAGAAAGGACTGGACAAACAACGATTCCTGGCGACATGAGAGAAGGGAGGAGAAGGGGGTGTGGGCAAACACATGGATGGGGGAGGGGGAGCAACAAGTGTCTGGAATCGATGGAAAAGAGGGTGTGGGAGGCCTGGTACGGATTAAGCGAGGACAATGAATCTGTGAGGAAACACTGAAATGCCAATCAAGGTTGAACTTGATGGTAGGAAAGGAGGGAGATGGAAGGAAATAGAGGAAAGAGCTAGAAGGCAAAGGGCACTTGCAGAGGTCTAAACACAGGTATGTCCTTACATAAATACAACTATCTATTATAAGGTGGGAATAAATTTAAGAACATATCTATAGGCCAAATACTATAGTAGCAAGTGGACCTTGGGCCCTCACCCTCGTGCTCCCTCAATGCAAGAACACTTTGTTCTATGAATCTGGTATTCCTCAAGGCTCACTGACGCAACACAATCACTAAAGTAAAATGGGTGCACAAGCAAGTGTGGTGAAGAAAGCTGATGGTGTCCAGCCATCAAAGGATATATCTTCTGGGATCTTAAAAGTCTGAAGATAGACCATTTACTTGAGAAGAGACCACACCCACACAGAAGAAGCACAACACCCACACGGTGGTGAAAGGTCTAGGCAATAGACATCAAATGGGGGGAAAAAGACACATATCACTGTGTGCACACACACATCCCCAAGGTGCCCACTGAGGACATGTGAGAGCATGAGCAAGAGTGGTGAAGAAAGCTGATGGTGCCCAGCTATAAAAACATATAGCATCTGGGGTCTTAAAGGCTTGAGCATAAGCAAGCAGCCACCTAGCTCAGGAGCAACAAAATCCACCATAAAAGAAGGTTACTTGCCTTTGTGATCATGAGATGCTGAAACAATCAGGTATCAGGCATCAAAGAACAAAAATCAAAATCAATGGACCACTTGACTCCCAGTATTGCTAAAGACAAATGGATACAGAGGCAAACAGAGTAGAAGAAATGATGGTGCCCAGCTACCAAATGATTGAATGTCTGGAGTCTCAAAGACTTGAAGATAATCGAGTTGCCATTTAGCACAGAAACAGCAAGGCCCACATGGAAGAAGTACACCAGCACGTGTGATCAAGAGGAACCAAAGGGAGCAGGTCTCAAGCATCAAAGAACAAGAATCACATCATTACGAATGAGGGGGAGAGAAGGGTGGAGACCTAAGTCCCATTGGTGGGTAATTGGTCACCTCTTACAGGCGAATCACGGGGATGAGACAGACCAGTCAAGGTGTAGCTGGGCAGTGATGATGCATACAAGTTCCCTCCAGTTCCTGAAGCCTTCCTCCCCACCGCACCCCCAACCATCATGGTCCCAACTCTACCTTCCAAATCCAGATGGGCTGGAGAAGGTACACTAGTAGAGAGGGGAGCTGGAGATATGGGGAAACCAAGATGAATGAGCCCCTTCGGGTCAGTGGTTAGATTAGAGCTGCTGGAAGGGTGGAGAGAAGGTGGGGTAGAGAGGCGGAACCAACTGCAAGGATATACATATACGCTCCTACTTGAAGGACAGGCATCAAAGGAGTGAGTTTGGGGAGAGGTCGGGCAGTGTAAGATACGACAGAACGATAACAATGTATGAAGCATTGAGGGTTAGTGGAGAGGAGAGAGCAGGGGAAGAGGGGAAGGGGTGGAAAAGTCGATACTTGTGGCTTAAGGGAAAAGGCGGATGATTGGAGAACGATAATAGCGGACATGTGAAAGTGCTTGGCACAGTATGTTTTTTTATGTATTGTGAAAAACGATGTACGAGCCCTCAATAAAGTGATTTAAACAACAACAACAACAACAATGAAAAGAGTCCCCCAAAAATTAAAAAACAAACAAACATAGAAACAATTGTGAGGGTGGCAGCACTTTATTTTGGTTGTTCGGGGTTGATTTTTGTCAGAACTGTGTTGATAACACCTAAAGATCATGTTTTGAGACAGTATTTGGGTTGCATATGACAACACACAGAAGAGTTCTGGAATATTCTTCAATGTAAAACAATCAGGAACTACTAATGATGATGTATTTTCTAGTAGCATATTTTTGATCCTCGGGTATGCCTTTTGTTTGGAGAAGTACTGAGTTAGTTCAAAGCGATTACTCCTTATGTCACATGCCTATTAATTTTTTAGTATACCTAGTGCATGAGTTTTTATATTTACTTGTTCATTTATTCAATAACTATTGACTGAATATCTAAGTAAATGTTAAAGATACAAGACCAGCAAATGATCACTTTTGAATATACACTATGGCAGGTGTGAGGTGCAAATTCCTCGAAGAAATAAGGCAGTCATCGTTGCTTTCATCCCTCCCCTCTGTGGGGCTGCTAGTCTCCAGGTAAGTGGAGACTTACCTGCCACTCACCAGCCACTCCAAGGGAGAAAGATGGATCTTTCCACTCCCACACAAAGCAACAAGTTCAGAACTCACAGGGGAATACTTTGTCCTACAGGGTAGATATGAATTGGTATCAACTCAATGTCACTGAGTTTAAATGTTCTCTCTGTGGACATTTTAGGATTTAGGGGGAAAAAAAAACTTACCCCAATTGAAGGCTGATATTTGATTTGTTTTTGTTTTTGTTTTTTGTGGCATCACTGCCCTGGTGGGAGTAGGAAGCCCAGCCTTGCTTCCGGAGAGCTGCTGCTGGATTTGAACCTGCTGGATGTCAACCCCGTGGGCCACAGTCTTGCACGCAACCACTGTGCCAGCAGGGCTCAGCCCGGCCTGATATTTGTAAGAAAGACTAAAAATGGCAGCATGGCAATTAATGGAGTAAGGTATATGGAAGGATAGTTAAGCAGATATAAATACTTACTTAGCCTAAGGGCATAAAAGAGTTGGGAGAGGATATTTCCTTAGTATTTTCACTTATTCACATAAAGGATAAGCATTCAATCTATCTAAAGAGCCCAATCTATCCAGGGACAGACTGGATATAGGTAGATCCCCATTTAAGGCCTTCACCCACAGTACAAAGAAGGGTGTGCATCATCTCTGACAAAAAGAGATATTGAGCCAGAGGGCACTCATCATTAAGGAATTTTCCAGGTGTATGTTGTCTGATTTTTGTAAGTAATACATACTATTTTCCAGGTGCTAATGTGTGCTATGACCCTGATCAAGAAGACAGGATCTTCTTCATGAAAAATTCCATGTTAGCTACTAGTGCACATTATCTAATGTCTTCCTAAAGATCTTCTAGCCATCTAAAAAGTGGGTGTAGCTGACAAACACCATATAGACTTTTATAGATTGTTTTTCACAATTATGCCTTGTTTGAGTAGGATGTTCGTCTTACGTGAGCCTTAAAAAGAAGTAAGCCAACCACAATTCCAGTTGTTCTTATTCTTCATAATTCTTTCAACATGTGCACATTAATTGACCCCAGAAAACCAAGCCATAAATAGATTTTCAAAAAGAACTAGTGACTAATAGTTTCATGTACTTTCCCTTCATCAATCTCTCTTTGTTCTCATTTGCCCTAAGGATCCTTGTGCTCTGGTCAGAACAGGTACCATGGCTCCCCTCCAGTTCTACCACCCTCAATCTGCTTCCCTCGCAGTGCTGAATGCGCTGCAAGATGGATCATGCCTTGCTGTTGTTAAAACTTCTCTCTCAGATCTTCTGGAGACAATTTAGGTACCTTCCTAATGTTAGACACTCTTTTGATTCAGTTGTTCTAAGATAAGAGTGGATTAGTAATAGTTACCAGGGAGCTTAGGGTGAATATGATATTAACTAAATGTATCTGAACAATTTTATATACACTGGATTTGAGTATTATAAAAAGCTTTACTTACATTCCATTCACAATTTATAGCTTTTCTTATGAACAACAAATCTGTTCTGTGTCCTTAAGATGAACGATCTCGTGGAAACTAAATACCAATTCCCCCAAAGAGGAAATGATTGAGTAAGCGGGAGTTTATCATCCATTGTTTGTGACAGAATCACCCAAGAAGGGCTGCTCGTGACTGGCAGCTGAAGGATGCACCTCCATCATCTGAACAGGTGGTGATCAATGAAACACGAAGGACCTCACCCAAATAACGCTAGCAGACAGACAGTGACTTCCATGTTGCAAAACTGCATGGAAATGTTATTTTAGCATAAATTCCTGCAGGAAGTTATGTTGCCAACACAACTGTAAGGACAAGCTGCCATGAGATTTTCTCCATTCTCCCCTGCTTCAGCACAGAATGCAATTGTCTTCCCCATTGCCATCAAAACCTTCCACTAGCAACACCCACCAGCACTCCCTGGGCTTTACTCCATGGCACAGTCAGACAGGGTTTACTTAGCAATAACTGAGGACACAGACCAACGATAAGACTTAATGAGAAAGCAGTGACTTAGGGAATGAGGAGCTGTGAGAGAGGGTCTATGGAGACGAGTGCTGGTGCTCAAATGTGACCTTGTGAGATGCTTCAAGTGTTTAAGACTAAAGCCTTACACATTTTTGATAGACTTCAGTAGGATAGAAAACAATTCCCATATTTGCAACCATCTGTGGACCCAAAATCAACAAAGTAAAAGTCTTTTTATACACTTCCATTTCTCTGGATGTTTTAATAACTTTCATCATGATTTAATTACAAACCTCTATTTTCCTCCTTCTTTAAGAGTGTCAAAAACGTTAAAAGTGACATGGGGGGAAAGAAACAGATGCTATTATCTAAAATTGTTGAAAGTGGGTGTCCAGCTATATATAAATTGAAATATACATTATTCTGAGAGAAAGAATGATCCATCATATAATCTAAACTGTTAACAGGATGATGATTCCAGAAAGAAAAATGACTTCCCACAAATTATAATTTACTGTAAAAAACTTTCAAGGAAAGAAATGCATGGCATGCATCCTGATTATTTCACAGCTAGAACCAATTTGTGATAACAATATTTGAGAGAAGTACTCTTGCCAGAGCCAGTATTATGTGATGCTGGAAGTTTACATTCTTGGTTTCTTAAAATTGCTCTAGGGCTGTCATCTGTGCAAAAATGTTTTGGAAGTCCCACTTTGTGACAAGGAATATTTAGTAAAAATATTCTAAGGACTATCTCATTCTTTTGGGGGAACAGGTCTATCTGCAAGAGAGAGAAGGCACAGAGGAGGACAGGCCGAGATCAGGGTGGGCAAATTGCAGCTCTGAGTAGTCAGGACACAAGTGTGTCTCTGAAATCACATCTAAATGTGTTTTTTTTTCTCATTACACTTTGTTTTAATGGATCTCAAAATTCTGTGAAAAAATTTTGGCCAAGTTTTTTTCCATTCAAAAAGTGCTGATTTTAAAAGCAAATAACTTAAAACTGCCACACACACACACAAAGAAACATACGGTCCACAAACAGTCTTTCCTTCTGAAAGTTTTACAATGCATTGTTACCATTCAACCAGTCTATTACTATGAAACTTAAAGGGTCAATTGAGACAAATGGTGTTGAGATCCTTCTTCAACCACAGATTCAGACTGGGGTGGCAAGTATGAAGGGTAATATGTATTTAGCCTTTTGCAGAGACCTGTTCACCTTGCCAGTTCCAGCAGCCTTCTTGTCCACTGCCTTGATGACACCCACAGCTACTGTTTGTCTCATGTCACAGACAGAAAAACAACCCAGAAAAGGAGAGTCAGAGAAGCTCTTCACACACATGGACTTGCCAGGTTCCATAGTGTGGCAGTCATGTGCTTATGTTAATTTTATGATTGAAATGTAAGGGTGGAGTCTAGCCTATTAATCTGGAGAAAGCCATTGAGTAGCCAATGAGGCCTCTATGTGGGCATGGCTTTCTCCTGAGACTTCTGAGAAATCTCATGATATTTCCCTCATGAAGATGAGAAGCTATCTTCCCCAGTTGTTGGGAGTTAGTCTCAAAGGAGATGAGTCACAGAAAAGACAAGATGGCAGTGTCCAAGAAGCTGGAGGAGCCAGTGGAGAGACCACATGCCTTTGCCCTGATGGAGCCATACCTCTGAAGGTGGAGTGGCATGCTGTTGATGGACCCTGAGCCCTGGAAGTGAGGAGCCATGGGGAGACCCCTGGCAGTGCCGGAATTCTGCACCCACTGACCTGTGATTTCATGAGTCAAAAGGAGATTTTGTAGACTGATTTTGGGCATATGGGTTAATATTGGACTTATGCCTTTGTACTGGACTGGATTGGGATGCCTTCTTAGTGTCATATTCCTTTTGTATATAAACCCTTTCCTTATATCTATATGAGTGTCTATGAAATTTGTTCCTCTAGTCTACCTGGACTAACACAATATGGTACCTTAGGAGTGGGGTACTAGAGGAACAAAGCATAAGATGGAAAGTAGATGCTTCTTTGACTTTTGCTTCGTGGCATTGTTACTTCTTTGGCTAGTCAGAAGTCAGATATGTCCTTGAAGTTTACTGAGTTATTTTCTGGAAACAATGTGGGAAGTTAAAGTTGTGATTACTTTGTTTGGATCCTGTCTTTGTTTATTCCTTTATAAAATGGTGATTCTGCTCCAGGACAATGGTTAAGAAGGTCAGAATGTCTGACTGAAAGCAGGGATCTGTTTTGATGTATTCAGAGACCTAATTCAATGTTTTTATGTAAACAGTAGTTTAGATAGGGATATAGATAAGCTTAATAAGTATTGACCTTGACTGTTTTAAGAATTAAGTTTGATTTCTGACTATGCTGTTTATACTGATTTTTTATGCCTGTTATTGTAAATATAAGAATGCATAGAAATGTTTATTTGGAAGTATGGAAAGAGTTTGCAAATCCAGTTACCTCAAGTCAAGCATTGACCTCTAGGGAGTTTAAGACTTAGTGTCAAAGACATCTCTAAAGAAATTAATGCCACCTTGAGCTTAAATGGGGGTAGGCCACACCTGGAAAGACTTCTCTGAAGAAAGCAGCCCCACCCAGTCTTTCGGAGTACTCAGGACACTTGTAATCTAAAAGAAGGTCAGACTGACCGGATAAAGAAGGATAGAGTCTATTTTCTTGGAAAATCCTGACTAGTGATTGTCTTCAGAAGCAAAAGAATCTGGAACCATGAAGATACCTCCTCTCTGGGATTGAATAATGTTAAAGGAAACCTGTGGCAGGCTGAAATGCTTGTTAGGTGACCACCCAGATTTACTACTTGTTGGTGGAAGTAGGAGAAATGGGACTATAGAGAGCCAGGTTGACTTTGGCCACTGACACCCGTGGACTTTGTTCACAGGAAATAGAGAAGACAAGAGTGGGTTGACTGGTCTGAAGTTTATGACCTACCATGAGAGAGACCTACCATGACCTACCATGTTGAGAATTTGTTGGGACCTTGGTCTAAAGAGAAGGTGATCAATGGCTACCGTGGTGAGGCTAAGAGAAAAATCCCACATTGAGTTGACCAGAACCCGATCAGAGAAAGAGAAGTGATTTGAGTCTGTGAACTGGTGCATATCGCTGCTGACTTTATGGGTGGCCTGTCCTGATTTGACTTTGCTAATGGATACACACTTCACGAGTTTCCAACTGGAATAAAGATTCTTCACGTTGAAAGATATGATTGTTTCCACAGAGGACTGGGTTGGTATATGTAGGCAATATAGAAATTAGATACCCAAAATGGGGGAATTAAGGCATGAGGTGATTGGTTTGCAAACTCTTATAGGAGGTGGAATATATATTCATAGGATTATAGGATCAAGGTTTAGGCATTTTGTAACTACAATTGTAAGGCACAGGATATCTTTTGTTCACTTATAGAATATTATTTCTAAATGATGGTGAAACATGTTGAATTGTATGCATTTTAGTTTTATCCTGTTAGGTATAGGTATAATTTTATTGTTTATTTGAAGGTTACATATGCTTATAGAGTTATGTGAAAGTATAAAATTAACAAGGGGTGGTCTGTGGCAGTCATGTGCTTATGTTAATTTTATGATTGAAATATAGGGATGGAGTCTAGCCTGTTAATCTGGAGATAGCCATTGAGTAGCCAGTGAGGCCTCTATGTAGGCATGGCTTTCTCCTGAGACTTCTGGGAAATCTCGCGATATTTCCTTCACGAAGATGAGAAGCTATCTTCCCCAGTTGTTGGGAGTTAGTCTCAGAGGCGATGAGTCACGGAAAAGACAAGTTGGCTGCGTTCAAGAAGCTGGAGGAGCCGGCGGAGAGACCACACGGCTTTGCCCTGATGGAGCCATACCTCTGAAGCAGGAGCGGCCACATGGAGACCTCTCCAGCGATGAGTTGCTTCTGCTGTTGATGGACCTTGAACCCTGAAAGCGAGGAGCCATGGGGAGACCCCTGCCAGCACCGGAATTCTGCACCCACTGACCTGTGACTTCGTGAGTCAGAAGGAGACTTTGTAGACTGATTTTGGGCATATGGGTTAATATCGGACTTATGACTTTATACTGGACTGGATTGGGATGCCTTCTTAGTGTCACATTCCTTTTGTATATAAACTCTTTTCTTACATCTATATGCGTGTCTATGAAATTTGTTCCTCTAGTCTACCTGGACTAACACACATACCAGCAATGGCAGCGTCACCAGACTTCAAGAATTTGGGGCCAACTTCCAACTTCTTTCCACAATGACCATCAATTTTTTCTGAGCTCAGATAACTTGCCATATGGGCAGTGTGGCCATCCAGCACAGGTGCGTATTCAGCACTGATTTGACCTGGATATTTCAGGATGATGACCTGAGCAATGAAGTCAGCTACTTCCATGATTGGGTCATTTGTGCTGTCACCAGCCATATTGCCACAGCAAACATCTTTGACAGAGATGTTCTTGACATCGAAGTCTACATTGTCCCCAGGGAGAACTTTGCTCAAAGCCTCATGGTGCATTTCAACAGACTTCACTTCAATAGTAACGTTGACTGGAGCAAAGATGACCACCATACCAGGTTCCAGAACCCCGGTCTCCACTCTGCGCACAGGGACAGTGC
Organism: Nesogale talazaci; assembly: GCA_004026705.1. Classification (NCBI taxonomy): domain Eukaryota; kingdom Metazoa; phylum Chordata; class Mammalia; order Afrosoricida; family Tenrecidae; genus Nesogale; species Nesogale talazaci. Next base: position 128,893 of record PVJH01000240.1, on the reverse strand, counting down.
CGATAGCACCAATCTTGTAGACGTCCTGGATACTTGTAGGAACAGGGACTTGTGAGTTGGGCGGACAAGTTGGTGGCAGGATGCAATCCAGAGCTTCAGGTAGTGTGGTCCCACTGTCATTGTCATCTTGTGGGTAACCTCCCAGCCCTTGAACCAAGACATAGGAGCATTTGGTTCCAGCACATTGCCATCATTCCAACCAGAAACTGGCACACATGCTACTGTGTGAGGATTGCAGTCAATTTCTTAATGTAGGTGTTGACTTCCTCAATGATTTCCTCATATCTCTTCTAGTTGTAGGGTGGCTTTGTAGAATCCATTTTGTTCACACCAACATTGAGCTGTTTCACACTCAGTGAGTAGGCCAGAAGGAGATGCTCACAAGTCTGTACACCCTGCGAGGTACCAGCCTCAAGTTCACCCACACTGGCAGCAACAATGAGGACAGCACAGTCAGCATGTGATGTCCCTGAGATCATGTTTTTAATGAAGTCTCTATGTCCGGGGCCATCGATGATAATCATATAGCACTTGCTGGTCTCAAATATCCCCAGGGAGAATTCCATGGGGATGCCACACTCCATTTGACTTTCAGCTCATCTGCAACCTGGTAAGACTTGAAGGAGCCTATCCCCAGCTCTGCAGCTTCTTTCTAGAATTTTCAGATGGTTCTTTTGTCATTCCCACCACATTTGTAGCTCCAGAGACCAGCTGTAGTGGACTTGCCAGAAGCAACATGCCCAGTGATGACAATATTGATATGGTTCTTTTGCTTTTCCATTTTGGCTTAGGTTTTTGCAGTGGTTTTCCCCGACACTTACATTCTGGTAGCAAATTCACTGCAAAAAAGAAAAGCTAAAGTTTTTAAAGCTAACATTTTTTAAGTTAAATGAGATCATTCATATAACAGTGCTTTCATTTGTAATGAAACAAATACTTCTTAAATAATTTCAAATTATTGTGAGGGACAGGATTGGCTTTTTCATCTCAAACGTTGCTGACTCCTGGCCCAGAGAGAGATAAATTGGAAGGTGTGGTAGTTACATAATCTGGTGTCAACTTGAGATTCTTACGAGTGAAGACAAAGAGTTTATCCTGTCAATCAGGCTGCAGCTTGATGATCTCATTTGGAGGCTCTATGGAGATAAATAGTTCACCGGAGGCCAGACCCACACTCTCTGCATTGTTTTCCTGCTGACAAACCACATGGAGCTATGCTGATGAGGCCAGAACCCTGGAGCTGGAGGAGCTGCGTTGAGAGCCCTGCCAGGGCTGAGACGCTTACACCACAACTGGATCCATAAGACTTTCAACCCACTAGCCTGATCTTCCTGTTGCATCTTTCAATGTGTTGTGTGAGTCTGAAGAGGGATTTATAAACTGGCTTCAGACAAGTCAGCTAATATCAGACTTAGGTGCTTGATCTGGACAGGGCTGAGGTGTTGTCTCAATATACAATTCCTCTTTTACGGAAAGTTCTTTCTCATATACACATTACCATTTCCAGATTTGCTTCTCTAGTCAACCTGGACTAATACCAAAAGCTAATCTTTTGAAAAGATCACTCGAAACCACTGGGGCACAAATCCACTGGAAACGCCTACTGTATTCCAGGCACCGAAGTCTAAAATGCATTACTAATTTTGAAGGATAGGCAGATATCAAGGAAGAATGATTTTCAGCCATGGAAAAATATACTAAGAACATATTAAAAGTATGGAAGTTGAGAGGAGGGCAGGGAGGGGTTTTAGAGCTTTTGCAGGATGTTTCTCTTAAAATGGTATATGAGTTGAAAGTCGAAGCTGTGTCCGTCCTGACACAGGGTTCCACTGAAATAAATCTTCAGAGAGCAGAATGTGCTGAGCATCCACATGCCAGGTCCGTCACTGCTCATTCCTATACAAGATTTAGAGGTTTTTAATTACATACAGGGGCTTGTAAAACACTGGCAAAGAGAATCCTGGAATGTGGCCAGAAAAGTACTACTCTTCAAAGAAGTGATGCTGAAGAAGCATTTAGTACCTGTAAATTAAAATCTATAAATTAAAATCAAGGAGTAAAATTACCTGGCGTGCCTTCTACAATGTTTTCACCTAGTACAATTACCTTAGGTGGAACAGAAGCTGAGAATATAGAAAAATAATAAAGTCAAAAAGGTGAAAGGAGTGGTCAGGCAGCCCCAGCCCATGCTGTAATGAGGCTTAGAAAGGCAAGTCCCTGGGACCTAAGGATCTTCAACACCCACCTTTAGGAAATGAGCTGAAGCATATGGATAAAAGGCATTGTGTCATTATTAGGACAAGAGTATCCGTATCTTGTCGCCAATATGAAGAGTGCCATATGTACAATATCTAAGTACACATTACCAGGCAATTAACTCTTAGCGTTATATACGATGAAGAATACAGGAATCTCAAAAAGGGTTGGTGGCTCTCTCATGGGGCCAGTTGGGTCTTGCAGATGGCTGGATTCCATAACAACGTTGTCCCATTTCAACTCTACCCTACCCGAAGAACACAGGAATCTCAAAAAGGGTTGGTGGCTCTCTCATGGGGCCAGCTGGGTCTTGCAGATGGCTGGATTCCATAGCAACGTTGTCCCATTTCAACTCTACCCTACCCTCAGGCTTTCTTCGACCGGGATAAATTCTGCTGACTCAGACAAAGGAAGAATGCTGCCAATGTGTGTGCAATGTGGCTCCAACTGTTGTTGATGTCACTAGCTTCTTATCGATGATGTTGTTGCCACTGAGTGGGCTCCTTCCCAGAGTGAAGAAATGCTGAATAGCAGGAAACTGCTGGTTCCCACACCACCCTCACAATCGTTCTTCTACCTGAGCCCATTTGTAGGAGACGCTGTGTCATTCCATCTTAGTGAGGGCAGTCCCCTGTTCACAGTTGACACTCTATTCTTCAATATTTTTATCAGCTTATCTCACCTAGACCCCCTGACAAAACTTACTAGAATGTAAAACAAAAAAGGACATAGGTCAGTCTAGGATTTCTCAGGAAGGTCTTGAGTTGGCAGATAGAATGTTGACTATTTTCCAGGGAGCTGTTGGCACGGGAACTGAAAAACACACCTATTCAGAATCCATGCTGCTTTCTTTCAGAGGTTTGGCCCCTGTTATCACCAGTAGACTGTGAGAAGAAAGACTTCAGAAGCACTAAATTGTACTCATACCTAGATGCCAGGAGACAGGGAGCTGGTTTGCAGCTCACAGTTTAAATCTGCCTCTCTATGTTTGGGGCTCAGGAAAATGAGTCTTTCAAGGTTTTTATTTTTGGGGCTTTAAAGCTTTCATGTTGACCACTCCTCAGCTTTTGAATAGCACACCCCCCGAAAAGAAGATAAAATAACAGATAAATAAAAATAACAATGAGAAACACACTGCCATCCACTCTGAACTGACCCTTTACCATGGGGTACAAGTGCCCCTTTGGGCTGTCAAAACTGTCAGTCTTCATGGGAGCAAGCAACCTTATCTTGTCTGTGGAGCAGCTAATGCAGGCCTATGGCTCCAGCAGCCTAATAACTCACTTACTATGTCATCAGAGAAAAAAAGGGACATTATCAGATAATTTTTAAAAGCTCTCTAAAGCAGCAGTTCTCAATCTATGGGTCGCGACATCTTTGGGGATCGAACCACCTTTTCACAGGGGTTGTCTAAGACCATCAGAAAACACATCTTTCCAATGGTCTTGGGACCAAGACACTGCACATGTATCCAGGTGGGTCTGTCCACATGCAGATAGGCTGATCTAGTGAGAAAGAAGCTATGCCAACCTTAGCACTGATGTTGTTTTTTGACGCATACTATTATAAAATGTAGCAATGCAGTTGACTATTGTTATATTAAGACTGTTACCCATGCTACACCGTGCGTTAAGACAAAATTTCATTTATTTCTAACTAGAAATAAAGATTTCGCAGTTTAAATTACATGCTGTTTTGTGATTAATCACCATGTTCAATTTGTAACAATGAAAACACATCCTGCTTATCAGCTATTTACATTGCAATTCATATCAGTAGCAAAATTGCAAAGTAGCAATGAAACAAAATGTATGGTTGGGGGGGGGGGGGGGGGGGGCGGTCACCGCAACATGAGAAACTGTATTAAAGGGTGGCGGCATTCAGAAGGTTGAAAACCACTGCTCTAAAACATGGAGGCCTGTGCTAAGAGAACTGCTCTTTACCAAAACAAAAAGCTTACTGTCATGCTGACTCATAGTGACGCTCTAGGAGCGGGTAGAACTGTGAGTTTCCAAGACCATACATAGGTCTTTACAGGAGTAAAGCCATGCTTTTCTCCCTGAGAAAATGCTGATCTTGCAACCGCGAGTCCCCAGACAAGCACTAAAACACAAGTAGAGAGAAGTTATTTGAGTTTTTACTTTTCCAATAAACACCTGGCAGCAGCTGATTCTCCATGTAGGCCAAGGAAGAATGGATGCATTTGAATCATGGGGCTGGAGGAGATGATTGAAAGCACCCTGGACAGCTGGAAGGACACACGGATAAATCTCAGAAGAAGTCAGGCTAGCATACTTCTTAGAATCATGGATGGTCTGATTCCATGGACGTATTGTTCTAGAGGCCAGTCCCAGGGCCTAGAGGCCAGATAGCATGATTAGTAAAGTGGAGGGGCAGTGAGGGTGGTGAAGGCCCACCACAAGATGGATTAACACTGTGGCCGCAACAATGGGCTTGGGCACAGCAGCAGTGTGAGGAGGATGCAGGATGCAGGACCTTGCAGTGTTCCTCTCTGTAGTGCACAGAGTCACTTTGCATCCACCTTGATGGCAGCATGGAGCAGCAAGTTTTATTGTTGCTCTTTTCAGTTTTGATGATGAAAAAAGCTCCAGAAGATAGGTATGGGCGTACTAAATGGACTAACCAAAAACATACCATCGAGTTGAGTCTGGTTCTTGGCAAATTTATAGGTTAGAACTACATCTTATAGCTTTCTGAGGTTTTAGGTTTGTTTCTGTTTTCATCATTTTTTGGGGGGAGGCACTCATATAGTATTTATCACCATCCATCCATACATTCATTGCGTCAAGCATCTTTGTACATAGATGGCCATAATTTTCAAAACATGTGCTTTCTCCTTGAGTCCTTAGGTGTCAGGTTCTCTTCCCCTGCCCTTCCTGCCTCATGAAGGGTCTAAGTTTTTATAGGCCCAGTCTCCTCTCTCCCCCGGGCCTAGTGGCACAATGTGTAGCCCACTATGCCACTGAGGCTCCTTCTGAGTGTGCTGTTATTGCTGTTATGTGCCATTGAGTCTATTCCAACCCATAGGGATCCTGTGACCAATAGGACAAACACTGACTCAGCACTGTCCTCACAATAGTTTCTATGCTTGTGCTCCTTATTGCAGCAATGGTATCAGTCCACCTCATGGAGGGTCCTCCTCTCCCTTCCCTGTCCTTATCAAACTTGATGTGATTATCTAGGGAGTGCTCTTTTTCAAGAATATGTGCAAATTATGAAACATATCTTCAAGTCCATTGGAAAAGTAACTGTCTTTCAAATTTCCTGGAATAGACAAGTGAGGGCTCCCTATACTTCATCAGCTTGTGGCAACGTTTTAGTTGGTATTCCATCAATTCCTGAAGCCTTGTTTTTGTCTAATGCTTTCAGCACAGCTAGAACTTCTTCCTTCCAAACCATTGGTTCTTACGCATAGGCCACTTCCTAAAATGGTGACTAGTCTTTATCAGTACAGTGACTGTTCATTCTGTACCTTTTCTTTGGATACTTCAGACATCATTAAGTGTTTTGTCTATAGAACCTTTTAATACTTGAGGCTTGCATCTTTTTTCTTGAGTTCTTTGAGAGTCAGATATACTGAGCATGTTTTTCTCTTTGGGATTTCTTAGCACATTTCACTATAATATTTGGCTCTGTCTTCCTTTGCTGCTCATTGATGCTCTCTATTCAATTCTTTGATTTATTGTCTTGCATTTACTTCAGCTGTTGTATAATGAAAAACAAGTTCCACAATCTCTTCTGACATCCACTTTGATTTTTTATTTCTTTCCTGTTTTTTTAATGACCTTTTGCTTTCTTCATGAATGTTATTCTTGATGTCCTCTCACAGCTAATCAGGTCTTCTGTCATTAATGTTAATTGCATCAAATCTGTTCTTTAGATGCTATTGAGATTCAGGTGGGAGAGAGTCAAGGTTCTATTTTGGCTCTAGTGGGTCTCATTTATTTTTCTTCAGCTTTACACATGAACAATTGATGGTCTGTCCCACAGTCAGCCCCTGAACTGGCATTAGCTGCTGATAATGAGCTTATCCATTACCTGTTCTCACAGATACTTTCACTTTGATTCCATCTGGGGAAGCTCATTGGTATAGTTACCTTTTGTATTATTGAAAAAAGGTACTAGCTATGAACAAGTTGTTTGTTTTGCAAAAGTTTGTAGTATAGTCGACTTTGCTCTGTCACCAAGTGCATATTTTTCAGCTACTGTTCCTTTCTCTTTTTTCCCCAACATTTGCAGTCCAATGGCCAATAATTATCAGTGCACCTTGATTGCATGTTTGATCAATTTCTGATTGATCTCATTGATATAATTCTTCAATTTCTTCACAAGTTTTTGTGGTTGGACTATAAATTTGAATAATAGTACTGATTAACTTTCCTTGATAAAATCCTATCACAGACAGCATTGAATTTCATGATTCATTTTGCAGTGTCCCTTTGTATAATGAATGCCAAGCCATTTCTCTTGATTCTGTTAGTCCCAGCATAGTAGATATGAGGTTCTCTTTCAAAATTACTGATATTAGCCCATTTCAGCTAATGCCTAGGCTATAGAACTTTATGCATTTTCTTTCATTTTTGAGGATGTCCAATTTTCCTAATTCATACTTTCCACATTCTAAGTTCCAGTCATTAGCGCATCGTTGCAGCTGTTTCTCTCTACCTCTATCAGCAACAAATGGAGATCCCAGAGACTTTACCTGACTCCTGTCAACATGGTCGATTCTTCTCCAAGAAATCAGTCACATTTCCTGTGCCTCTGACACAGAAGGGTTCCTCCATCACCATGATCTCCAACAAAGTATCGCTTCCATTCATTAGACCTTCCATAGCTAACCATGCTATGCATAAGATTTTCAATAGCTCCTTTCTTAGAAGTGGGGCATCAAGTCCTTCATTATCTATTCTTAGTCTGGAAGCACCACTGATACTTGTTCACTTTGGGTGACCCTGCTGACATTTAAAATAACACTGACATAGCTTCCAGCACCACAGAAACACACAAGCTGCCACTGTATGACAAACTGACAGACAAGGGGTGAATGGGTGTATGAGATTCTGGAAAAGGGGGAAACCAGCATGGATCAGTGAAAACAGAAGTTACTTGGGACACTGAAAAGAGCAAAAACTGGTGGCCATTCCCTACAGAGATTTTTTAAAGGTATTCCTTAGGCATGAGTACTTGTTTAAATGAAATATTAAAGAATTCTCACAAGAGAAGAGACATTAGAGTTGCAAGATTGAATAAAGTAATAAAGATTGAATACCAAACAAGAATCCTTATAGCATCATGTTTATGTAATGGTCTGCTGATGGCAAAGTCTACAGTTTAAAATCACAAGCTCACTCTCAGGAGTAATGATGAAGCTCTATTACCATAAAGAGTTAATCTTGGGAAGCCACAGAGCAGTGCTACTCTGAGTTATATGTCCCTCTGAATCAATATGAACTCCATGGCAGTGAGTCTGTCTCTCTTCTTTATTTAGTTTGGTTTTGAGTCATAGCCCACAGGATAGATTTGAAACACCTACTCATGCTCTGTTGCAATCACAATCTGCCAGAGTAAGAATCATATACACAACTTTGCCAAGTGACTCCTGTCTCAACCAGTCCAATTCTCTGGAGGAGGAGGAGGCAGCTGGTAAATGTTACTAGTCAAACTTCGTAAGGCTTGCCTCTCTAGTGCATGTGTGCCCCGTCACTTTCAACTATTGGATTCATTGCACCAGCTGGCGAACCATTTCCTGCATGGCCCCCATTCTAGTTCACAACTGATGAAAATCTTAGACGCACACATCTGCCAAATACCAGAGAGTAGCAATCCTCCATTTTTACCAGTGTTCAAAGCCATTTCGGCATCAAGGAGTCTATTTCCGGAGTCACACCTTTTAGAGTCTTCTTTTCAGGCCGTTCCCTTTGATAATGTCACTGTTGTAGCAGGAGAATGTGAGATAAAGGTTTCTGCTTGAGTGATTTATGTAGGGAATCCTGTATGATGCACATAATTAACATAGCTAGCTGCTCACCCATAGCTTAGAGATTTAAGTCCATCCAGATAAGGTAACATGGAAGAAAGGTCCAGAAATCTATTTCTGAAGGAAAAAAAAAAAAAGAGCCGTTGAAAACTCCCTTGGGATATAATTCTACTCAGACACAGAGTGTGGTTGTAAGTCGGAAGCGGCGCAAGGACAACTTTTATTCATTACTTCTACAAGGATGAGGAAATCTAGGTAGGGTCAAGTATAAACATCGAGAGGGTTTTCATTTCAGCTAAAGAGCACCTGTGCTGTGATGTCATGGAGAAACTACGGGATGGAGTAACCAAAATGAATGCCTCTTTAAAAAAAATTCCTGTGGATTCTCAAGATTGTAACTCTCGATGGGAACAATCAGCCTCATCTCTCTTGGGGAGCAGCTGCTGGGAGACGTCTAAGTAGTGGCACTATGGGTTAAGCCTCATGCTGTTGGTCACAGCTGGGCTTTCCAAACCCACCACCTGCTCCAAGACAGAATGACAGGCCTATCTTCTCCCTTAATCATCATTAGTCTCACAAATCCCAAGGACCTATTCTTTCTCCTCATGTTGAGTTGGTATGAGTCAGAATGAACTTGATCACAGTCCTTTTTGATTAGTGTTGGTTTGGGTTTATTTCATGGAGTGTCAATTCAGTGAGGACATCCTCCCCTTCTATCTGGGGACCCAAGTTCAAAAGCTAATCGATGGACTTCATGCAGAGGTAGTTTATTCTGATGGGTATGCTGTTGAGATATTTTCAGAAAAGCTTCCGTACAGACCAACTAGGAAGGAAGGTCCACTTCTTTATTTCCAAAAGTCATCCATGAAAATCAATAGAGTAATCAATGGATCACAATGTGATTGTCATAGCTGCAACTGATCATGGAGATATTGCAAAAACACGACTGAACACTGTGTTGTTCTTTTGCATGCTCAATCACCGCAAAGGATGAAGTGATTTCACCTTCCTGCAAACAATCACAACAAAGTGTCAGGTAAGCCCTCATGATGGCTATCAGCAGAAATGGGTTTATTCTACCTGACTAGATGAAATTCCTTATTTTGATATCAATTTAAGGAAGAAGAGGACAAATTGGCATCACTTCTAGAATTTGAGGGGAAAATTTAACAGCCAGTAAATGGTCCCTAGGAAGATAGCCAGCAATACCCTATACCCATGACAAGAGATTCAAAAAATGAGCATGATATTCCCCCATCTATTTTATGCTGTAGACTCTGAGTGTTTCAAAATTATTATGGAAGCTTAAGTTTTAACTGCTTACTCCTTTTGAAACCATGTTTATGTATGCTATGCAAATACTACAGCTGTTTGGATAAGAAGTGCTACAAAACACCATGCATACTAAATGTAATATTGCAGTGATTACTTTTAATATTTTTAATATCAAATTTCCTTTCATTTCTTCTCTATTATGCTATGAAATTTGTATTTAAATACTCACTTTTTGACACATACAGTAGGAATCATTTTACCCAATCCTTAGGATATAATGCTTGATTAGATATTTGAAATTATCAATTGAAGCAAGATAAAAAGAATGATGTTTCAATATTTTAAACCTTTCATTTTAAATTTAAATGTATAACTATATGTAATGGTTTGATTTAAAAGTAAACCTTTTTCTTTGAGCAGTTGGGTCTGTGTCAATCTCATGCATACCAAAAATGTACCCCACTTTATGGTCTCAAAAGTAGAGTGAATAGAGAAATTCCTCTATTTCATTAATATCCTGGCCTTACAGAATTTCTTTGTGCACCTCAAGTGAGCAGAAACTTTTTAAAAAAGTATTTATTTTTAAAATCATTTTATTGGGGGCTCTTACACCTCTTATAACAATCCATACATCAATTGTATCAAACATATTTGTATATTTGTTGCCATAATCATTTTCTAAACATTTGCTTTCCATTTGAGCCCTTGGTATTAGTTCTTCTTTTTTCCTCCTTTCCCACCTTTCCACTCTCATGACCCCTCGATAAAATATATATCATTGCTTTCAGATCTTAAACCAACCACTTTCTCCCTTCACCCAGGTTTCTGTTGTTCATCCCTCCTGGCAGAAGGGGAGATTAATGGTTCATCATTGTGAATGGTTCTCTGTCTTCCCTTCTTTATCCCTCCCCACCTAGTACTGATTCTCCCACTTTAGTTCCTGGGGGATTTATCCAACCCAGATCCTGTGTGTCGTCAGCGCTTATGTGTACCAGTGTTTATGGTCCAGTATAGTCAGACTGAAAGACAGTGTTAGGGTCATGATAGTGGGGAGGTGAGGAAACCTCAAAGGACCAGAGTGTGTTTCATTGGTGCTACACTGCACCCTGGTTGGCACATCCCTTCCTGGTGATCCTTCTGTGAGTGGATGCCCTATTTTATGCAGATGGGTTTGGGGGTCTCTGCTTCAATCTACCTCATTCTCAACATTATGTTTGGGGTTTTCTGATGCCTATTACCTGATACCGTCAACACCTCATGATTGCACAGGCTAGCGTGCTTCCTCCATGTGGGCATGTTGCTTCTCTGTTAGATAGCTGCTTGTTTATCTTCAGGCCTTTACAACACCAGATGCTTTATGTTTTGAAAGTGTGGCACCATCAGCTTTCTTCACCACATTTGCTTATGCACCCATTTTGTCTTTGACAATTGGGTTGGGAGGATGAGCATCACAGAATACCTGGTTGTTAGAACAAAGTGTTCTTGCGTGGAGGGAAAACTTGAGCCAAAGCCCAAAGTCTGTCCACTTCTTCAATGTATTGTCATACAGATATATGTACATGGGCCAATATCTCTATTTTTATGAATTAATGTATTTGCATAAGTGCACAACTATGTTTATACATCTATCCATAGCTTTACTTCCTAGCTATTTTCTGTTTCCCTTTACCTTCCTCCTGTCCCACGATCATGCTTGCCCTTCTTCTGCTTCTTAGTAATTCCTCTCAGCAAGATTGCTGTAGTTCTAACACTCCCAGGATCTCTACATCCTTCTCATTTATGATTTTAGTTCCCTAGTTGTTCCCTTGTCTATAGCATTAGCGTTCACTGCTCCCTTCCCCCAACTCCTTCTTCCCCCAGGTTCCTCCATAATATTTGGTCCTATTGCTTTTTCCTTGGTCTTTCTTCCCATACCTAGCCTATATGGTAGGCAAAACAGCAAAACAGAGACAAAACAAAAAGAAAACAAAAGATTGAGTAAAAAGAGAAAAAAACAAAAAATGGGTAGGAAAAACTAGAACCCCCCCCAAAAAAAAACCCAAAAGCATACAAAATTCCAGGTCTGTCTGCTTATCTTTATGACTATCTCCCTACTGGTCCTTGGGGGATTCTGGGAACTGGCCCTTCTAGCCTGATGTCAACTTGGGAGATTCCTTAGGGATTTTGTGGCTTTACTCTGCTCCTATTGCTGATCCCTTCTTGGTCTGCCCAATTGTGGGAGTGTTCAGACCAGACTCACTTCCTGCCATGGGTCTTCTGTCTCAGGATGCTGCAGCAGGGGAATATCATGTCGTGAGCTTTTGTTGGCCCCACAGTCCTCTCTGTGCCTAAGCAGCTCCATGCAGGGCTGTCATCCTCTGGGCTAGTGTGCCAGTGTAGAGTCTAGTCCATTACTTTCTCTTCTTCTTTCTTGGTTTGCTTCCCTGTTGTGATGACAGGCTGGTCCATCTCTCCAATTTGTAGACTTAATGTTGTCCTCTGTAGCATATACTTCTGGGTTGGGGGGGGGGGAGATGGAGGGAGTGGGGGTCAGTTTGGCTCTGACTGGGGCCAGCCCTATAGATTACTGTCTGTTCATGAGCTACTCCATGTGGTTACATTTCCCTCAAGTTTTGGCTTGACATGACGGGATCTGTACTTACACTCCCATTTCTGCGGAGATATAAATAATATCCTCCCCTTGGGTGAATTAGTGCCCTGCTCCCCTAGTGCCATTGTCTTCCTCCTTTTTATTTCCTCTCCCCCCACCAACCCCCTGCTTTCCCCTTCTTTGTGTTGAAATGACATGTACAACCTTGGGTTTGGTCTGTGCCCCATCCCATTGCCTGTGTCTAAGCCCATAAAGTGTGAGTAGTTTTTCTTTTATACCCACTGTGCTGGTGATATGTACCTCAGGGGACACATGTTGTACTTATTTTTTTGTGATTGATTGACTTTGCTTAGCATAATTTCCTCCAACTCTTCCCATCAGACGATGTACTTCATGGAATCATCAGGGCTTTTTCCATGATGTGTATTACTCCCTGTATGTATCTAATCCACCTGTCTATAGATGGAAATTTAGGTTGCTTCCAATTCTTTGCAATTGTGAATTGTGCCACAATAACCCTTGGACTGCAGATGACTGGTCTTAATCACTTTCTAACTTTCTCTGGTTATATGCCCAATAAAGTGATTGCTGGATCATAAGATAACTCAATTTCATTTAAATATTGCCAGACGGCTTTCCATAGTAACTGTACATAGATACACAACCACCAGCAGTGGAGGAGCGTTCCTATCTTACCACATCCCCTCCAACATTTGCTGCTCTCTGATTTTCTGATTTGGGCTGTCTGCAAGGGTGGTAAGTAGTATCTCATAATTGTTTTAATTTGCATTTCTCTGATGGCTAATGATCAGAGAAATGGCCAATAAGCATTTTCTCATATGCTTATTGGCCATTTGGGTCTCCTTTCTAGTGAAACTTTTGTTCAGGTCTTTTGCCCACTTCTTCAGAGAGTTAGCTGTTTTCCGCTTTTTGCAGGGTAGGAGGGGGGTATTGTAGATTTTAGCAATAAGCCCTTTGTCTGTTGTGTCATCACTAAAAATCCTCTCCCAATTTGTGGGTTCTCTTGTTACTCTCTTGGTGAAGTCTTTCAGAGCACACAGAAGTTTTACCCTTAGTATAACACACTTGTCAATTTCAGGTTCGCGCGTGTGTGTGTGTGTATATACTTCCCTATTGGTCTATGTATTTCCTGTATCGAGAAGCTTAGATTTGTCCCGTTTCCTTCGCTGATGGTCCTGATAGTTTGGGGGTTTACTTCTAGGTCTGTGATCCACCTGAGTTTGTTCTTGTGAATGGGGTGAGATGAGGGTCTTGTTTCATTTGTCTATAGGTGGATAGCCATTGTTTCCAGCACCACCTATTAAAGAGGGCATCCACCTCCCATTTGGGAGCAGAAACTTTTATAGCAAGTTACTAGGATAAAGCTTACCCAACTATCTGTAAATGTGAATCTTTTTGCATATATATGAAATAGTGAGATGAATTGGACAATTCAAAGGAGTTTTGAATCAAATGTAACTGATTCTTAGTAAGTATACGATTCAACTTGCTAAGCATGTGATTGAAGATTAAGTGAATGGTTCTGAAATCAACACAGCAAAGACTATCAGAGATTATAATGTATGTCATATATTATAAAGTACCTAATTAATATGGAGAATATGTTACTTGGATGTTAAGAAGGCATCTAGATGATTCTCCTCCCCTTGCCTTTTCAGAAAATGAGAGAACAGATAGTTAGGATCTGATAGTTTTACATATAAGGCAGAATTTTGTATTCTCAGGTCCCATATTTACTAAAAGATTAACTCGTTATTGGAGAACACCAACAGAACAGAGTCCCCCTACCCCTATTTCTGCCACCATTAGTTTTGAAAGTGATTAGAAACTTGTTTATTTGTTTGTTGAATTTATTGCCTACAAACAGTCATAATATACTAAAAAGAACATTGTGGTGAAAGAAAGGCAGGGATCCTGGAATCTGATTTATTTTAATTCCCAACTATCAAAGGAAGTGTCGAATGAAGGGCGGTTGTGAAGTATCCAGTTTATCACAACCCCAGAAAAAGCTTTATTGCATATTCTTCAAATTTTTTCATACTGTTGCATATGGAAATTAAACTTTTGTCTCTAATAGAATAAATTCTTGTTGCTGCTTGAGGTGGTGTGGATGGTTTGGAATGTTGTTTTGGTTTATATCAGAGTGAAGGATGACAGAATGCTAGATGTTTTTCTTATTAATTTTCTACTAGCTTAACTTCTAAACTGAACATAAAAAGAGAACAATCAATTAAGCCTTCATGGGTTGTACAGTACTGCCCAGAATAAGTCTTTCTTTTTTTTATCTCGACAGCTCCAAAGACTGCAACGTAAACTCATCAATCACTGGCAGGAGAAGGATGTGGCAATGTGTTTCTATAAAAGCTAATCTCGTGACCATATAGAACAGTTCGAATCCATCCTGTAGGATCTCTACAGATGGGTTGGAATAGACTTGATGGCAATGGGTTTGTTTTTCTGCTGTGCATTCTTTTAACTATTGTTTTGAAATTTCAGTCTACTTGTCATAAGAAATGGGGAGTTTAAAAGTTGTTATCTCTAGGGCTGAGCACCGGTGGCATAAGTGGTTGAGTGCGGGACTGCGGCCCGAGGGCTTGGTGGTTCAAATCCAGCGGCGGCTCTCAGGAGCAGCGCTGGGTAGCTCCCACGACCACCAAAGGCAGTGATGCCCAAAAAACAAACAAAAACAAAAAGTTGTTATCTCTGGATTTTCAAAGTTCTCTAGGTCTAAGACGAAGATTGCTTTATAGCATTCAGAGGGCCTCAGTCCTACATGTAACCAAAAAAATGGATTATTGTTCCATCAAATAATGATAACAAGGAATAAGTATTGGTGGATAACTGCTAATAATTTTTTGGGGAGTCAGTACCTGGAGAAAGCGCCTAACCTTTTAAAGTGTCATGGAAATCATTAATTCTACAGAAGCAATATGTGACATGACATAATGAATTGTCTTGGGTCTTATTTCAGTACTAATTCCTCAATGCAAATGGTCCTCAACTTCTAAAAGTATTCTTCCTAGACCTTCATGTGAATGCAAGGAAAATGGAGAACCAGTGTATGCCTAAATTATGTACTTTGAAGTTGGCATACAAGTTTAACCACCAAAAATTCCCATGAAGTTTTCCTTGAATTCCAAATGGTGAGGGCGAAAACAAACTTTCCTTCTCTAACGTCCCAAGAAAGAATAAGACTTTGTAAATTCAGTCTCTTTTCAGAAATATACAAGGTTCTAGGATATTCATCGACAACTAATTTTTCTATATCAGAGAGAAGTGGGGTATAGTCTGTCCCTGGCTGTGCAGCACAGCTGCTAATCACATATGGGAAGGGGTAGACCACTCACAGGCATCTTAGAAGAATGGCCTGGTCCTCTCATTCCAAAGAATCAGCTACTGAAACCTTATGACACACAGTTCCACTCAGATGCACATAGGATGTCATGAGTTGGCATTGATTCGACAGCAATAAGATGTCTCGGTGAACAAGAGCTCACTTGTCTACACATGCCAGCCAAACTTCTGTAAAGGCAAGAAACTGCTCAGAAATAAGATAATGGAACTAATAACTTGTGTTCTAATCAAGAGGAGTACTTAATTTACTTTCTAAAAAATGATGAAGAAAGTGGTCATAATTAATTGAAGATAACTTTGTTATCTAAATTCCTTCATGACATAACTACAGCTGTGAAGGTAATTCACAAATCACCTGCTAAAAGTTTACCAACCATCAGAAGAATAACCAGGTTGCATCAGTAATCAGAAAAGGCAAAGTCACCAAGGAAATAAAGCTTTAAGTGAAACAACTATCAAAACTACCATTCAGAAGGATGTTCCTGAAATAAAATAAAATTTCAATCTACATATTGAAAAGGCACATCACATATAAGGGAATGAGCGTCAATTATCATGCGTAACACTGATATTTTCCCATAAAATCACTGGATTTTAGAGATTAAATAATAATAAAGAAACAGTTTGGACAACAAAATAAAAAAAGGGACAAGTTATGTACAAAGGAAAATAAAGCACACAAGTATTTCTCAGTGTTAAAAAACTAGAGATATTCAAGGAAAGAAAGTTTGCAGTAAGGATTTATATCCAACAAGTTGTCCATCACATATACAGAGTTCATAGAGTTCTGAATAGGTGAAAGTTTAAGAATTATTATTTACACAATTCTTTCCTTGGAAAAAAAGGAAAATCAAGTGTGTTAGTATAGGTTGACTTGAGAAACAAATTCATAGATACTCATATGTGTATATGAAAGACCTTTATATACAGGAGCAATTGAACCTTGAGAACACACCCCAGTCCAGTCCAGATCAAGTCCATAAGTCCAATATTAGCCCATATGTCTAATACCAGTTTATAAGGTCCTCTTCAGATGCATGAAACACATGCAATGACACAGAATGCAGGAAGATCATAGGCGAGTGGGTGGGAAGTCTTGTGGATCCAGTGGCATAAGCATCTCAACGCTGAAGGAGTATTCAGGTGGCTTCTCCAACTCAGGGCACTTGTGTAGTTCCATGTGTCTTATCAGTTGCAATGTCTCCCAGGGAGTCAGCCAAGGGTTCTAGAATGGAGATTCAGTTTATGGTGATGGGAAATTTGGTAAAGGATATTGGTAACGAGTGTACAACCTGAGTACACAATGAGTATACGAATTGTGCAAGTGAAAAACTGTGAATTGGTAAATATGTCATCTTTATTTTATGATCATTTTACATGATGAAAATAATGAACAAAATGTGTAATCCAGAAATTAAATAAAAGGTCAAATAAAAAGAGAAAGCAAGTGCTTAATCTAAGAACAGAAAGTAAAAATATATAAGCAAGGAAATGATAAATGAAACCAAAATACTGTTGGTGAAGAAAGAGAAAGCCAATAAATAAACCTTTAAACCCCATGGGACTTGCTCCTAATAGAAAAAGACAATTCAGGAATCAGATAGTGGTTGGGCTTATGTTCTAAAAAATTCCACAATGAATGGAAGCTATCCTTATTTCTGTTCTCTGGGATACTTTGGAAAAGTTTAATATTCTGTAATAATATTTTAATGCAAATTTTAATTTGCTAACAACATATCTGGAATTTTGTGAGTGGATTTTAAGTGTTGATGTTTTAAACTACATGTTCATCATTCATGAAGGGTTTCAAAAGTTTGTAGGAAAACAGAATTAAAGATCATGAAAACTTCTTGAAGTCTCCTCAGAGCTATAGTATTATTCCATTTTATATTTTTTTAGTCAATTCCTACCAAGTGCTTTCCTGGGAAATTACCACTCTATCCAGTTTTCTAATTTAATGACAAAGTTTTATACAGTCTTTGTTTAAAGTAACTACCTATTTAAATGTATTCTTTGTTTAAAGCAACTACCTTTTCTTCACTTCTAATATTGGCTATTTTTAACTATACTCCCCTTCAGCCTATTGCTAATCTTGCCAGTAGTTCATTTATTTTGTTTCTTTTCAAACTTCTGTTTAACATCAATTCATTCTTATGAATCAACATAAGAAAAATATCAGACTACAAGTAAATGTGCTACTTCAATTCCAAAATCTTAATTTAGTATTCATTATAATTTTAATTATTGAAATAGTTTCATCATTGTTAATAAATTAGCAACATATTAATGGTTAATAGTCACTGTGAAGTTTCAATTAACAGGAAGGCTTATTATTCATAGAAGTAGAAAAGAGTAACTATTCTAAAGACATTAAAATTTGTATCACTGCATAAATCCTGTTTATTCTTCTTATTTTTTGTTCCCATTATTGTTTACTATTTTTATAGTAGTCAAAGTGTTAATAACAAAAGTTATAAGGCAGAGGAATCATAATCAAGCTCATAGACGATATTATATTAAGAACACCAAATAAGAAACGGGTGGTGAATACTATTTTCACTTATAAAGCTACAAACTGGAACTGAGATTTTGTCTGAGTACTTCCTCAAGAAAACTAATTTAATTGCAAACTCGATATTTCAGTGAATTCAGATGCATTTGATGTCACTTATCTTCTGTGAGTTGTAATATAAACTCCTTCAACTTGCTCAGTTTCATCATCAAGTGCCTTATCACATATTACAAACCTTAGAAAATAGATCTGGCTGTTCAAAATCAGCATTAAGTTGATGAAAAGTGTGTGTATGTGTGTGTGTGTGTGTGTGTGAGAGAGAGAGAGAGAGAGAGAGAGAAAGAGAGAGAGAGAGAGAGAGAAGAGAGAGGAGAGAGACACTAAGGATCAACAGTCATAAACTATTGAAGCTATCAAATGATATAAACCATTAAGCTTAATGTACAGTACAATGTGATAACTTCCTGCAGACATGGTTATTATGAACTTTCCATTTTGTCCTCTACCAAACATCAGAGAGGAGAAGTAGCTATAAAATAGTTTTCCCTTTTCTCTTGCTGAAGGCACAGAGAAGGAATAAACAGTTCAAATAATATTCATTCATTCATTCATAAAAATATTAGATTATCGTGAAGCCATCAAAATGCTCATTTCATTTTACTTTTTCAAAGACGAAGCCTTGAGCACCTGGAGGTAAGGATGCTGTATTCATTTCTGTTATTTAATATTTTCCTGGAAGTCCTTGCTAGAACAAGAGGCAAGAAAGAGAAATAAAGGGCATACAAATTGGTAAAAAGATGGAGGAGGAGGAGAAATAGTAAAACTATTCTTAATGCCAGATGACAGGATCATATATATAGAAAATCCCATAATTAACCCAACATCTTCCCTGAGGGCATTTGCCAAAGCCAAGGAGAGATTTCTAATAGGTGCTGGAAATCCCCACCTATTTCCGAGGAGGCAATTGCTCGAGATGGGAATATCCAAATAATTCAACTGAAAACATCTTAA
Source organism: Nesogale talazaci (assembly GCA_004026705.1). Lineage (NCBI taxonomy): Eukaryota > Metazoa > Chordata > Mammalia > Afrosoricida > Tenrecidae > Nesogale > Nesogale talazaci. Next base: position 109,876 of record PVJH01000240.1, on the reverse strand, counting down.
GAAGTAGGAATCTTCTTGAATGTGAGTCTGGAACTTGACAACCTCCTATGCAGGATTACTTAAAGCAATGCAGGCTTAGCATAAAATTGAACAAGTCCAGAGGAAGACACCTGTCACAAAGGAAAGCAAGGGAGCCAACATATCAGAAACAAATCAGTGTTGCTTGGGGCAGGGGGGAGGGGCTGGGAGGGGGAGCATTCAAGTTCTTCCAATAAGGAGAAAAATGTACCAAACTTTCTTTGAAGGTCTGGGTTGGATACCTTGAACAAACCCTCAGAATACGTCATGCTGACAGTCATTTGATTGCACCCAACCTAACAGCCAGGAGGCTGTGGAGGAGGTAACTATTTTAGGGGGAGAGAATATATTTCTACAGAAACTTTAAAATTATGAGCCACCTCAAGCTCCAGAAGATCTGGTAAATGGATATCATCCAGATGGAAGCAAGGAGAGATAAAAAGGTGTGCAACAGACTGAAACACCCCTCAGTTCCATGGCATCCACACACTTGTGCTTAGGTTTGTGCCCATTGTTGCATCCACTCCACTGTGTCAATCCAGCTCATTGAGGCCCTTCCTCTGTATTACCAAGCATGATGGGACTGGTCTCACCCGTTAACATGCCCAAAGTATATACAATGCATGCTGCCATTCTTGTCTCTGAGGATCATTCTGGCTGTACTTCTTCCAAGAAAGATCTGCTTATTCTTTTGACAATCTACAGTACTTAGTACTTTGTACTTTAGTACTTAGTACTTTAAATATTGTTTACCAATACTGTAGATCAAATGCATCATGTTTTTCTTTAGTCTTCCTTATTCAATATCCTGATTTAACATGCATATACAACAATTAAAAACCCCATGGCTTGGGTCATGTGCAATCTTGGTCGTCAAAGTAACATCCTTGCTTCTAAAAATTTTAAAGAGGTCTTTCTTAAAAAGAATTTTAACAAGGGCTCATACAACTCTAATGACAATCAATACATACATCAATTGTATGCAGACCACATTTGCACATTTGTTGCCATCATCATTCTCAAAACATCCTCCTTCTACTTAGGCCCCCAGGATCAGCTCCTTGTATTTCCCCTCCCTACCAACTCCCCCTCCCCCATGAACTCATAATAATTTACAAATTATCATTATTTTGTCTTATCCTACACCGTCTGATGTGTCCCTTCACCCACTTCCCTGTTGTCTGTACACCAGGGAGGAGATTGCTTGTAGATCCTTGTAATTGGTTGCCCCTTTCTACTCCACCTTCCCTCCATCATTCCAGTATCACCACTGTTACCACTGGTCCTGAAGGGATCATCTACTCTGAATTCCCCATGGTTCCAGCTCCAGTGTACATCCCGTGGTCTAGCTGGATTTGTAAGGTAGATTTGGGATCATGATAGTGGGTGGGAGAAAGTGTTTAAGAACTGTAGGAAAGTTACATATTTCATTGCTGCTACACTGTACCTTGACAAGCTCATCTCTTCCCTGTGGCCCCTCTGTAAGGGGATGTCGCTTCGCCTCTTTATGGGCAATAGGTCCCCAATCTGTACTCCCCCTCCTTTATAATGATGTAATTTTTAGTTCTTTCATACCTTATACCTGATCCCTTTGAAGCCTCGTGGTCACACAGGCTGGTGTGCTTCTTCCATGTGGATTTCGTTGCTACTGAGCTAGATGGTCGCTTATTTACCTTTAAGCCTTTTAAGACCCCAGATGCTACATCTTTTGATAACTGGGGACCATCAGCTTTCTTCACCACTTTTGCTTATTCACACATTTGTCATCAGCTATCATATCAGGAAGGTGGGTATGGAATGTTATGATTTTTAGTTCTTTGACGCCTGATAACTGATCCCTTTTTCACTTTGTGGTCACACAAGCTGGTGTGCTTCTTCCATGTGGGCTTTGTTGCTTCTCAGCTAGATGGCCACTTGTTTACTTTCAAGCCTTTAAGACCTCAGAGGCTACATCTTTTAATAGCCTGGCACTATCAGCTTTCTTCACCACTTTTGCTTATGCACACATTTGTCTTCAGTCATCATGTCGGAAACGTAAGAATCGTGGAATGGTAATTTAATAGAATGAAGTGTTCTTACATTGAGGAAGTATTTCAGTGGAGGTCCAAAGCCCATCTGCTGCCTTAAGACTAATCTTAGATGTATGTACATAGATATATTTCCCCACCTTCATTTATAAATATATTCACCTATGTACATGGCTGTATTTAGACCTCTATAAATGCCCTTTGTCAACTTTTTCTATCCTCTATTCCCTTTCACTTTCCTCCTGTCCCATTGTTATGCCCAGGCTCCATTTGGGTTACAGTATTTTCTCTCTGTTACATTGATCTTGATCAATCCCTTTCAGGGATGATGTTTCCAAGGGGATTGGGGAGCATGGGAGATAGGGAGGAGGGGGAAAGAAGGTGGTGTTGACCAACCCAGGGATAAGGGAAAAACAAGTGATTCAAAATAAGTGACAAGACGGATGTGAAAAAGATCTCATACAGCACACATATCTACGGTTTGATCTTTTCACTGCTGCTTCCAAGGCCATTGATTGTGGATCCAATCAAGATGATATCCTTGACAACTTCAAAGTCTTTTCCAATTATCATGATGTTATATATGAATTCAGTTGTGAGAATTTTAGGCTTCATTACCTTGAGTTGTAATCCACACTGATGGCTGTAATCCTTGATCTTCATAAGCAAATGCTTCAAGTCTTCATCACTTTCAGCAAGCAAAGTTTGTGCCATTTGTATAGCTCAGTTTTAATTAGCCATCCTCCAAACTCATCCTGATGATGAGTTCCTCTCCATTATAATTCATCTTCTCTGATGATTTTCTCAGCACATAGATTAAACAGACTTTCCTGATTTTAAAACATGTTGTATTCCCTTGTTCTGATCTTACAGATGCCTCTTGATCCATGCACAAGTTCCAAATGAACACAATGAAATATTCTGGAATTCTCATTTTTCTCAAGACTATCTATAGTTTGTTATGACATATATAGTCAAATACCATGATGCAGTCTATAAAACACAAGTAAATATTTTTGTGGCATTCCCTGCTTTCAGTCAAGATTCCTATGACATGAGCAATGATAATTCTTGTTCTATGTGCCTTTCTGGATTTGGCCTGAGCCTCTGGGTAGCTCCCTGTCAATGTATTTCTGCAAGAGCTGTTGGATGATATCAGAAAAAAATTATTTGTACGTGATATCCATTATGTTGTTCTATAATTCAAGCATTCTGTTGAGTCACCTTTCTTTGAAATGCGTAAAATATGGATCTCTTACAGTCAATTGGTCAAGTAGCTGTCTTCCAACTTTCCTGGCTTAGATAAGTGAGCCCTTCCAGTGCTTCATTGGTTTATTGAAGCATTTCAATCAGGAGTCTATCAATTTCTGGAGATTTCTTTTTTGGCTAATGCTTTCAGGGCTGTTTGGACTTCTTCCAAGATAATCAGTTCTCAATCATATGCTACTTCTGAAAATGGTTGACTGTGGGATAGTTCTTTTTGACAATGACTCTATTTTTCTCTTCATCTTCTGATACTGACTGCATAATTCAAAATATTGGCCATAGAGACTTTTGATACTGCAATTCAAAACTTGATTTTTTGTCATGTTTTCCAGTTTAAGATATGCTGAGCCTGTTCTTCCTTTTTGGTTTTCTGGTTCCAGGTCTTTGCCCCTTTCATTAAAATGGTTTACGCTGTTTTCTGAGGTGCCCTGTCGATTTTCAGTTCAGCTCTTTGACTTCATCATTTGACTCAGCTACTCTATAGGTAAGAGCAAGTTAGAGGGTCTCTTCTGACATCCACTTTATTTCTTTCTTTCCTGTCTTTAGATTATTTGTTCATTTTCTTCATGAATGACATTCTTGATGTCCTCCCGCAGCTCGATAGGTCTCCTGTCCTTAATGTTTAAGGCTTTGAATCCATTCTTGAGATGTTCTGAAAATTCAGGTAGGATATACTCAAGTTTGCATGTTGTGTCTTATTGACTTGCTTTCATTTTCTTCAACCTGAACTTACACACGAACAACTGATGATCTGTTCCATAGTTAGCTGTTGTCCAGGTTTTAGTGACTGTGTTGAGCTTCTCCATAGATATGGTTTCTTCTCATCAATATTGTCAATTTGATTTTTGCATTACATCTGGAGAAGTCCACATATTCTTCTGTTGTCTTGTCAAAAAAGAGTATTTGCTATGAACAGGTCATTGGGCTTAGATAATTCTATCATAGATCTTCAGCTTTGTTTCTATCATCAAGGTTCATAATGTCCAACTACTGATCCCTCCTCTTTTTTCCTAAGTTTTACAATCCCCTTGCCAATAATTATCAATGCATCTTGATTGCATGTTTTCTCAAATTTGGACTGAAGAAGTTGGCAGTATTCTTCTTCACTAACTTTAGTTGTTGGTGCATGAATGTGAGTAACAATTGTTTTGATTAGATTTCTTGTCTGTGGATAAACATTATCCTATCACAGACAACATTGTACTTTAAGATAGATGTCTTTGTTACTAGAAATGCGATGCTATTCCTCTTGCATGTGTCATTCCCTGCATAGTAAGCCACATGGTTTTCTCATTCAAAATGGCCAATATGGGTTCACTGAAGCTCACTTAATTGATCCTGATGTGTTCGAATTCATTTTTAATGCTTCTAATTTTCCTAGTGTCATACTTCATGCATATAACATTCCAATTATTAATTGATGTTTTCATCTGTCTCTTCTCATTTTGAATCATGAACCAGCAGCAAATGATGACTCTGTAGGATTTATCCCAAAGGCTTAACTTCATCAATGTCATAATGGTCAACTCTTCATCAAGAGGGAATGCTTTCTCAGCCATATTTTGAGTGCCACTCTCTCTGACAATGGTCTGCTTTAGTTCATGAGGCTTTCATAATGAATAGTGTTTTGATGCTATCTGCAATGTCTGTAGTGGCTATTTTCTCTGACATGTATAGCCTAATCCTTCTTTGTAGCCTTTTCTAATCCTGGAAGTTCTGCTGAAACTGGTTCACTTTGGGAGACCCTTCTAGTATTTGAAATTTCACATATACAACCATACTCCAACAAATTGACAGGTAATGGGTGGATAACTGTGATAGACATGGGCAACTATGTCAAAATGACTTGAGAAATACACCCGAGTCTCTAATCAATCTTGAAGTTTAGCTACAACTTTCTAGCTGGAGCTGAATTCAAAATTATTAACAATTTGATATTATCAAATTAAATTATTGAATATAAATGTTAAGAAATGTCAATGAAAAATTTAAAAATCTGTTTGAAGTTATGATGTGTACAGCAAAATATTTATCTTTAACCCAAATTATTTTAAGTAACATTTACAATGTGATGTAATGACTATGCATTGCTTTACCAGAAATATGTAAAATGATAGACTTATCTATCATACAACCCATCTTAAAAGGATGTAAATAATTGTCACGAGTGAAAATATGACACACACCTCTATAAAATCCAGAAAATGTTTAAATTCTTAGTTTTACGTGGGACTGCTAATACTCCTTGAAGATGCTTAAGCTCTTTCTGATCAGGATAAGGTAAAGTCAGGTTGAGACATGGATACAATGTAGAATAAGGAATTCCAACTAAAATAAGCAAAGTTTCTTGCACAATGAAGAAAACGTTGGGATCTGTCACCAGACAATTGCTAAAGAGTGAAAATGCTTTATAGAGAGAAAGGTCTCTGGATAAAGCAGAGCTTGGAAATAGTTCACGGTGGAAAGCATAAGCTCAACAGCTTGGCAGCATGCTGGCTTCATAGGAGAAAGAGGGCCGGTGAGCAATGAATTGCCCTGATGCCACCCAAGGGGTTTTCAGATAGCTGGTTCTGCTATTATGATGTTTTTAGTTCTGTGCTTTTATATCCCCTTGCCTTTTTTAGCCCCAAACCTTTAGTAAAAGTCAATTTTGCACAAGATTCTGTTAGCGATGTATTGGGAAATAACAGAGAAAGTAAATCCATACATTTCGGTGAGTAAAATGCTGTGGAAAGCATTCAGAAATCCCAAGAAGCAGTAAGCTGGGAGTTGTTGAGGATTGAGATCTGAAAGCAGGGATTTAAAGTAAGAATTAATGGATAAAGCCCTCCAAAGACGGCATCCACATATCTTCAAATGGTTGAAGAAAGCACTAAACTTTCCGAAGAAGATGAAATGGGAACAACAAAAACCATCACTCAGCTATTCAAATAAGTGCACAGAGAAGACTGTAGCATGAGTACACTTGAATCATATTAAGATTCCAACATTGAGTAGGCAAGGTAGAATATTTATCTTTTGGTATATTGTACAATTTTGAAATTTGCAGGTTTTTTAAAATGTTCAATTAGAATTGAGTTATCTGTTTATATGGCTCTCTGGTCTAGTAAAGAAAGTTAGTCTGTCTCTGTTTTTGGATGAATATCTTGACTGGAGTCACATGTCTTGTCATTTCTACACAGTGACTATTATGTATTCTAATCCTTTATGCATACTCCAAAACAAAGAAAAATTAAAACCAACTCACTGACACAGGGTTGACTCTGATTCACAGTGACCCTATGGGACAGTATGGAACTTCCCCTGTCAGTTTCCAAGATTACAACTTTTGACAGCAGTAGACAAGTCTTGCCCTTCTCCCGTCCTTTCTGCAGAGGGTGATTTGACATGTGAGCTGATTTTGTAAAAAGGGAATACTTTGTGTTTAAAAGGTAATTACCTAAGTTATAAACACTGGGAAATCTTGCTGGTAATGGAATTGCTGGAAAATGAAACTATTTGTCTCTGATTCCTGTCTGAAAGTGAATCCAAAATATGTTGAATTTGAATAATAATAATAATTATTATTATAATATATAAATGCATGCCTTGTGAGGCTTAAATTTTGTTGCATTTTGGAAGCTATGTTTAGAAAAAAGAATATAAAATTACCAATGAAAATTAGGATCCCTTTTCATAGGAAAAGTGCATCTAAGGTAGATTACATTTATTTATTTTTTTTTTTTAGGCATCACTGCCCTCAGGTGATGGGAGTAGGAGGCCCAGCCTTTGCTCCTGGGAGCTGGAATTGAACTTCCATCCCAGGGGGCCGCAGTCCTGTGCACAACCACTATGCCACCGGGGCTCAGCCCCTGCATTTGTTTTAATATTACTCACTTTTCCTCTTGTTTTGATAAGTCATTTTTCACTGAATAACAATATATAAAATCAATTTTTTATATATTTTGTTGCTTTTTTGTGTGGCATCACTGCTCTAGTGGGAGTAGAATATATCAAGTTTTTAATTTAAAAATTTTTCTTCTGGTAGTGCAGCAAAAACTAAAATTATTTTTCTCTTACTGAAAACGTTAGAAAAGTTAATTAAGCTTTAGGTGAATGGATTAATCACATTTTCAGAATAGTAGTACTTCCAAATAGTTTGAAAGCTATTCAAATGTTAATTTGTATATAAAATATATTTTCCTCAGATATGGCTGTTATAGCAAAGTGTGGTCAAGGAATCAAATGATGCCTCGTTTTCATAGAGACTCGTGTCTGGCATCTTAAAAGTTTGTCTTAACATAAACAGTCAACTAAGTGCAAACGAAAGGAGCACTCTAGCCTATGTGATCCAAGGAGTGTAAGTAATAAAATCCAAGACTACAGGAGGGAATGGTATTAGAGCATAAATCCTGAGCATTTGAGTTTCAGAAGCTGAGGTTAACAATGAAAGCCTAAAATTCATTTGCAGAGTTCCAACATGAATTAAACCTTCAGATAATCCCCTCTGACCATAGCCCAGAGATGTGAAAAGCTTTTCATCTGACAGAATGCATCAGAAAGTGGATTATTCCAAATGAAGTTAGGTTGAAATTTAGCACCAAATCGTTTGATTTCCCTTTTAAATTTGGTCTAGTTTTAAACAATTTCTCCTTTCTTTTCAATTGAAATTTTTCTTGATTTTATTTTGCAATTGTAACTGAGTGTTTTTCTCTTTTGTTGCATTTCATCTTGTTTTATTCATTTTTCTATATATGAGATCCAGGAGAGGTAAATTGATAAAGACAATATTTAGATGCATACTTTCTTAAGGGTGTGGCTAGGGATATTGAAAAAAGTGGGACGGTAATAACAGTGAATATAAGAAAAAATAAAATGTTCTAAAAGTGGTTGTACTGATGATTGCACAATTCTGCAATATGATTGAACTACTGAATTTTAGATGTGAATTATATGCCAATAAATAAGCAACATATATCTTCTTGACCACATGGTGGCGATATAACCTCAGAGCTAATGCTGCAAGGTGGGCACAGAATCGATACTCATTCTCTCGCAAATATCAAGAACCTGCTTGTCAAATACTTCACCAGCATTTTTGCTCAAGGGTATTTAATTTTCTTTTCACTTTTACTACGTTTTATCTATAACAGATAAGTTTGGTTTTTTAAAAGAAATTTAATTGTAACGTTTGTAGTACCTTTGTGATGCTGTTGAATCAAAGTAAAACAGAGCAAACCAATTTAGAGTCAAAACTTTTTATTAGGACAAAATGTATTCATTGTAAAAGGTAACCATGGAAACGCAAATCTGACAAGAAGCCCTCTTACTGAGTTTTCACCAAACTTTGTCTGGCATGTATTCCAGAACCATTATCCAAAATATATCTTGATGCCAGCTTGGGGAACACATACTAAAATTTGAAGGACACAGAGGACACTAGCTAGCATGGCCCTTCAGCCAGGATGACATGAAAAGGCATGAAGAAAACAACTAAAGTAATGTATTCTGGGGCTGAGCCCCGGTGGCGTAGTGGTTGTGCGCGGGACTGCGGTCCACTGGGATGCAGGTTCAATTCCAGCAGCGGCTCCACAGGAAATGTGTTCTGACTAGTTAGAAGAGAAACTAAAAGAAGCATTTAAGGAAGTCTTTATGCGGGGACTGAAAACATAACACACACCCACACACACACACACAAATTCTCTGCTATCCAGCAAAGTGAAGTATCTGGTCTTTTTGTCTCCACAGGGCCAAGGTATAGAGCAAAACAAAACCCACGGTCGCCAAGCTGATTACAACTCAGAGAGACCCTGGAGAACAGCTCCCGTGGATTACCTCCGCCTTGGAACTTTTCATTGAGTCGAAACCCCATCTTTCTCCCTTCAAATGGCTGCTGGCGTGAAAGCGCTCAACTTCACGTTAGAAGCCCCACACAGAATGCACTGGATTACCGGGATCCATGAGCCAGCATATAACTGGAAACCATCAGAAGACTTTAAGCCCGTCAGGGAAATATTTGAGAAATTAGGTTTTCATTTCAAAGTGGCTAATCTGATTGCCAATGCCATTGAGTCAATGCTAATTTATACAGACTCTATGTGGACTTGATTCATATTCAGCAGTCAACACCAGCTACATCTTGGAAACATTGTGCTTTTATTCCTGTACTTCACCTTATTTTGTAAAAAGTAAATTTCTGCTCTGCTTTCTGTTAGTGTCAAGCTGAAAATATTTGTAAATTTATTGTAATAAAAAATGACCTTTAAAGGCCAAGAAAAAACTTCCTTTTAAAAAATTAGTGTAGTGTCTCAATACAGCAAATTCAGAAGTGTGAGAGAGAGTGTGTAGATTCCCACATGCTTGGGTAAGATAAAAATGGAAGCTAGAAAAGTTTTATTTCCACAACTTGTAGAATTTGAGAAAGGCTGGAAAAACTAATTGGTGATATATCTTAATTATACTCCTGTGTACCTTAACTTTTTTTAAAAAGTCTGATTCAACTCTTGTTGATTCCAGGTATGTCACAGGAGACCTGAGCTCTCTAGAATCTCCACTGGCTGATGTTGGGGGTAGTAGGTTCCCAGAACATTATCTTGAGAGGCTTCTGGAGAGCCTCAAACCTCCTGCCTTTCTGTCAGTTGATGGTGGTTAACCATCCTTCCCACGCAAAAGACATACTACATCCTGAAACATTTATGAATGCATGCGTTTCCACTTATCCCAGTCCTTGCACCACCCAGATATAAAAAGTTTGTGCCGCAATATGTAATGCACCTCCCTGCAAGGAAGACTCCATACCTCGGAAATATATATATTGGTTTAAACTACAGAAATGACAGCTTATTATTACCTATGCTTTCTGGTTTTTATGGAATTTCATTATTGCTACCCCCATTTCCTTCTGTGAATCTGTAAGCCAAAACCCAACAACAGTCTACAACCATACCACCCTGAGCACGCCCGATCTCCTCAAAACCTAGCAATGAATGGTTGTTTTAGGTTGGCATGAAACATGTCCTTGATAGCGTGCTTCAGATGAAGGATTTCAAGTACTCCTCATGAAAACAAAAAGTGAAGTGTATTAATTTGTGTGCTTAATTCTTACTTGTTACTGCTTACTGGATGGGTGGCAGCCTTTGTGACCAAAGCTGTGTGTTATTCACTATTACCTTTATGTTGCCAAGGTATAACGTAAAATTTTTAAGTTTCTCAAAAAATTTTGCTAATTTAGAATGTTACCTACCGCTACTAACAGAGAAATTCAAGCACATGTACTCTGACTGTGTTCCGCTCTGTGTCTTATAACATAAGACTGGGGATCTCATCAACAGCTTCTGTGACGCGACTTCTCATTTTTCAAACAACAATGCCTGAGCCCTGGTGGTGTAGTGGTTGAGTGAGGGACCACGGCCCTCTGGCTTGGCGGTTCAAATCCAGCAGCAGCACTCCAGGAGCAAGGCTGGGCCTCCCACTCCCACCAAATGACGGTAGTGATGCTAAAAAAAAGAGAACAATATACTTAATTGTAAAGGGCATCAAAAGGATATTTTAAAGTATTATTGCTATAGAGGCATGTGCTATGGAATAAGAAGCTTCATCTTGTGATTTGTTCAAATATATTAAGTAATTTTTCCTCCACTTCTTTTATTTAATAAAGTGATTACCAAAACTTTCATCAAATTGAGGGATAAAATGTTTTATATCTTTACAAATAATTCCTGTTGCCATTTTATTAATAAAATGGGCATCAATAAAACCTTAAAAATTTGAAAAAATACACAAAAGTATTAAAAACAATGTAGAACACTCTATGACTTATGCTACTGACTGCTATTGCCATAACACCAAAAGATTCTTCTTCTTTTTTTTTTTTTTTTGTGGGGGCATCACTGCTCTCCGGTGGTGGGAGTAGGAGGCCCAGGCCCACTGCTGGAATTGAACTCGATGATTTATTCTGGAAATAAATAAAGGCCACAAAAACACAGGCATCTACTTATTTATGTTCACATGTCCCTAGATATCATATCTGTCTTTCTGCCTATGGTTTAATTTTTGTATTTGTTTTTTATTTGTTCAAACAGGAGAAAAATCAAAAAATAAATGGGGGAAAATCTCACTCACTTTTCTGTATCTTACCCTTTTACTCAATATTATTGAAGATTATTCCCACTTGCATGAATACCAGCATTGTGTGCTTTTGGATGGCTGAACAAATACTGTTATGAAACAAGTGCTGTGGTCCAAAGTGAGGCAAGATGCTGGCGCATAAAAGAGTTCACTAATCACTGATGACAAAATAATTGTGATGTAAAAATTGAATTTTATATCCAGGAAATATGACAAATACATGTTGTTCCCTCAATGGAGTTATGTACTTCACACGCCAAAAGAAAAGTTCAAGGAAGATGTGATTGTATAATTACCACCCTAGTGTTATACTCAGTATATCTGAAATTGAAAGAACTCAAAAAAATTCATGTCTTGAATTACAGTTTTGAAAGATTCTAGAAGCAAAATATTGAATAATGCAAGAACAATCTAGAGATAGTGGAAAGAATACACAAAGTCACTTTATCAAAAAGAACTAGTTGACAATCGACCATTTCAAGAGGGAGCATATGAACAAAAACAATGGTCCTGAAGAAGTTCAAACTGCACTGAATTATAAGTCAAAAACAAGACTCCAGAAATTGGTGGAATAGCCATTGAAATGTTTCATAAAGCAGAAAAGGCACTGGCCACATTTCCTCATCTATGTGTGTTAGTCTGCAGTGGTTAGAGAAACAAACTCATAAGCACTTATAGTGTATGAAAGTTTTATATAAAATAGCAATTATATATTGAGAAAACATTTTAGCCCTGTCCAGATCAAGTCCATAAGTCTGATACCACTCTAAATATTCCTATTCAGAATCACACGACACGTGTAATGATGGTGAATGTAGGAAAATAACAGGTCAGTGAGTGGAGAGTTGTGTTAGGCAGGATTCTCTAGAGAAACAAAACCAGGATATACATGTATATGTATGTATGTATGTATGTATATACACATCATGAAGGAATTAACAGCTAATTGATCTGCACAGCAGTACACAGGGCTCAGTTCAATGCACTTCCGTGTAACAGAAATAGACTGGAAGTCCTTCAACTCATGAGGGCTGCTGAGTCCAAGAGCAAGGAAGCAGACTGCTGAGTTTCCCCTGCCAGCTGAAGGCTAATAGCTTTTGATAGTTCTTCAAGACTTGAATTGAGAATAATCAATACCAATACCAATGCAGATCAATAGCTGCATACCAAGTATCAGGAAAAGTATTAATTTGTGCAAGCAATGAAATCACATCTGGAATGTCAGCTGCAATTGGAGTCACCACCTGATATTCTGCTCTCATCCTCTAGGATCCATCTGTTTTCTTTAGAGGCCAAATAGTTGAGTTAAATGGGGATGTGGTAGGAATCACCACCACTGCATCCTTCAAATCTTTGATGGTGGCACTGGTCTCTCCAGTACCTTCAGGAATGTGCTTCTGGTTTACTATTTTCCTAGGCGATGACAGTTCTAATGGTGTCTAGTTGGCCTTCTTACCATAATAATCCTTATTCCACATTTCAGGAATTCAATATTGGGGTAATTCCAGTTACTAAGTATGTCTAGTCCAATGATGCATTCTGCAACTGGCAAAATAATACAGAATGAGACCACCTGAGCTAAAACTTCATTGATAACTTGACCACTCTATGCCCCCCATGCTGACTGGTGGGCCTTCAAAAAATTTTGGTTCTACTAGAATTCATGTCAGTATATATCCAGTGTCCAGTGATCCCCGAAGATTTGATCATTTCCTTCCCCTATTGAACAGTCACTCTTGTGAAAGGCTGCTGGTCCCTTTGAGGAAGGCTAGAAGAAAGAATAACAGTATAAATTTTCAGTGATATAGGAGGACTTGTCAGCAGAACCTGGCCTTCCCCTCATTCAGGGGGTTGTGGGTCATTGATCTGAGCCAGTGCCTTAAGTCCACAGGAAACAGATTGCTTTGCTTATTGTGGAGAACTTTCTGGCCCTTACAATAACCACACCCACCCTGACACAGATGATTCAGCTGACACATTCCCCTACTACCAGGGGGCTCAATCAGCCTCATTGTAGACAAATGTTGACATTTACTTTGGGCAGTTCCCACTGTTAATCTTGGTATACATAAAATAGCAATAACAGGAGTCTCCAGAGATGCTGGGCCTACTTCACAAATTTGTTCCTTATGGTTGTTATGAAAGGTTTGTGTTTGGGGCACTCCTTTGGGGGTCTATGTGATCTTTCTGATATTGCTGAGAACCCCCAGGAAACAGCCCCATCATTCCAACATACCAGTTTCCCTTAGCTTTTAGATGCCTTCTGCTCCAATGTACCAAGGCAGGCCAGGTGCCTCAGATTGATCTAGTCAAGGTCATTTGGAAGCCCAGGCTTCAGTGAACCAATCAAATAAGCAATTAGATTCTCTCTTAACCTCTTTTGCTGAGACACTGAAAGAAGAATCTGTACTTAGGGGGCCAAGATCAAGAAACTCAGACTGGTCTTATGGTACATTCCTTCCACCAGTATTCCCACCCACCTTGGTAACCATTCCCAGGGATATTCTCCTCTTCCTCTCTGCTTCTGCTTGTACGTAGCAGTACCCTTCCCGAGTCATCATCTGAACCTCACCTTTAGAAACTGTCTGAAATTTAATTCTAGTTACAGATCTAGAGGAAATAGTGGATGGTGTGGATGTTTCCTGGGGGCTCTCAGCAACATCTTGCAAGGCATCGCCTCTAGGTAATGCTACGGATGCAGTCCCACCTGGCATTTCAGCTTGACTAGTTTGGTTAATCTATTCAGGTGTGATCATTTTATTGGTAGTTGGTTAATTCCCTCAGGTGGGAGGGATAGATCTAGTAACTGAGGTGGCTCCATGGAGTCTAGCATGTCAATAACCTTCTTGTCTATATCATCAGCCCATATATTCCTATATCATGTTTCTGGGCCCTCATTCTTTCTGATGAATGCCCTTACTTTAATATCAAATGCTGTTGCAATTCAGTTGATGCTGTAATTCAGCTACTCATATGATGAGACTCTGAATTTGATTTTTTGGCAACGTCCACTCCATTACTAGAAGAGAAAAGACTCTCCTTTGTAGTACATGTAGAAGCTTTTAGTCTGTTATTTGGCACTTGAGACATGCTTCTGAGGTGCTGAGAGGATCCCTTTGATCACACTTTCTAATGTAAGAGACCAGAGGACCACCTTCTCTATATTTCTCTTTTTAAAAAAACTGCGTGAAATTATCACCCAGAGCCACTCCTCTCACCAGCGCCTCATCTACTGGTGGTGATTCTGTGGATATTAGCTTTATGACTTCACTCCTACCATATATTAGCACCACCTTCTCTAGTAATAGTGGAAATATTATCCATGCCTTTAAGGGTAGAAATAGCATGATCCATGCCACTTACCCTAATTAGGCTGGAGAGTCACTTTGAAAAGTCCATATTTATGACCCTGTTTTTCTACAATGACTCCCTGTACCAATTGTGTTAGGGAGGGTCCTCTAGAGAAACAAAACCAGGACACGTGTGATTATTGTATATACTTGAGGATAAGCCAAGTTTTCTCAGCATATTTTTATGCTGAAGATCTTCTCAGTTTTTTGTGGTAAAATTGGGTGCCTCAGCTTATACTTGTGTATATACATGATATATATAGATATACATATTTCCTGGCTAAGTGGTATATATGTTTAATACAGAAATAAGTCATAGTATTAGTGAAGGACATCTTAGTGTGTAATTGTATCTTGAAGTACAATGTGATAGGATAATATCTATTTCCATACAAAGAATCCCAGTGAGCAAATTTTTATTTTACTTAAATTTAGACACCATTGTGTTACTCTGGGTTGACTATAGAGGAACTCATATGTGGATAAGAAAGAACCTTCTACACAAGAGCAATTGAATATTGAGAAAACATTCCAGCCCAGGCCATATAAAGTCTCTAAGTCTGATATTAGCCCATCTGTCTGATACCAATCGATAAATTCCTCTTCAGATTCATGCAGCACATGCAATGACACTGAGTGCAAACAGATCACAGGTCAGTGGGCAGCAAGGCTTGTGGATCCAGTGACAGTGTAAGCATGTCCTTTGGTGGGGGTCGCCAAGTAGTTCCTCCAGTGCCTGGGCTCTAGTGTAGTTCCATCTATCTTGTCATCAGGGATACAAAGCAGAGAGTGTTTATGTGTCCTGCTTCCAGCAAAAGCAAGCTCTTTATCTCCATAGCACCTCCAAATGAGGTCATTAAGCTGTGACCTGATTGACAGTCTAAACTCCACCCCTTGCAAATTGACAGATGATTATCAACTAAAGATAGTAATGAAAAATTGAAGAATTTCCCCAATATTCAGTCTAAAATTGTTCAAACTTGTATTCAAGATGCATTGATAATTATTGGCAATTGACATTCAAAAATTGAAAACAAAGAGGAAGGAAAAGTAGTTGAAAAATGTGAGCTTGGTATTATAAATGGTGCTGAACATCCCATGATAGAATTTTTCAATACCAATGAATGATTTCTTCATCAAAATAATTTTTTCAACAACACAAAGAGCAACTATACATGTGAACTTCTCCAGATGAAGTACACAAGCATCAAATTGACTACTGTTTTAGGAAGACACAATGGGGAAACTCAATAGTAACTCAAAGGAGACCAGAGTCCCGCTGGAACAGATCATCAAATGCTAGTACACAAGGTCAGGTTAAACTTGAAGAAAATTAAAACATGTCCACAAAATATCATAATACAAGGTTGAGGATATTCCACTTTAAGTTTTAGAATCTCTCAGAAACAATCTTAAAACATTGGACACTAGTGACAGAGGACCTAGTGAACTGTGGGATGACAAGGATATCATAAATGAAGAAAGAAAAAGCTCATTAAAAAGACAGAAGAGGAAAATAAAATAAAATTAAATTAAAAAAGACTGAAGAGGAAGAAAAGATTCAAATGGATGTCAGAGCAGAGCCCGAAACCTGCTCTTGACCATAGGGTTGCCATGGCAAATGTAAGAAATGTTGAAGTCAAAGAAGTGAAAAGAAAATTTCAAAGGACACCTCAAGAGATAAAGTATTATAATGAAATGTGCAAAGACCTGGAGGTAGAAAACCAAAAAGGAAGAAGACACTCTTAAACTAAAAATACTGAAGGAAAAATTTAATACTCAACTTAAAATACAGATTCTCCTTTATAACATTTATTAATTTATTTTGTCATACTTGTCTATTACTCTTTTTAAAATTCTGTTTTTAAGTTTTCAATATTGTTTTATTTTACTATTGAATGAATCTATGCACAGATATTGAATGATTCAGGAAACTTCAAAAGAAGATGGGAGAAATAGCAAAGTCCCAATAATTAAAACCACATTTAACTATTTCAAGACATAGCATATGATTTAAAACCAAAGACACTGAATGAAGAAACCCAAGCTATAGCTTGGTCTAAATGCATTAGCTAAGTGCAAGACTCCCTGAATTGATGTTACATCAACTGAAATGCATCAACAAGCTGATGAAATACTTGAAGCTCTCACTCATCTATGCCACAAAATTTGGAAAATGAGCAGGGCAACAGACTGGAATAGAGTCATATCTCCACTCATTCCAAAGCAAGGTGAACACAACAGTTTGCACAAATTATAAAACAATATCATTAATAGCACATGCAAGTAAAAATTTTGTGAAGATCATTCCAGGGCGGTTGCATCAGTACATTGATGGGGAATTGCCAAAGATTTAGGCTGCATTCAGAAGAGGTTATGGAATAGAGCTGTCATTGCTTCTGTCAGGTAGATCTTGGCAGAAAGCAAATAAAACCAGAAAGATGCTTACTTGTGTTTCATTGACTGTGCAAAATTATTCTCACTGTGTGGATCATAAATTCTGGACAGCCTTGAGAAGAATGAAAATTCTAATTACTTCATTGTACTCACAAAGAATCTATACATGGGTCAAGTGGCAGTTGTGGGCATAGAACAAGGTCATACTGCATGGTATAAGTTAGGAAAAGTGTACACCAGCATTGGACCCTCTCACCATACTCATTCAATCGGTCTAAGAAAAGCTGGGTCATGTGAAAAAAGCATCCAGCATCAAGATTGAACAAAATATGCAGTATGCATATTGCCTAACTTTTGGAAATGTCAGTAGGAGAGACAAGTCCCTGGAAAATGGCGTTATGCTTGGTAAAGCAGAGGGACATTGAATCTGAGGGACACATTTAATGAAATGGATATTATAAAGTGCAGCAGACTTACCCAATTGTGGCAGTCATGTACTCCTGTGTCAATTTCAGGATTGGGAGTGTAGGGGTGGAGTATAACCTATCAGTCTGGAGATAGTCAATGAAACCTCTGTGTGGGCATGGCTTCTCTGAGAACTCTGGGAAATCTCATGGTATTTCCCATTGGAAGTGAGAGACTATAGACTCAGTCTCTTGAAGATGCTCTACTGGCAAGACAAGATGGCAGCATAGACCCTGAGTCCTAAGAACTGGAGGAGCCGGAGGATAAACCACATGGGCTTACCCTGATGGACCCAAACCTCTGAAGCCAGAAGAGCCACAAAGAGACCCCTGCCTGCACTAAGATGAGCAGCCAATGGATACTGCTGATGAACCCTGAGCCTTGGAAATGAGGAGCCATGGGGAGACCCCTGCCAGTGCTGGGATACTTCTACTGCCACTGGATGCACAAGACTCTGCACCCACCAGCCTGTGATGGTCCTGGTGTCACTGTACATGCTTAGTGAGTCAGAAGGAGACTTTATAGACTGGTATCAGAATTGGGGGATAATATTGGACTGAACTGGGTTGGGATGCTTTCTCAATGTTCCATTCCTCTTGTATATAAACCTTTCCCTTAAATCCATGTGCATGGTCTGATTCCTTGATTGCTGTTTCCATGAGCATTGAATGTGGATTCAAGCAAGACAATATCCTTGACAACGTCAATCTTTTCTCCTTTTATCATGATTCTATATATCGGCGCAGTTGTGAGGGTTTGGGCTTTGTTCACATCAAGCTGTGATCTGCATTGGAGACGGAAATCCTTGCTCTTCATCAGTGCTTCAAGGTTTCCTCACTGTCAGTATATCTTAATCTGAGAGAACTCTAGAAACAATTCCATCTTCAGGGTACAATATTGAAATAGTCTATGAGCAAAATGTTCAATGATACAGGAAGCATCAAAGGAAGATGGAAAGAATGCTCAAAGTCACCCAACCAAAAAGAACTAATTGACGTTCAGACATTTCAGGATGTAGCATATGAACAAGAACCAGTGGAGTTGAAGGAAGAAGTTCAAGCTGCACTGAAAGCAGTAGACGAAAACAATTCTCAGGAATTGATGGCCACCAAGCAAAATATTGCAACAAGATGGTGAAGCACTGGAAGTATTCACTCATCTGAGGTAGGAAAATTGGAAGACAGCTACTTAGCTAACCGACTGCAAAAAGATCCATATTTGTACCCATATTAAAGAAAGGTGATTCAAGAGAATGCTCCAATTATATAACAATGTCATTTAAATCACATGCGAGTAAAATGTTTCTGAAAATCATCCAAAAAATGATTATAGCAATATATTGACAGAAACTGCCAGAGGTTCAGGTCAGATTCAGAAGAGGACATAGATCTTCAAAGGATATCATTGCTGATACCAGATGAGTCTTGGCTGAAAGCACAGATTACCAGAGAGATTTTCACTTGTGCTTCATTAGCTATGCAAAAACATTCAGTTGGGTAGGACTGTGGATAACTTTCAGAATTCCAGAACACTTCATTGTGCTCATGGGGAAACTCATACTTGGATCAAGAGGTAATTGTATGAACAAAACAAGGGAATACAGAATGCTTTAAAATCAGGAAAGCTGGGGCTGAGCCCCGGTAGCGTAGTGGTTGTGCACAGGACTGCGGCCCACTGGGACGGAGGTTCAATTCCCGCTCACAGGAGCAAAGACTGGGCCTCCTACTCCCACCACCAGGGCAGTGATGCCTAACAATAAATAAAGAAATAAATAAAATCAGGAAAGCTATGTAGCAGTGTTGTGTTCTCTCACTGTATTTATTTATTCTGTATGCTGAGCAAATCATCAGAGAAGCTGGATTATACAAAGAAGTGCATGGCTGATTGGAAAGAAGTTCATTAACCTGCAGTATGCAGATGACACACCCTTGCTTGCTGACAGTGAGAAGTGAAGCATTTGCTGATGAAGATGAAGATTGCAGCCTTCAATATGGATTACAACTTAACTGAAAGAAGATCAAAATCTTCCAACTGGACTAATAGGTAGCATCATAATAACAAAGGTTGAAGTTACCAAAGATTTCCTCTTTCTTGGATCCACAATCAATACTCATGGAAGCAGCAGTCAAATGATCAAAAGACACACTATCAGGTAAATCTGCTGCACGAGACCTCTTTAGCATCTTGAAAAATGAGGCTGTTACTTTAAAGGCTAGGCTATGCCTGACACAATTGTCTCAATTTTCAATTGTCTCAAAATCATATGAAAATTGAACATTCAGTAAAGAAGATAGAAGAAGTATTACTTTATTTGAATAATGGTGCTGAAGAACCATATTGAAAGTACCATGGACTGCTGATGGTGGGACAAAAGAACAAAATCATGTGTCTTGGAAGATTTGCAGCCAGAGTGCTTCTGAGAGGCGAGGATGATGACACTTTGTCTTACATATGTTGGACATGTTCTCAGCAGAGACCAGTCCCTGGAGAAGACCATGGTTGGTACAGAAGAGGGTCAGTGAAGGAGAGGGAGATCCTCCATGAGATGGATCCAAACAGAAGCTGCTCCCTGGGCTCAAGCCCAGGAACAGTTGTGAGACTAGCACAGGACCAGGCAATGTTCCGTTCTCATAGTGTCACTACATATCGGAACAAATTGGATGGCACTACACAACAGCAACAGGCCAGAGTAAATGTCTATTCCTGTCAGGATTCTTTCATAGCTAGCCAGTACCACTGGTCTCATTAATCTGACATAATCAATTTGCCAGTGATGTGCATGACCTTCCTTCCACCTTTCCCCTAGGATATCTACCCCATAGGTACCTGCAACCTCTGTCTGATGGTAGGGAGAGTAATCTTTATTGGTATTTTGTGCCTCAGATGGTGTAAGAGGGATATGTCCAGATTTAGTCCATCTTTGCATTGCTGCAGTCCTGCTCATCTCATGGATATACTTGGTTGCCTCTAAGGAGTGTGCTAGCAACGTGACTTGCTGATTTCAATCACATTCTGATCTAGGAAGGAGGGCTTCTGATGAGCATCAGCACGTCCTACTCTGATTCACCCTTTAAATTCCCATAGTACTGCCCCTTGGTTCTTCACCTATTTTATCATCGAGTTGATTCCAATTCATGGCAACCAATAGGACAGGGTTGAACTGCCCCTATGAACTTCTGGGACTGGAAGGCTTTAAGACTTTAGATAGCCTACTCGCTCTCCTAGATAGTGGCAGGTGGTTTTAACCTGCTACCTTGAACAGCCCAAGGAATAACAGCCATACCACCAAGGCATAGAAGCTAGAGTTATAATATACCACATAAGGAATTATGGCTACATTAACTGACAATTGTGAAAAGCCATATTAATTGACTACAACTCAGGGGAGAACTTAATTTTTTGTGCCACTTAAGGACTCCTACTCACCCCATACCATTCTTTTTCTGGAAACATCAGATCCCTTTCCAGAATCTACCTGTTATCACAATCTAATCACAGGAGTGGCATTTCATCTTATTCACTCCCCAGAGGAAGAGATTTTACAGGATGCTCACAATAGGCATAGAAATTTTTAGTCCAATTAGAATTTATCTATCTCAGTTTGTTAAGCAAAAAGTTAAGTCAAACTTACATTTTTTTTTCTTTTACAAATACCAGTTGTAGTGGAATGGATTCTGACTAATGGCAACCATATGAGTGTCAGAATTGTGCTTCTGGCTAGTTTTTTGAAAATAAATCACTAAATCTTTCTTTTACTTGCAGTTGGTTTTTTTTTTTTAACTATCTTATTGTCATATCACTTACATATTGTAGTAGTTACATAACCTGGTGTCAATTTGAGGATTAAGAGTATAGGTGTGGAGTCTAGGCCGTCAATCAGGATTTAACCAATATAGAGGACTCTGTGTGGTTATATAGCCTTCCCCTGAGAATTCTAGAAATTGGGATTTTTCTTTCCTGGAGGTAGGAGAGACTCTGCTCACTCCCTGGGAGACATTTTACTGAGCAGACACAAGACTGACTCCTTTCGAGACATCCCTGAGGAGAAGCCACATGGAAATACCCTGATGCATCCAGAACCCTGGACCTGCAGAACCCACATGGAGACCCCTGCCAGCACTGAGATGCTTACAATGCCACTGGATCTACAAGATTTCCCACACAGTGGCCTGTTATCTTCCTGCATTTGGCATCATTGCATGTATTTCCTGAGTCTGGAGAGAACCTTATTGATTGGTATCAGAAATAAAGGTCTAATATCAGACTTATGAACTTGATCTGGACTGGGCTGGGATGTTTTCTCAGTATTCAATTGCTCTTCTATATAAATCTCATCCTTATACATTTAGGTGTTTCTATGGATTTATTTCTCTAGTATACCTGGGCTGGCACACATATCATACAATTCAACATTTCAGTAAGACCAAGGAGAGTTGTGCATTCATCACTGCAATCAGTTTCAGAACATTTTTCTATCATTCTTGTATTTAAAATTATTAGCTTCCCATCCCCCTCTTCAATCTCCCCTGCCACCCCCACAAGGAACCATTAATCCAGTTACTATCTTTAGAGGTTAACTAGACCTAGATTTTATATACAGAAAAACATTTTAGAAACAGAAACAAAAGCTAATAAAAATGTAAAACAGATGAAACCTCCATCAAAAAGAAAGTAGAAAATATTAAAAACTAGACCAAATTTAAAATGGAGCATAAGGGAGTTCAAATGATGTGGTGATAAATTTTAACCTATCTGTAGCTGCACTAAGTCCACTTTTCCATGATAGCAAGCTTATTCACATCCTTGAGCTATGGTCCGAGGGAATTCACCAGAGGCTTAATCTACGTATCTTTTCTCTTCACTTCTTTTTTCTTAACTGAACAAGCTTTAAAATGGGTCAAAATGGAGTCCAAATGGTATTATATTTTAGGCTAACCATATATGCTATAATTGACTTTACAGTGCTCTCTGTCAGATAGCAAGTCTATTCACAACCCTCGCCTATGATCAGGGGGGATTCTCAGGATGATAAAAATGGATTTGGGATATCCATTGCATTCCATAAGCTCTGGCACCATTCCCTCCTTTGGATTTGGATTATATTATTTACGATCCTTGGATCAAAACACAATCTTCACCCGACCTTGATCTTGTGGGACTTCTGAGTGGACTCCAATGACTAACTTTTAGTTTAGCTATCAATATTTTTAATCACCTATACTCCCCAGGGGTTCCCTTTTACAAATACTACCCCTTTATAAAAAGCAATTAATAGTCTTCATCCTCTGTTCTCCATTATGTTGCTGAATTTTAAGGTAATATGAGGTTTGGATGCTCTGCTCTCAGGAACAAAATATTTTACAATTATTCTATTCATTTTTCACCTATATCTTGTTTGGAGGAATTGTGTGGTGTTTTTCCTCTTGAATTTTCTGCTACATTTGCTTCTTTATTCCCAGTCATATGACATTTCCCTTTCTATCTAACTGCCTTTTCATTTTTATTTTCTTTCTCAGTTTATGTTTACATATTACAAACCTTACATTTGTAGAGGGAGTTTAACTGTTCAGTATTATACTGTTGAATCAAGTTCATTGCATAAAATCACAAGAATAACTTTGTTCATAGATTTATTAGCTCTTTGGAAATAAACCAATTGTAATATATGCATATAGCCAGAGGCATTCGGTATTTTTCATAATTATTCTTAAGATCTGAGAGAGCTGCATGCCATTAAAACTGTTCTTTTTAGGAATGTCTTTGGAAGGACTTAGAACACTGTAGCTTTTATGTCATCTGGGGGTGTTTACAATGCAGTTTATTGTTTAAGGATCAGCATTGTGGAACTCAAGAACAGCAAGATATTAATCTTCTTTAAGACTGTTTGCATATTTAACAGTCTTCAGAGATGCTGCTTCAAACTAATTCCAGGAGAATAAACACACTGAACCACAAGAACAACAAAGACATTGGTAAATTTTCAAATCCTAGCCAAATTTCCAGAAAACAAGGTGACCTCTGAAGTGCTTATAATTATCTATTTAATTAATTAATTAATAACAATTATTTGATACATACGCAGCCGTTCTTGGTCGCTGTTCTGACAGTCACCTAATTTGGTGTCAACTTGAGAATTAAAGGTGTTGGGGTGGAGTCTAGCCTGTCAACCTGGAGATAGCCAATGAGACCTCTGTGTGAGCATGACCTTCTCCTGAGGATTCTGGGAAATCTGATCATTCCTCTTAGAGGTAGGAGATACTAGCTTGGTTAGTTTCCCTGGAGACTTTCTACTGAATCCTACTGACAACAGACTCACTATTTCAGACACTCGACTGAAAGGGCTAGCTCCCTGTGAGACATCTCTGAGGAGAAGCCACAAGGATCCACCCTGATGCGGCCGGAAAGCTGGACCTATAAAAGCCCTGTGGAGACTCTGACCTTTGCTGAAATGCTTACAACACTACTGGATCCAAAGACTTTCTACCCACTGGCTTGTGGTGGTTCTGCATTGGTCATCATTTCATGTGTTTCATGAGTCTGAAGAGGATTTATTGATTGGTATCAGACATATAGGCTAATATCAGACTTATGACCTTGGACTGGATTGGGCAGGGATGTTTTATTAATATACAATTACCCTTTATATAGAACTCTCTTTTATGCACATATGAGTTTCTATGAATTTGTTTCTCTAGTTTACCCAGACTAACACAGATGTTATTTAGTCAGTTGTGATTTATAGCTACTCTATGTACAACATGAGAGAACAATGCACTATCTTGTGCCTTTCTCATGACTGTTGTGATGTTCGAGCCCATAGTTTTTGTTAAGTTGTTATGTTTGAGTTGTTGTAGCCAGTTGTTCAATTCATCTCATTGAGGGTCTTCTTCTTTTTACTGACCTGTCTCCTTTACCAATCATGTCTTTCCCTTTTGAACATATATTCAAAATATGTGATACTAAGTGCTTCTTCAAGAGAAGTGTACTTGGTCTTGGTGCAACCCATGGACTTTCAAATCCTATTTGCCAATATCATCATTCAAATGTATCTATTCCTCTCTGATGTTCCTTATTGTCAGTTTTTTACATTAACTGACTTTCTTGTATGCATATAGATGTTATCCCACCACAGGTAGCATTATACTTCAAGATAGATTTGCATGTTTCCTTTGACAATGAATGTGACAGCTTTACTCTTCAATTCGTAATTGCTGGCATAGTAGACCCTATGATCAGCTGATTCACAATAGCCAAAACCAAACTATTTCATCTCACTAATGCTTAATGTGTCAGTCATCAAGCATTTCAGTTCAAAAAATAAGAAATTTGGTTCATTTGGACAACTTCCAAATTACCTAGACTCATATTTCAGACATTTCACATTCCAATGATAAATGCATGTTTACAGTTATCTCTTCTCATTTTGAATAATGCTATAGCAACAAATGAAGGGCTTCAAAGCTTCATCTATCCATATCCTTAAGGTCAACTCTCCTTAGAGGAGGCTTCTCCTTCCTGTCACATATCAAGTGCCTTCCAACCTAAGAGACTCATCTTCTGGTATGTTCTGCTGCTGTTTCTGTGGATTTAAGTGGCTAGTCTTTAGAGGTGGACAGCATAGTCCACCTCTTTCTTAGTCTATCCCCTCTGAAGAACATGTTCACCATGAATGACACTGTTGTTATTTGAAAAACCAATGGCTTATCGCCTGCATCATAACAACACCAAGCCACCACTTATAACAAACTGGCAGCCATGTGGTGTACCCCTTAAAGATACTTCGGATTTTCCACCATATGTATATGTGACTGGCTATATTACGGCATCAATTTTCTGATCTAAAAACCTAAATCGCTTCCAATTTTCAGTTTTGTCTTATCTATCATCTATCTGTTTATCATCTATCTATCATCTATCATTCTTCCTAGTATCTAAGCAACATGTTCTATAACAAACAAAAAACCTATTAAGAATGACTATGGGGAAGATCATTAAAATTTTTGAAAAACGTATGTCATCAAAAAATAACATATCAGGGTGGTGTTATTTTTGATGTGATACAGATGCTTGCATACCACTAGGATCCCATTCCTTTGCTAAGAGTGTAGGAAAGATATACTGACAGAACTAAGATGCTGTCATTGTTGGGTGCCACAGAGTCAGTTCTGACTCATAGTGACACTGCATACAACACAACAAAACACTACCCGGTCTGGTGTCTCGGCTCATCTATGCAGACACTGTGTCAATACCTTTTGTGGAAGGTCTTCCTCTTTTTCCTTACCCTTGAGCAAGCATGGTGTCTGTGGTGGTCATGCACTTATGTTAATTTCATTATTGAGATGTAGGGGTGGAGCCTAGCCTGTTAATCTGGAGATAGCCATTGAGTAGCCAATGGGGCCTCTATGTGGGCATGGCTTTCTCCTGAGACTTCTGGGAAATCTCACAATATTTCCCTCGTGAAGATGAGAAGCTATCTCCCCAGTTCTTGGGAGTTAGTCTCAGAGTCGATGAATCACAGACAAGACAAGATGGCAGTGTCCGAGAAGCTGGAGTAGCCAGCGAAGAGACCACACAGCTTTGCCCTGATGGAGCCAGACCTCTGAAGCTGGGGCGGCCACATGGAGACCTCTGCCAGCGATGAGTTGCTTCTGCTGTTGATGGACCCTGAGCCCTGGAGATGAGGTGCCCTGCCAGCACCGGGATTCTGCACCCACAGACCTGTGACTTCGTGAGTTGGAAGAAGGCTTTATAGACTGATTTCAGGCATCTGGGTTAATATTGGACTTATGACTTTGAGTTGGACTGGGCTGGGATGTTTTCTCAATGTCCCATTCCTCTTGTATATAAACTTTTTCCTTATATCTATATGTAAGTCTATGAAATTTGTTCCTCTATCTACCTGGACTGACACAATGTCCTTATCCAGGGAATGGTCTCTAGCCATCGTCGCCTCCACAGAGCATTCTGGCTGTACTTCTTCTAAAGTAGATTTATTGGTTCTTTTGGTACTTTCAATATTCTTAGCTAGAACCACAATCCAAATGCATGATTTCTTCTTCAGTTTTCCTATATACAGCATTCCCATGAAGTAATTGAAAATACATGGCTTGGGTCAGGCAGACTTAATTCCTCAGATTAATATCTTTGCTTATCAGCAAGTTCAAGAGGTCTTGGGCAGCAGTTTTACCCAATGCAAAGTGTCATCTGATTTCTTGACTGCTATTTTCATAAGCCTTGATTGTGGACCAGACAAGATGTAATTCTTAATAACCTCAGTCTGTTCTCCATTTATCATGAGGCTGTCTACTCACTGCCTCAGTTACAAGGATTTGGATCCTCCCAACATTGAGCTGTAATCCATACTGGAAGCTGTGATCCTTAATTTTCATCAAACCTTCCTCAATTTGAGCAAGGAAGATTGTGTCATCTATATATCACAGGCTGCTAATCAGCCTTCCTCCATTCTTGTTCATATAGTCTAGCTTTTCTGATTGAACAAGTTGCCTGACAGGATACACACCTGATGTGCACCTTTTCTAATTCCAAACTAGGCCTTGTTCCGTTAGCGTGATTGCCTCTTGTCCCAGGGACAGGTCCCACATGAGCATGAGCACAAACGAAGAAACAGTGCTGCAGACTTTTTTAAAAATGCAACATCATATTGTTCAATATGTTTTAAAATTCTTCTTGTATACTTAAGCAATCTATTAAAGTTGAAGTTGTGTATCTCAATCTTAGAAAATGTAGTGGAACATAATTACTATTTAAGAATCAGAAAGAAATCAGTTTTCAGTTAATTCTGAGTCAAAGTGAGCCCATTTATGTCAGAGTAGAACTTTGCTTCATGGCTGATTTTGAGGAAAGTACATTATCAGGCCTTTCTCTGCATAGCACCCCTGGGTGAACTCAAGCTGGTTCAGCAATGGAGTGTGTTATCAATTTGTATCAACCTGGATGCTATATATTCTGCAGCAGATGTTCTGTAATGTATGAGTTCAAAAACAAGAATACAGAAAATTAAGTGAGAAAACCAAGAGTTTAAGATTTCCATCCATGTCAAATGTTTCAAATCTAAATTCCTGGCACAAATTAATGCCCATTAGAAGAGGTGGCGAAGGGATTTGTTTTATTGCAGAGAGAATGGATTGAACTTGTCTTCTACCCTGTATGATGTGAAAATGGAGATTATAGTCAATGAAATAAGTATGGCAGACAGACCATTTATCAGTAGCTGAAGTTCAGTGAAATGCTTTATATAAAAGATTGTAATATAGGGCTGAGCCCCGGTGGCGTAGTGGTTGGACGCGGGACTGCGGCCCACTGGGATGGAGGTTCAATTCCAGCAGTGGTTCCACAGGAGCAAAGGCTGGGCCTCCTATTCTCACCACCAGAGGGCGGTGATGCCCCCCAAAAAAACAAGAAACAAAGCAAAACAAAAACATTCTAATATAAGCAATTATCAACAGTGAACATGAAAGATGAAAGTATATCAACTTTCAATGAAAAATCAATTGAATGAGCCTGTATCTCTAAAATGTGAATGACCCTAATTATATTTTTCTTTCCAGCATTTATATTTTCTACTTAAAACTTATTCAAGTCATCATGATATGGGTCTAAAATCAGTGGGCATGGTATCTATGCAACTTGGTAAACTTCAAGATCATATGAACATATTATGTAGATACAGAGACATACAGGTATGAAAAAAAGCATAGGCTTCAAAAATAGAATGCAGTTTGTGATTTTGAGATCATAACTAACACTGAGGTTTAATTTGTACTTTCAAAAGACCCTATGCCTAATAGAGTTCCTATAGTAATATTTATATTCCTTTATTTATGGAACTTCATATTTTAGGGGAGCAGGAGCTCTGGTGGGAGAGTGAGTTAAATTTTGAACCGTTAACCCAAAGGTCATTTGTTCCAATTCACCAGCAACTCTTCAGGAGAAAAAAGAGGCAGTCTGTCCCTGTAAACATTACAGCCCAGGCTGAGTCCCAGTGGCATAGTGGTTGTGTGCAGGACTGCGGCCCGTGGGTTGGCAGTTCAAATCCAGCAGCAGCTCTCCAGGAGCAAGGCTGGGCCTCCTACTCCCACCAGAGGGCAGTAATGCCAAAAAAAAGAACACCACCAACAAAAAACATTACAGCCTCTAAAACTCTATGGAACAGTTTCTTTCTGCCCTAAAGGGTCAAAATGAGACAGAATATATTTGACAGCATTGGGAATAGAAAATATTTGGGAGAGACAATATTATAATGCAAAGCTGAACTTATACATTCTTCACCATCCCATATCAAATAGAGTAATTGAGTAGCTTTTTCAATGTTCCTCCTCCTGCACATGGCTTGGACATCATTATCCTCAGTGGAGCAAGGCTTAGGGAGCAGAGGGCCATAAGTTATACTGGGATAATACAAAAGATGTGGAGTATCAGTAAATAACTGTGGCAAATGTATAGAAGAAATAAGCCTAATTTCTTTCCTGGATTAAATAAACTCTCACTTCTGAACAATCCCGCTTAACAATTGGCAATGTAGGAAACCCTGTAAATATGAAAAGAGATCATTTTTAACTGGTTCAGAATAATTTCAATCAAAAAGAACATCTTCTAATCCAGCACACAGTTCCTTTAAAATAATGGGGCATCTGCTATACTGCAGTTTTTCGCTTTGTTTTTTTTTTTTCTTTTTCATGATTGGAATTCCATGTAGGGGGCAATGCCCTTTTCATCTCTGCCAAGAAAAATATATTCAAATAAACTTTGTTTGTTTTAATTTTGCATTAGATAAAAAGATTTAAGCAAAATAATAAGGAAACATTCCTAAGTTGTGTGAAAAATCCACGAATACTTCAATAGCACAGATTGGGGGACATATACAATGTATTCTCTGGTAACAGTCAGTATTTTAACAATGCTGGTCATTGATTTAGGCAATGTTATGAATGCCATCTAGGGTAGGCGTCTGAAGAATGTACTTTCCTAGATGCCATCTGACCTTATTTTGATTCCATTCAAATTATTTCAGAAATTGAACTAGAAGGTAAATAGAGGATGTCAAATCATAATTATTGGGAGACTACATAATTGCGCTTCTGTGGAGGGTAAATGGCGTCAGCTGGCTAGACACACTATAACAGGACACAGTGTGAAGCCCACGGAATGTTTTGATTTTATGTCCGGCACTGCTGCTGCCACTGCATTTTGGGGTGACAGCACACAGCAGCAGCAGCAGCAGCAGTTCCGGGGTGGGGGCTAGCACACATTAAAGGAGCTCAAAACCAAAGCTCCTGATGCCTTTCGATTCTAACGGCATTGCATTAACTGCTGCACCCACTCATTGAAGCGATTGTTTGGCAAGCATTTGACGCCAATTCCTTGCTCTTCCATTTATATAACTTGGTCGACTCAGTCCTTGTTAGTTTACATATAAACTCTTCAAAAACGTGTGGGGACAGCATTGGCGTGAGTTCCAAATAAATGCATTGAACAAATATAAAGCGATTCATATACTGCTGAAAATATTTAAGAATAATTCGTAAGGGCCCCAATTTTAAACAGGGAGTAAGCAACATAGAGTGAGAGCATAAGCTGTGAAGGCCTTGAAATGGACCAAGCAGGGGACATCAGAATCTGAAAGCAATTGTTGTAAATTTTAAGATAAACATTTTAATGACACACATATTTTAATGTGACTTTGAAGAGGTTGTTTAGATTTGTATTAAGAATTCACTCATATTAAAAGACACTGAAAGCAAGGAATATCCTGGATCTACGAAACCAAGGAATCTGTGTCCTTTATGGTGAAATCTTGGCCATTGGAAAAGGAAGGATTCAGTTTAACAGCTTTAAAATATGATGGCCTCTTCCTGATAGGTCATTGATTCCAGTTCATGCTAATAACTTCTTCTGGAAACCTGAAATATCTGGAAGGCCTCTATTTCCTCTTAGACATGGGAGCTGCAGCTTCAGTTTTGACTGTGTATGGAGAGTCTTTTTTTCCCTCAAAATACCTATTAGGGAGTATATCGTGCTTTGTGGTCAATATGTTTTTCTCCTCTTAACTGCCTATAAGGTCCACTACTTTTATGTACCCTTTTTAG
This sequence comes from Nesogale talazaci, assembly GCA_004026705.1. Lineage (NCBI taxonomy): Eukaryota > Metazoa > Chordata > Mammalia > Afrosoricida > Tenrecidae > Nesogale > Nesogale talazaci. The sequence continues at coordinate 79,138 of PVJH01000240.1, read as the reverse complement.
TTATGGATGAATGTCTACTCTATTACTAGGGAGAGGCATTCTGAACAAAACCAGAACTAGAGTTATCTTCTAAGGAACCTATCCTTATTGTGGCATTATTTGTCAAGAGATAAGCTGGTGGAACTAACATAGGTAAAGAGGATCAATTTAAAATTTAGGTGTGGGCAACTGGGCTTTCAAGTTGAGGATTTTATGCCAAACACCGTAAGACTAGACATAAAGATTCTACCCCTTTTCCTAACAGGAAACAATGTGGCCCCTGCCCAGAGACCAAAGAAGGACTAAGAGGGATTATTGACACAGTCCTGCTAAACAAGTTGTTCATGACCTGCAACTTTCTTTGGAATAACCTTACCTTAACCTTTAAGAAAAAGGATGTTACCTACGGGACGGATCAGGATCAAAGGACAACTAATGAAATAATTATCCGTATACATCATGTGGTGACAAACATTTTCACCGTGTTGGAACAAGTTCCCTCCCAAACTCAGTGGTTTTCTTTCCTGGACCTGCATTACATTAGACCTAGCATCCTAACTCTCCCTATGGTGGAAAGAGCTTTATATAATCATGCATTCCATTCCCATAGCCAATAAGATTTTAGTTAGAAATACCAGCTGGATATTTCATTCCAGGGTGAGACCTTAATACTGAGCACAATCTGGAACGAATTAGATAAAAAACAGTAACTGGACCTGTAAGTGCTCTTATAAAAGGCCAGCTGAGTATAATCTTACAAGAATTATTTTCTTCTTTGCATCATACTGACATTCTAAATCCCCTTTTGTGGACCCACTTTAATCGGCAGTTAATATCCTGGCTAGCACTTCTTCGAACAGTTCCTGTTGGGTATCTTTAAAAAGGCTGCTCTGGGGAATTATAGCCAGTCCCTTTGCACCCTTGAAGCCTGACAAGGATTTTTGGATTACCCCTTTTTCTCTGTATAGCAAAGTATATACATGTCCAAAGTAAATGCATTGGGGAGCACCTATGTAATTCTAGCCCCAATTTAAGAACAAATGGTTCTTATAATGTGGCCCTGCTTGATGTCACCCATGAAGAGATCACTTAAGATATGGATGCTACAATAAAGCATATGGTGACCAGCTATCAAAGAGATCAGCATCTGGAGTGGTATAGCCTTGTCTTCAAACAAACAGCTAAGTGAGACATCAATGAAGTCTGTGTGAACCAAAGATAATAAATAACAAAATGTGGTGACTTGACTGTGGAAGTATATTTTATAACAAGAAAACTCATCAAAGAGGAAGAAGAAGAAAGAAAAAAAGAAAAGAAAGTTGACCAATGGTTACCACGGGTGAAGAAGGAAGAGTTTGGGGTGGGGATGGGTGGGCAGTGAGTGTATGTTAATGGCTGAATTTCCCCCCTGGAGGTGAGACTCATGACTCAGTCCCTTGGAGACAGTTTTACTGATAAAGCACAAGGTAACTCCATGCGAGACATTGCATCAATTTTTCTTTGATCTTTCTTATTCAGTGTTCAACTGTCACATGCATATGTGGTGATTGAAAATATCAGGATTTGGGCTAGGTGCACCTCAGTCCTCAAAGTAATATCCTTATTTTTCAACACTTCAAAGTGGTCTCGCACAATGAATTTCACCATTGCAATGCATAGTTTGATCTCTTGATCGCTACTTCCATGATTTTTTATTATGGATTCAAGCAAGAGGAAATCCTTGACAACTATAATCTTTTCTCCATTTATCATGATGCTACCTATTGGTCATGTTGCGAGGATTAGATTTTCTTTACATTATCTGGTAATCTATACTGAAAGCTATAATCCTTGATCTTTATCAACAAATGCTTCAAATTCTCCTCACTTTCAAGCAAGCTAGTTTGCTATCTTCATATCACAGATCGTTAATAATCCTTTTTCCAATCTGATGCTGAATTCTTCTTCCTATAGGCCAGTTTCTCTGATTATTTGCTCAGCATGCAGATTGGATAAGCATGGTGAAAGAACACAACGCTGATACATATCTTTCCATATTTAAAACCATAAAGTACTCCCTTGTTCTGTTAGCAGAACTGTCCCTGGGTCCATAGACAAGTCCTGAATGAGCATGAGGACGTTTTCAGATTCCTCAGTCTTCTAAAGGTTATCCATAGTTTGTTGTGATCCATACTGTTGAATGCTTTCTCATAGTCAAGTAAACATCTTTCTGGTATTCTCTACTTTGAATCAAGATCCATCTAACATCAGCAATGATATCGTGTTAGAGAAACCAGTCCTTAACACATCATTACAAGTCTGGTAGGTGCAATTGTACAGTGATAATTAAAGAATATAGTAAAATCATAAAAATTATGAGAGAGAGAGAAATAATTGAGTCAGATATATTTCATGGTAGCATACTCCCCTCATAGACAGCCATGATCTTAATAGCCAGGCCTGTGCACAGCACGTGGGCAGGAAGTCAGAAGCCAGAGCACTCTGGAGGGATTCGGCAGGAGGGAGGAAGTATAATGCTGACCCAGGTTTAAATCTACTCAGGTGCGAGATTACAGGTAAGCACACATCACAGGAAGAGGATATACAACCAGCTTACACATCACTGGAAGGGGTTATACAATGACAGGAAGGGGATGAGCTAGGAGTGTGCACATCATGCCAAGGGGAGGGACTAGGGGCATACATGTGACAAGAAGAGCGAACCCTAGACCCAATATGGCAGTCTAACCTTGATCATCCTTGGGTGAGCATGACCTCCCTGCCCTTCCTACAAGGAAGTAGTCTACTACTATCCTTATTAGAAGAGAGTGGGCTCTACTTAGGAGGGACAGGCCATACAGCCTGATTGCTCTAGATGGCTGATAAACCTGAGGGAGAATAGCTCCTGACCTATTTCAGTGAACCTCCAAGTGTATACTTATATGCCACAGTGTATAGTTGGGCATATATTTTGGAGAGATAACTTGGGAGAAATTGTTGTTCCCCACAATATCTTTTGTTCCGTATCCTTTTCTGAATCCGGTCTGAACTTCTGGCAGCCCTCTGAATATGCCACTGCAACTGGTACTGGATGATCTTTAGCAAAATTTTAATTGCATGTAATAATGTGATGGTTAGCGATTATGTGAACTAGACACGTAACCTATCAATTGTGTTACAGTCTGCTTGCACCTCCTTGGTGTCATAAGTCTTTTTGTAAAAGAAGGAGGGGCCAAGCAGAGACAAATCCTCTCCAGCCATTCACCTTCTGCCAGAGCTGGCTCTTCTGTCTGATTTCTTAATCTCCTGTTGCTTTGCCTGCAGAAACTATGAGCAGACTACAGTTGGTGGTTTCATTCATCTGACGTAAGCTCTCCATATCCACCAATGTGTGCCCCTGCGGTCTCTATTTCTGCATCCTGCCCGTCAATTCTTGTGAGTCAGGAACAGCCTGGCTTGAAGCTGATGAGATTTACCTATTTCTACAATAGCGTAAGCCATTTATATAAACTTTTTCCATGTACAACATGTGGCAGTCACCACACAGAGACCTCTGTGGGCATGGCCTTCTCCTCTGAGAATTCTGGGAAATGTGGTCATTCCTTCTTGGAGGAGGACACGCTATCTCTCAATTCACTTCCCTGGAGACTTTCTACTGACAACACTCTCTTGGAGACACTCGACTGACAAGGCTGAGGAGAAGTCACCTGAACCTATGTTGATGGTCCAGAAACTTGGACCTAGAAAAGCCATGTGGTGTCTTGGGCCAGCTCTGAGAGGCCTACAGCACCACTGGATCCAGACTTTCTCCCCACAGGATTTTGATCATTCTGCATTTGTCATCATTGATTGTTCTGGTGTCATAGCATGTCCTTCTTGAGTCGGAAGAGGACTTATAGATTGGTATTGGACATATGGGTTAATATTGGACTCATTATCTTGGACTGGACTGGGTTGGGTACATGTTTATGAATTGTGTTTCTCTAGTCTACCCAAACTAACACACAACACATATAAGAATCATTGGGTTTGTTTCTCTAGCGAACCCAACCTATCACTGATATCAATGATATTGTTCTATAATTTGATCATTCTATTGGATCACCCTTCTTTAGAATGGATACACATATGGATCTCTTTCAGTCTGTTAGCCACATTGCTGTCTTCAAAATTTCTTAGAGTAGATGAGTGAATGCTTCTAATGCTTCATCAGCTTGTTGATACATTTCAATTGACATTCCATCAATTTCTAAACCCTAAGTTTTAGCTAATTCTTTCAATTCAGCTTAAACACCTTCTTCACTACCATTGATTATTGGAATAGTAACTGATTATTCTTTCCATATTATTTTGATGCTTCCTCTATCATTCAATATTTTGTCCAGAGACACTTTCAATATTGTACCTTAAAGCTTATGTCTTTTCTTCAGTTCTTTCCTTTTAAAATATGCTTACTGTGTTCTTTCTCTTTAGTCTTCTAATGCTAGAACTTTGCACATTTCATTATATTTCCCTTTACCTTCTCAAAACATCTTTTGAAATTTTCTAGTCAGCTATTTCACTTCATCGTTTTTTCCAGATCTTTCAAATTTCCTGGAAGAAATTAGTGTTTACCAAGATTCTTCATTCACAGGCTATTCAAAACAGTGTGGCCACTGATCCCTTTCTATTAGGGATCAGTATTCGGGAAGTAAATTTTTGGACTGCTGCCAGACCAATAGCAAATAATATATATTAACTTTTTCTGAACTAGTACAATTCAATATCAGAATCTGGGATTTACTAATTTTGATTCTGGCTCAGATTAATTCCCAGTAGCATTTTTTTTCTCTACAACCAACAAGACCTAGACATGCTGGCAACAGCCAATGGCAGAATTTGTGCCATACTCAAGGAAGAATGCTGTTTCTTCGTAAGCCAGACAGGTCAAGTTCAAGGACATGTCTACCAGTTCCTGAAATGAGTATCAGAACAACAGGCTACAGTAGCATATGAATGGAGTGCTTGGTCTGATGTTTGCTCTTGATGCCCCTGATTGCTACCCTTTCTGATGCCCTTTGTCTCTATGATTCTTCTCTTTTAGTACTCTATGTTTATAAGACCCTTGTCTATTTTATCCATTCTAGGCTGGGGTTGTGCCACAAAAAATAATCGCATAGCCAGCACACTCTAGCCTACTTCTCAACCTCTTAGATAGGACTGCTACCAGACTCCTTTCTAATGCTTTCCTTCCTTGCCCAGACTGGGATAAAAAAAAAATGGTGCCATCCAAAGTAGCACTATGTCCTCATCCAGCAGCAATTTGTTACAGAAGGGCAATCTCCACCCTTGAATTTCAAAAAGAATCTTAATGGTATCACTTGAGGAAGGATGATGCAGGTGGGGCAGGGGACGATGCTAATTAGATCCAAGGGAAAAAGTTGAAAAGTGGAAAGAATTTCTGGCACAAGAGGGAGATTAAGGTTTATTTTCCCCATACCTCCTGAGTACTTAAGAAGATGAAGGGAATATAAGACAAATTTCTTTACCAATGAAAAAGATGAAGATAGGGTCAAGGTGTGAGTGAGAAAAAGTGGATGTTCACTTTATGTTTACAATAGATGGTTGACCTTTTTTTCAATAGCTGGTGACAAGGACACAGCATAAACTCTGTCTCATGCACTCCATGTTTTTAGTGGCTGATGTTTCAAAAGTACATTGCCAGCTCTTCAGATATATCTACACACCAATTTTCAAGCTAGAACTTTTGCTGTTCTGTGATGATTGTCACTGGGCACTCTGCCTTGGAGTTACTGGTAAATCCCTCTCCAGTGGTTTCTCATTGAAACATAGGTAGCTACCCAGAGAAGACAGAAAGAAGTGACAGTAGAGCAAGACAGGTAATCAGAGCAAAGATTCAATAAACATCATCAATCCCCTTGTAAGGCAAACCCTATTAGGCACTCTTAACCTTTGGAAAAGAAACCCAATGCACTGACATATCCCATGTACTTCCTGGAACACATTCATCCACAGACCCCCTTACCAATGACCACTTCTACATCATAAATCTCTCCTTATCCCACCTCTGTGATTTTGCTTCCTCTGTGGCCTTACTAAAGGTAAAAGATTAAGCACTGCCCCCACTTGACATTCAGAGCCTAGATAAGGATGATTCCAGAGAGAAGCCAGGTGGAGACTCCTGTCAGCACTGAGATTCTTACAATGCCACTGGATCTACAAGACTTCCTACCCACTGGCCTGTGAGTCTCCTGCATCATTGCATATATTTTGAATGTTCACTTTGAAACAGCAAGTGAGTCTCAAAGGGACTTCACAGATTGGTATTGGACATATGGGCTAATATTGGACTTAAGGGCAAGGACTGGACTTTGGGATGCTTTATTAGTGTACTATTGCCCCTTATATAAAGTTTTATCTTATACACATATGAGTATCCCTAGATTTGTTTCCCTAGTCTACCCAGGCTAACACAGATGACTTTCAGAAATCAGTTTCATCATGCCAAAGTTTCAAAGAGGACATCTAAAAACTATGAGCTGTCCAGTAATCCCAATTGAATAGATTCCAGAAATCTAGGTGTGTTTTTTTAAAAATCTGGGTTTTAGGAGAATTACAATCGCTTCTTAGAATCTACTAACACTGTATTATATAATTATAATATTATAGCATTAATCTTAGAGCATCTGACATACATGATCCATAAACCACTGAATGTGGGGTAACAGTATAACTAGGAATTAATATTGTAAGGACAAGAGATTAAAATAAGCATTTCTCTCAATTTGGTAAACCACATCTATAGAATTTATTTTGTGCTTCACGTTGGGCTATATTTTTTAAATCCCAGCTAGTTTCTATCATCCCATAGCTTCCTTTACAGATCTTGCTTCCAGATTATATTCATTATGGCTAAGGTCTGTTATTTTATCACAATTCGAAGTCACTCACCACAATTCCTAGAATATAGGGTCATAATAAGTTGTATTATTGTCATTAAGTTGATTTTGACACATGATGAACCCATGTATGAGAGGCAAACTGCTTCATATATTTTGGAAGAAAAAATAATAGACCTGTCTTTTGAGGTTTGTCTGAGTTCATTGAAATGACCAACCTTTCAGCAAAAGAATTTTGCCATTTAAGGTAGCCAAGACTTCTTTAACCCAGAGGATCTCAAATGCTGGGTCATGACCCCTTGGGGGTTGAATGACCATTTCACAGGGGTGACCCAATGCATAACAGAAGCAAAATTACAGTTAGGAAGTAGCGACAAAAATAGCTTTATGGTTGGGGGGGTGGTCATCACAACAGGAGGAACTGTATTAAAGGGTGGCAGCCTTAGGAAGTTGAGAACACTGCTTAAACCAAGGAGCTTTTGATATCACCACACTAAAAGATCAAAAACAAACCTCAGAGTCTATACAATGTATTCTTCCCAATAATGAAATAAGCGACAAAGTCTTCATACCATTAATTCCATTATAGCCTCACACATTATTTTTGAAATTAATCTGACTCCCACTTGATTCACTCCACTCATTTTAAGTGCAAACTTCAGGTTTTAATGTTGCTTAGAAGGGATGGCTATCAAATGAGAAGGGAAGCACTATTTGCAACTGCCAGAGGTCACGGTGCTTTCCCAGGAATATCCCTATGTGAATTGAAATTCTGAAGTCTAAGGCTAGATTTCCAATGCAGGGGAAAACAGATAAGAGAGCAAAGGCAAATAATTCACCCTGACAAACACATCATTAGCATCTTAATGGAGTATCTACCTCTTGAGAAGAAGTTGTGGCATGCTTGGTCTCTTGTAAGGGCAAGGGATATGGAATTACTTTTGTTTTCTTTTACAGGAGGCCCCAGGTTCCTTTTCTGTGGCAACAACTGAATGCAAAAGTGAAACTTAGATAACAGCCTGACAGATGAAGGCCCTTTCCTTCTCAAAATTGAATGAAGTCATTAAAAATAGTTTTTGGAGTAAACCATCCTCTGACCACCAAGGGGTGTATAGGCACCATAGTGCGGCTATAATACATAAAGATCACCCCAAAGTCATAGAGGATAGGAGAGGGAGTGAAATAAAGGAGTCAGACACATTTCATGGTAGCATGCTCACCTCCAGGATGGCCATGATCTCAATAGCCAGGTCCGCGCAGAAAGAGAGAAAACATATTTCTAACCAAAGGCTAGATATATTTAGGGGCTGTGCAAGCCCCCCTGATAGCAGGTAACCGCATATGTAACAGGAAGGACCAGTACAATCGGCATATGCATGACAGAAAGGAAGCGAGCTAGGGGTGCACATGCAATAGGAAAGGGCAGGACTAGGGGTACAAATGTGACCAGATGGACTGATCCTAAATTCAAGATGGCAGCTTAGCTTTGGCCATCCTTGAGTTGACTTGACCCTGTCTCTGGGCTCTCCTTAAGGGAAACAATCCACTATCCTTATCAGAATGGAGTGTGCCATCTATGGTGGCACAGACAATAGTGTCAGATTGCTTTATTGGTAGGGCTCAACCTGTGGGTAGAAACCCCTTTTGGAGTCTAATGACCACTTCACAAGGGTCACCTGATTCATAACAGTATCAAAATAACAGTTATGAAGTCACAAGAAAAATAATTTGATAGTTGGTGGGGGGGGGAGGGGTCACCACAACATGAGGAACTGGATAAAAGGGTCTTGGCATTAGGAAGGTTGAGAACTGCTGATCCCGATGGCTGATGCCCTCAGTGAACTGACTTTTGAAGAAGCTAGTAAGCCATGTCTGAGAATGCATATACAATATAGGGAACAACCTGAGGTGAAGTCTTTCTGTATCCCACCAATAAATGTTAGAATAAATAGAGAAGGACACAAAGTAAACTTACTGGGAGGGTTTGTCATTACTGTGTTTTGTTCTACATATTACTAGACCATTTGCTCACCTGATGAATTATGTCAAATTTTCTCATTTGTCCTCATCTTCTAACATTTAACTCACAAGCTCACATATAAGAAATCAATCAGAGACATTCTACCACTACTGCATTGACCTCCTACTCTGCCTCGCTGGCCCTCAACTCTAGTTTAAGACCATAGCTTAAGACTATTGAATATAGTTTAAGGACTGAGCCCTGGTGACGTAGTGGTTGAGTGCAGGACTGTAGCCCACTGGCATGGTGGTTCAAATGCAGCAGCAGCTCTCCAGGAGCAAGGCTGGGCCTCCCACTCCCACCAGAAGGCAGTGATGCACCCCCCAAAGAACCAAAACAACAACAAAATCTATCTATGTATATAGTTTAAAGCCATTCCATCCCCATTCTCCCACTCAAGATCACTGCTTGTGTTAGTCTGGGTAAACGAGAGAAAAAAAACTCATAGACACAGATATGGATATAAGGGAATGAGTTATATACAAAAGGAATGGAACATTGAGAAAGCATCCCAACCCAGTGCAGTTCAAAGTCATAAGTCTGATATTTGCTCATATGTCTGATACCAGTCTGAAATGTCTCCTTCCGACTCACGAAGTCACAGGCCAGTGGGTGCAGAGTCCCAGCGTGGGCAGGGGTCTCCCCATGGCTCCTTGATTCTAGGGCTCAGGGTCCATCAACAGCATCCAGTGGTGATAGAAGCAACTCATCACTGGCACGGGTCTCCAGCTTCAGAAGCCTGGTTCCTCTTTCAGAGGTTAAGGCCGTGTGCCTTCTCCTGCAGTTCCTTCAGCTCCTTGGAAGCTGTGAACTTGTCTTGTCTGTAATTCATCCTCTTTGAGACTAACTCCCAACAACTGGAGAGATAGCTTCTCATCTCCATGAGAGAAATATCACAAGATTTCCAAGAAGTCTCAGGAGAAAGCCATGCCCATGCAGAGACCTCATTGGCTACTCAGTAGCTATCTCCAGATTAACAGGCTAGACTCCACCCCTACATCTCAATCATGAAATTAACATTAGCACATGACTGCCACACTGCTCCATCAACTATTCTTGTCATCTTCTGCATCATAAATTTTTCTTTCTGTAGGATATCATTCCCATTAGCATACAACTACTTTTCCCATAGGAAGCCTCATGGTGTAGTTGGTTACCCAGTGGGTACACTGTCTGACATCTCCCTTCACCAACTTTTCTGTTGTCCAATTCCCCAGGGATTAGAGTATAGGTAGATCCTTGTAATTGGTCCCCCATTTCTAACCTACCTTCCCTCTTCCCTCCTAATATCATCACTCTTACCACTGGTCCTGAGAGTTTCATCTGTCCTGGATTTCCATGTTTGCAGTTCCTATCTGTACCAGTGTGCATCCTCTGGTCTAGCCAGATTTGTAAGGTAGAATTGGGGTCATGATAGTAGGGGTAAGGAAGCATTGAAGAACTAAAGGAAAGTTGTATGTTTCTCCATTGACTAGCAAGTTGGCTGTTGGTTTTTTCATATATAGCTAGTATAAGATTGAATTTTATCACCAGTTCAAAGGCTTTTGACAATGTGTATCATAACAAACTAGGGATTAAAAAACTGTGGTATATACATACAATGGAGTACTATGCATAGCTAAAAAGTAGTGATGAATGCATGAAGCACATCACTGCATGGGAAGAACTGGAGGAAATTATGCTAAGTGAAGTTAGCCAAGTGCAAAAGGACATGGACAATATGAGTTCACTGAGGTAAGCTTAATAATAATTTTTAAAAATGCAAAAGGGGCACTGGGAAAAATATATAGTATACAGAAAATCCTGGGGGAAGGCCCAGTAGTCTGGCAGAGACCAGACCAAATTCAGGGCTACATATGGTAGCCAACTAGGGTGGAGAACCAAGAAGGGGGGACAGTCAGACGGTGATATGTAGAGAGGGAATGGAGCACTAACCCACCCGATGGGAGTGTATTTTTTATATCTCCGCAGGAAAAGACGGACCAAACTTAAATCTGGTGTTCCAGGATGTGAATGCAGCATGACACCGTGGAGTGGAGAACCAGTGGAGAGGCCTGAGAGGACAACCCCAATCCCACTACAGTAGCAGCCACCTCTCCCCCAGGGGAGTTTGTCTTGGAGGTTAGCACTGAAGCTGCAGCTTGGGGGGTGAGATATGCCTGACCAGAGCACATGAGAACAAATGAATGGGGAGAAAGAGAGACTGGAGTACATCCTGGTCCACTGAGTCTTCAAGATGATATTCCCACTCAGAATAGCTGATACAGAAAGAGAATCATATGGCTAGTCCCATATGAAATATGGCTACCTTCACTGACCCAAGGCCTTTTGGAGTCACCAATGGAGAAACAGGGTCAGGATTATACCCTGTCTGGCCCAGCCACACCATGGCAAAACACTAAGGGTGTGCAATCGAGCATGGAGCTCTGGATGGAACGCCAAGGATATACTTTGGGGCCTGGTGTGTCACATCATCCAACTCAACCAGGGGACACTCCTGGAGGTTAACGAACAGACCTTAAACTATTTGCAGGTTTCTGTATTGCAATTATTTTTGTATTTTTGCATATAGGTGAATATGTTGGACATTGGTTTTTTTTGGTTAATGTCACTGTTCTGCTTTCTTTGGTTGTTTCATTCTGGAATGCCTTTTTTCTTTTTGGTGCATGTTGTTTTCTCCACAGGTCTAGCTGGATAAAGTGGGCTGGATGGGTGGTCTGGGGGCAGGGACGATGAGACTGATGGTTCTGGGGTAGATGTGGGGTGGGGGGATGTTGACCAGTCCGGGAATGGAAGAGGGGTAGCAGGTGGTTCAGTATTGGTGGTGGGGAGGCTGTGGGAGGTCTGATAGGGATTGATCAAGATTAATATAACAGAGAGAAAATATTGAAACCCAAATGGAGGTTGAGCGTTGTTGGTGGGTCAGGAGGAGGTATGAGGAAACAGAGGAAAGAACTGGGGAGTAAGGGGCATTTATAGAGGTTTAAATACAGGCATGTACTACGTGCATATATGATGATGGGGAAACAGATCAACATGCATATACTTATAGGGTTAGTATTAGGACAACAGATGGGCATTGAACCTCCATTCAAGTAATTTCTCAGTGCAAGAACATTTTATTATATGAAATTGGCATTCCATGATGTGCAACTCCCCAGAGCTATCACTGAAATCAAATCTGTGCATAAGCAAATGTGGTGGAGAAAGCTGATAGTGCCCGGCTATCAAAAATTATAGCATCTGGGGTCTTAAAGGCTTGAAAGTAAACAAGCGGCCATCTAGCTCAGAAGCAACAAAGTTCACATGGAAGAAACCCACAAGCTTGTGGAAACAAGAGGTGTCAAAGGGATCAATTATCAGGTTGCAAGAACTAATAATAATAACATTATATGCCCATTTTCCATATATGATCGCTGATGACAAATATGTGCATAAGCAAATGTGGCTAAGAAAGCTGATGGTGCCCAGCTATCAAAAGTTATAGCGTCTGGGGTCTTAAAGGCTTAAAAATAAACAAGTGACCATCCAGCTCAGAAGCAAGGCCACATGGAAGAATCACACCAGCCTGTGCGATCACGAGGTGTCAAATGGATATGGTATCAAGTATCAAAGAACTAAAAATTATATCATTATAAATGAGAATTGGGGACCCAAAGCCCATGAATAAGTGAAGCGACATACTTCCACAGAGGGGTTGCAGTGAGGAGATGAGCCAGTCAAGGTACAATGTAGTAACAATGAAATGTGCAACTTTTCTCTGATTCTCAAGTGCTTCCTCCCACCCACTATCATGATCCCAATTCTACTAAACAATTCAGCTAGACCAAGGGATGTACACTGGAGTCAGAAACATAGGGAATTTAAGATAGATGATCCCTTGGGAATAGTGGGGGGAGTGATGATACTGGGGGGGGGGAGTGGAGGGGGGTGGAGTAGAAGGGGGAAAATGATTTCAGGGATCTACATATGACAACAGGGGCATAGGTGAAGCGATATATTGGACAGTGTACAATATGAAAAGGTTGTAACAAGTTGTAAATTATTAGGGGTTCATGGGAGAGGAGGGGAGAGGGAAAATATGGGGAGTTGGAATTTTTTTTAAAAAGAACTAGAGGAAAGGGGAAAAGAGAAGCTTATGCCAAGGGCTCCAGTAGAAACTATTTGGAAATGAATATGGCAATATGTGTATGACTGCGCTTGATACAAATGATGTCTTGAATAATGTCTCTGTACTTTACACATATGTAAAGAAAATAACAGCTCAGTCTATTGCAGTGTCATGCTTATAAGGTCCAGAAAGCTAGTTTTCATATATCTCAAAGTCAAAATTTTAAGTTCAATGGAGAAAATTAAAATCTGCTATTATAGCAATTATAACGTATAATTAGACAGAGTGATGACTAATAATAGTCCTACTATAATTCAGTAGAATAACGAATCACTAAAATTAATTTTATATCTTTACCCCTTTTCAACATTAAAATGTCACTGGGATAAACTAATAATCTGCCACTTGTCTATCAGTTTCTTCTACTGTGGTATCTTGCATCTAGCTAGCATGCTAGCAGCACTGCCATCGATATTTCAAATACTGGCAGGGTCAACCAATTTGAACATGTTTCAGCAGATCTTCCAAACTAAGAAGGAATAGTCTGCCCACTTTTGAGAAAAGATTGAAAACCTTATGAATAGCAGCAGAACATCCACATATAGAGTTCCAGAAGACAAAACCTTTAAGTTGGAAGGCATTCCAAAATATGACTGGAGAACCATCTTCTCAAAGTATAGTCAGCCAAAATCAGATGGTGGAAGCAAAGCTTTCAAAATCTTCATTTGCTGGTAGGAGACACGTCAAAAGGAAAAGAAATAGCTATAATAGTTGGGACTTGGAGTCCTCCCAATATGAATCTAGGAAAATTGAGCCATCAAGAAATGAAATACAAGGGGTCCCCCCACCCCTCCCTCACAGAATTTTTTTTTCAAAACTTTGTATTTAATTTTTTTTTTCTAAAACAACCTTATCACCTTCAAATTACCCTTCATTACACTTACTGCATCTGTCAAATCTGTGATTCCATTCTTGGAGACATTTTTCAAACTCATCTTTTTGGATGGCTGCCAGAGCACCACCCTCATTTTTTTATTTTACCTCTTTCACATAGTTAAATCACTGACCTTTTATGCATTGACAGAAAAAAAATGTAGCCACACAGAGTGAGGTCAGGTGAGTAAGGTGCATGAGGCAAGAGTGGCATGTTGTTTCTTTCCCCAAACCGGTGCACTGAGATGGCTGCATGGACTGCTGCATTGTTGTGGTGGCCAAACCAGGGCCCTGTCTGCCACAAGTCAAGTTCATTTGTTGTTGCTCTTGTGCTGCCATTATGCTAACTTTTCAAAACTTCTAAATAGAAAGATTAATTAACAGTCCAACATGGTGGAATGAACTCCAGATGCAAAAAAAAATTTAACATTTTTGCCTGTGCAGGAAGTTGACACACATCCAGATTGAGGTTTGCCATCAAGCAACATTTTACCTTTTATAAAAGGAGAAAAACATTTGTACACTTGAGTTTGCCCCACAGTCCTGTCCTTGTAGGCTCTGTACAACATCACAACAGTTTCTGAAAAATATTTCCAGGCAGGAAGCAAGATTTCACAACCACTCACTGTTTTCTTAAATTGGCCATCACCAATAATGAGGTTTGAGCAAAACAGCTTATATGAAAAAATTACTGCGTCCAAAGAGAACCTTCCTTGGAAATGCCACTTGCCATTTGACTCTCAGTGTAATAACTTAGAACTAGTTACTCAAAGCTTGCTCTCTGGGAAAAATGCATACTATGAAAGCTCCGCCAAGCAGAGCTTTTGTCTGACTGGCAGGGTGGATAGAGGGCACCCCTTTGTAAGTTACATAAAGATAGATAGATATCCTAGATATTAGTGAGCTGAAATGGAATGCTATCACCCATATAGAATTAAACAGGCTTAGCACTTACTATGCTGATGTGTTAGCCTGGGTTGACTAGATTAAAAAAATCCATAGACATGCCTACGTATCTAAGAGAGAACTTTATAATAAAGAGTAATTGCATATAAAGAAAAGACTCCAGCCGAGTCCAGATAGAGTCCATAAGGCCAATATTACTCCATATGTCTGCTACCAGTATATAAATTCCTTTTTAGACTCATGTACCTCATGCAATGATGCCAAATGCAGGAAGATCATAGGCCAGTGGGTAGAAAGTCTTGTGGAACTCGTGACAGCAGAAGCATCTCAATGCTGGTGCAGGTCTCCATGAACATCCTCCAGCTCTGAGTATCTCCACATCAGGAAAAGAAAGGCCAAGAGTGGGTCTAGCCTCCAGTGAGTTATATATCTATGTCGTGCCTCCAAATGAGGTCATCAAGCTTCAACTTAATTGACAGATTCACTCATAATATCTTTGAGTTGATAGGAGATGATGTAGCTACTACACTGGGAATGACCAATTCAAGGGGACTGGTATATTTGTCATCAAAACAGGACATTTCAAGATTTATATTAAAATAAAATGCTGCCTGTGATAGGATAATAGCTATATCCATACAAGGAAATCCAGTCAATACAACTATTATTCAAAGTTACCCCCTATTGTGGTTAAGTAGACATATCTAGGTGAAGGTAAGGGTATACCCCAAACTATGAATGAGGTCCTACCCTGAAGACACCTCCTTGGGGGTGATGCCTTTTGTATAAGAGAACCATGACTCTTTTTTGCCCCTTTCCCTCATTTGGGTTTGGATCTTGCATCTGGCTTGTCAAGTTCCGATTTTGTCACCTGCTGATCTAACAGAACTAACAGCAGACTGCTGACCTTGGATTCATTGAGGTGACCTCAGGTTCATTTGCTCTGCATAAACCAGCCCATGGCTTTCCTGCTTGTCACCCTGCTTCATGTTCAACAGCATTACATGAGACAGAAACGTTCAGCTTCCATGTGACCTAAACCTTGAACTAGATAATACTTACCTACTCCTACAATTGTGTGAGCCATTTCTTGATTTGATATAAATCTCTTACTTATACGTATAAGCTTCACTGGTTGCACTTCTCTAGAAAACTCAATCTAACACACTCACCAACCACTAGAGCTAGGAATGATGAAATTGAAGAATTCTACTAATGTTTTCAGTCTGAGATTAGTCAAACACAAAAGAAAGATGCATAGATAATTGCTGGCAATAGGGATGCAAAAGTTGGAAACAAAGATGAAGAAACAGTAGTTGGATAATATGGCTTTGGTCATATAAACAAAACTGGAGTTCTTATGATAGAATTATAAGACCAATAACTTCTTCCCATCAAATACATTTTCTCAACAGAATAAAGGGCTGAGCCCTGGTGGCATAGTGGTTGTGCGCGGGACTGCAGCCCACCGGGATGGAGGTTCAATTCCAGCAGTGGGGCTGGGCCTCCTACTTCCACCACCGGAGAGCAGTGATGCCCCTCCCAAAAAATAAAGTAAAATAAACAGAATAAATAATGACTATACACATATACTTGTCTAGCTGGCATACACAGAAATCAAATTGACTATATCTGTAAGAAGAGACAGTGGAGATCCTCAATATTATCAGTCAAAATAAAGCCAGGGAATGACTGTGGGACAGACCATGAATTTGTTCATGTGTATGTATTATCATATGTAAATTCAAACTGAAGTTCAAAAAAATTAAAAGAAGCCCATTAGATCCAATATACATCTTTGAGTGCATTCCACCTGAAATTCAATAATATCTCAAGGACAGATTTAACTCACTGAGTACTAATGACAGAAGATAAAGTGAGTCCTGAGATAACATATCAAATCATATGAAGAAAGTAAAAGAACATTAAAAAAGACAGGGCTTCTCCAGCTTCAGAGGTCTGGTTCCATCAGAGCAAGGCCGTGTGGCTTCTCCTCCGGCTCCTGCAGCTTTTCGGATGCTGCCATCTTGTCTTGTTCCTTATTCATCGTCTCTCAGACTAACTCCCAACAACTGAGGAAGATAGCTTCTCATCTTTATAAGCAACAACTGAGGAAGATAGCTTCTCATGAGGGAAATATTGCAAGATTTCCCAGAAGTCTCAGGAAAAAGCCATGTCCACAAAGAGGCCTCATTGGCTATTCATTGGCTATCTCCAGATTAACAGGCTAGACTCCACCCCTACATTTCAATCATAAAACTAACATAACCACATGACCGCCACACTTATCTTTATGAAATTAAATATAATTACATGGTAGCACAAGTGTGATTTTCCAGCCAAAGTTCCTAGTTATCTAGTATCCTTATAACACACATTTCATAAGTGGATTGTTTTAACAAACGTGGCTTACCCAATTCACAAAACAGTTCATATTTTATGTTATTGTTAGAGCAGTGTCCTTTCTTTTAAGTACCAAATTCTGTATTAGTTATCTAGGACTGCTATTCATAGAAGTATAGCAAAGGGATGGCTTTGACAAACAAGTTGTTTTTGTTTTTGCAGTTTTGGAGCAACCAGGAGTTTTTCTGGTTTTCCTAATCTACTCCTTCTATATTTTGTAAGAGATTAGCTCAAATCATGCCCTACACTTCTACTTCTTCATTAAAGACACCCCAAATAGGATTGTAATCATAGGCGTAGACTCACTTTCATCCAGTTTATTCTGAGACACAGGGACCCTTTAGGAAAGAATAGAATGTCCCCTTTGGATTTCCAAGGCCTCATCTTTCGGGCCACAGAGTAACTGGTGAATTATATTCTGAATTGGTGTTAGCCTCCTGATTTGTAATCCACTGTGCCAATACAGCTCCTTAACTACAGGCATAGAAGTCAGCATTTACAAAATATATTTTGCTGTTGGTAGTGGTATCAGGTGCTATTGAGATGGTTACAATACATATGTTAGGGGGATGCAATTTAATACATGACACCAAGTTATGATGAAAATATTTAATAGCTAAATTTAACTGCATCTTCTGGACAAATGATATTATCAAAAATCTTTAAAATGTTGCACCAGAATTCATTAGGCATTTCACCAACAATGATAGTGATTTATGATTTCTTAAATATCATTTAGGGTGGTTTATAGAAGGTATCATTAGAATAAAGTTAGATCAAACTTTAAATTGTGCTCCACTGTAAGCACTAAACCAGGAAATAGCTGGAAGCTAAATTGAGAAACATATTTGTCAACTGAGAGGTAGGAAGACTGTTGGGTATTATCCACTTAAACTAGACAACTAGGGAATGACATGCCTCAGTTTTTTTCTAATGGAATTTTTGAAAATTGTATAAATTCTACCAGAATACTAAAATGAAAAAAAAAAGAATAAAACATGGCTAAGATAGAAAAATGGCTAAGAATTTTAAATGGGAAGAAATTATGTGGTTTATATTAATTGTGGCAGCTACATAATCTCCTGTCAAATTGTGAAGGGGTGGAGTCTAGTCTGTCAATCAGACCACAGCTAAAGAGACCTCAGTATGGGCATGGCCTTCTCCTGAGAGTTCTTGGAGCTCCTGTATTCCTCCCTAGAGGGAGGAAAGTCTCTCTCTGCTTCCTCTTCCTGCTGTCAAGCCACATGGAGCTACCCTGCTGTAGCCAGGGTCTTGGAGCTGAAGAAGCCACCTGGAGATCCATGCCAGTGCTGAGATGCTTCCACCACCACCGGATTCACAAGACTTTCCACCCACTGACCTGTAATCTTCCTGCATTCAGGATCATTGCATGGTTGCGTGAGTCTAAAGAGGAATTTATGAACTAGTATAAAGGTTAATATCAGACTTATGAGTTATATTAGACTTAAGAACTTGATCTGGTCTGGGCTGAGATTTTTTTAATGTACAATTGCTCTTTGATATGAAGTTCTCTCTTAAACACATATGAGCATCTCTGAATTTGTTTCTCTAATCAACCCAGACTAACACAGTAATCTTACTATTTACAAAGCATACACCATAAAAGTTTTATGGCTATACAGACCGGAAAAGGTTCCCCACTTGTCCACTTGGCTTTTTTATTTCAAACAATATACTTGCTCTTCAAGAAATAAAAATATTAAATAAAAAAGAACTAAGAAGAAGCGTATTTGAACAAGGCATTGTACAACTTTCTGAATCTGGATGACAGAATAATTTC
The DNA here is from genome assembly GCA_004026705.1 of Nesogale talazaci. Lineage (NCBI taxonomy): Eukaryota > Metazoa > Chordata > Mammalia > Afrosoricida > Tenrecidae > Nesogale > Nesogale talazaci. Next base: position 60,107 of record PVJH01000240.1, on the reverse strand, counting down.
ACAATTAATGGGTCACCTACAATTCAGCAGGCATAAATATTTACTAAAACCCCACTATTTTCCAAGTCCTGTACTAGACATTGAGGATACCATAAAGAAGAGCAGACCCTAATGTGGAAGAGATTATAATCTATAGGTGGCTATTTAGCACAAGATACAGTGTTAAACATGTACACTTTTTGACTTTAAAGAGACAGCCATTTTAAAATTGGTTCTTTGGAACCCTAAGCACATTTTGTAGTGTTCCAAATGAAAGCACATAACTTCTTTATTTATTTCTACTCTATACTTCAGTTGAAACCTGGCTGATCTCCACATGCCTAACTTCACTATAGTTCTTTCCAAAACAAACCTGTTTATTCTCGCATGCCCCAATTTCCTAAAACAATTTTAGCATCCTCTTAATTTCTCTTCTCCTATTCTAGATCTTTATTCTTTTATAATCTTGCAAGAAAGGCCCTTTCATCCTTTAAAGCTGAGAGCATCCAGCCTGCAATCGTCTGACTTCCTCCTTTCTGTAGTTTTCCTGATTAATTCATTTTTTCTGCATTCATTGAGAAGTGTATCTGACAGTTACCATTTTTCTCATCTCACATTCCTCAATTCTTCTGGAAGATTTCCACATGCAAGCAGAGAACAAACTGAGGCATCTAGTTGAACTACTTGTTGTAATCATCAAATCCACTTTCACTTCCAGGTATCACTATTGATTCACGTGGCACAGCTGTCTGGATGAATCATCTGGAAGTTTCCAAACAGGAAATTATGTCTCTAACAGCCTCTTCTTTTAACAAAAACCCTTTTCCGTTTGAAAGCTCTCAAACTTTTTTACCCAGTACTTCTTGCTCTTCAGCAGAACTAAGACCTGTAGTCCTCCACTCTTTTGTCTGTCTTGACTTCTTTCTCTATGCTTTCAACCCTAAGAACCCCACAATTTTTCTACCAAACTGTGTTAGTCTGGGTAGGTTAGAGAGACAAATTCATGGAGAGACTCATATGTATAGAAGAGAGAGATTTGTCTGTAAGAGCAATTGAACATTGAGAAAACATCCCAGCCCAGTCCAGATCAAGTCTATTAAGTCCGATATTAGCCCATGTGTCTGACAGCAAGCTATAAAGTCCTCTTCAGACTCACAAAACACATGCAATGATGCTGAATGTAGAAGGTCACAGGCAATCTGATGAAAATTCTTATAAACCCAGTGGCATTGTAAGCACTCAGTACTGACAGGGGTCTCCATGGGACTGCTCCAGATCGTGTTCTAGATGCATCAGCGAAGGTCCATGTCACATGGTTTCTCCTCCGGGATGTCTCCTAGGGAGTGAGCAAAGAGAGAAAGTTTCTCCCACCTCCCAGTAGGAAAATCAGGATTTCCCAGAATTCTCAGGAGAAGTCTGTGCCCTTAGAGGTCTCCATGGCTCTGATCTGATTGACAGACTCTAACACTACACACTTAATCCTTAAACTGACAATTATATAACTACCATACAACCCCTCAAAACCCATTACTTTTCAGTTGATGTTGATTCATAGCAATCATATAGGACAGAGTAGAACTACTCCCACAGGGGTTTCAAGGCTTTAAATCTGTACAGAAGCAAACTGTCTCTTAATTTCTTAAAGAGTTCCTAGAAGGTGCTTCAAATCACAGAACCCTCATGGTTACATTTAGCACTTAAACTCAATGCCACCTTACTTACATGGTGGTTGCAGGGGTGAGGGGTGAGGGGAAGTTTGACAGAGCTCAAAGAGAAGAGGCTTAAATGAAAAAAGATGTTGTTGAAGATTTCAATTCCAGGATTAACAACTTTTTATTTAAGATCCAGTGTGTTGCCATGAGAATATACTGTATTGAGGAGGACTTACATACTCCTTTGTAGTTTGCTATTTGTCTCTTAAACAATACATAATTTTGTCAAAATTAGTCAGCCTACCTAGCAAAGGATATCTATCACCTAAAAACAAAAACCCCAAACCTGCCCTCTAGTTGATTCTGACTCATGGTGACCTCACGTGTCAAAGTAGATCTGTGCTCCAGGGTTTTCCCTGGCTGATTTGTCAGAAGTAGATCACAAGGTTTTGCTCCACTTGCATCTCTTAGTAGACTTCAATTTCCAATTTGTGGACTAAGAGCTGAGAAAATTATGATTTTCACTCAGTAGAGACACCTATTATCTCCTAGCACAATATTAAATATTAGGATATGTGTGTCAGGCAGGGTTCTCTTAGAGAAATAAAATTCAGGACACTAGTAGTTCTTTTTATATATTTATATATTGAGAAAGGTATATAAGATAAGAAAGAAAAAGTTAACTATAAAGTAATACAGATTGCTCAGTGCCACTCACTTGCGTGAGGCAACTAGAAGACTGGCAGTCCTTCAAGTCTTGAGGGCCGCTGAGTAGTCCTCTGTAGAGCAATCCAGGCTATCTGGTCACAGGCAGCAAACAGCAGAGCAGGTCACCAACAGTCAGCCAGATAACAGATTCCAACAGTCCCCAGCTCAAGAGATGTATATCCAGGAGTGTGGCAAAGTAGGGCTTGAAGGATCCTCAACTCACAGCAACACAGTCCACGATTAGGTGTCCCATGGGTAGTGTTGCTTGGAGGTCGAGGCACAGGACAAACAAGGCAGCTGTCTCGTCCGAAGATCCGGAAGCAAGAGAGAGGGTGGGACTTGCCGAGCCCTTCCTATATCTCCCCTTCAATGAATCCCACGTGTTCATTGGCCGTGCTGTCACAAAAGACCCACCAATCTTCTGTGGCCATGTTGGCATAACAAACCTACCCATCACAGATATGTGACTAGACCATTCTAGAGGGTGAGGACAAAATGTATTATTTGTATAACTTTTTAAACATCTATCATATAAAGGCTATTATGATCATTTTATCTAACTACCAAATGTCTTTTTATTGTGTGGAGGGCATCACTGTCCTCTAGTGGGAGTAGGAGCCCCAGCCTTGCTCCTAGAGAACTGCTAAGTCAGTGGACCACAGTCCCACACTCAACCACTACGCCACCTGGGCACAGTCTCCCAAACTGTCTAAAATGCACATAGATAAACGTTGAAGCCCTATCTAGGTTGAGCAGTTATGCATTACCTTGCTAAGGAGGTCCAGGTTGTTACAAATGGTAACAGCTGATAACCAAAAGGTTGGAGGTTCAAGGTCAACTACAGAGAGAAGCCAAGGAAGAAGGGTCTGATAATCAAGTTCTGAAAAATCAATCATTAAAAAACCAATAAAAGGCCACTCATACACATGGGGCTGTTGTGATTTGGAATCAGATCCATGGCAGCTCTTTTGTTGTTGTTGTTGTTGTTGTTATATAATCTTTCTCCATATCCTACAAGGTACACTGAAAAGACTTGAATGACCTTGTTCTGCACTCTCATTCCAAGTGTAATTTTCAAGCATGCACTATCCATGCCACATGTTTATGTGATTACCAGTACACATGACTGAGGGAGTGAAGGTGAAATCATTTACTTAACTTGTTTTGAAGTAAGTTAGAGCAGTTATTGATGAATATAAATGAATGACTGAGAGCTGACTTTTCTAACCATTTAAAGGCATGCTAATATTTTCTAATTTCATTTCGATAAGAATAGAAATCTTGAATCTTTTTGGAACTTTGTAAGTGAGAAGGAGGATGATCAAGAAGAAGAGCCAGATGTTTGAATCAAAATAATATTAAGGGACACAGTAGATAACAAAGTGTCATAAAATGAATCTGTCTCAAGGGAGGTTTGGAATTTACACAAATATACAATGAAATAAAAATAAAATGGGTAAATCATAAAAATTGAGCTGTACTGTTTTCAGTTAAATCTAACTCATTTCTCTCTCCCAGTCTCTCCCCACACTGTTCTATTTTTATTGCCCGGCTATCACTTTCCTGAAGCAGTTGAGTAGACTCGGAGGACAAAAGTATCACTCTGAAGGGCGTGAGCTTCTGCTGCCGGCTAGCTAGTGGAGTTCTATTCTGTTGACTCAGTGTCTCCTCAGATCAAATGAGTGAGAGAAGCCGGGCCTGTCAGCAGATTTATTGCCACTCGCCCAGGCTCATGCCAGATGGAACAGGTCAATCGTATCTCCCAAATTCCCCATTCTGGGTGATACCTCTCATTCCAAGAGTAAAATTTGAAAATATCATTCAGGGGCATGCAGCAGCTCACTTAGATTTAAATATCATGGATTCTCAAAGAAAAACATATGGGTTAGTGGCCTAAAGTAATGATGGATTATTTAATAGGATCAATACTCCATAATATAGAACCGTGGTGTGCCTAAGTCCGTCGTTTAAACAGAATCATACCCAAATAGCCCATATTCCTATATCTAAAAATAAAGGACTTTAAAATGGGATTTCATTAAACTGATGCACTACAAATTCCTGCATCTTCAGAATGAAACCATGTTCAAGTGCTCTGTTTCTGAAAGATAAAATGCTTTGGTGAGTTTTAGAAAATGCTTCATCAAGGATAAAGATGACACAACCTTCCTTAGTGAAAGCTGTCTGCTTAACCCTCAGTTAATAAAATACTGCAATCACACTGAAACTATTTCCCAAGCTTTCAAAGTACATAAGCTTTATTTTAAGTGACAAATTCCTTCCTGATAGTGAACCCGAAACATCATGTGAAACAACTGTGTGATTGATTGTAGCTGCACCTTAGAAGATCACTCCTATTCTTTCAGACAAGTCATATGCAAATATATCTGAAAAATGTCATTCTTCTACTAAAAATGTCTACCAATGAAGACACCAGAGTATTCCTTCTCTCCTAAAAGACAAGCTCACTGTCCTCTATGCAGCTCCAGCTGACAGCAACCCAATGGGGAAGAGTCAGCAGTTCAAAACCGCCAGCCGCTCCCTGGGAGAGAGACAAGACTTTCTCGGTAAAGAGCTACAGTCTCAGAAACACACGACAGTACTTCCAGTCTTTCCTATGGGGCTGCTTGGAGCCGGAATCACTCGACAGTCATGATTTTTTGGTTTCATTGTTATTTGACAACAAAAACAGATAATTGTGATTAACAGCTTTCATTTTACGTAAAATTGTTTTGCAGCAAGCAAAGGTCGGTGTATGCAACAGTGATGTAAAGTGAGTGGTATTACTGTGCTTGATATTATCTAGGAAAAAGAGGGCTTTTCTCACTTTATTTTTCTTCCATCGAAGTCTAATCTCCAAAATGTCTCAGTTTCAATCATCTACTATTTTAAGATGAAAAAGTCATAATCAGAAGCAACAACTCAGTTATTTTTCATTTATATTTTCTCTCCCATAGCTTTTTATTAAGAATCACATTTTCCTCTTACTTTTTGGGTGGCAGTTGTCATGATTGTTTTTCTTTTTCCCAAGTACTTGCATCTAACCAATTGAGCTTTATTTCTAGTTTATTCTAGCATTAAGGTGATTATAAATTCTAGAATGCTGTTTGCTTAACTCAGTATTATATATATAATTATAGTAATTACATATAATATATTCATTATATTATATCAATTAATTATATATGTATATAAATATATAATTAAATGAATAATTATATATAATATATTATTATCCCTAAATTGAATGTGTTCCAGAAGTTCATATACTTTCTTTACTAAGGGGGAAATTGACTTGTAACTCAGGGACCTATGCAGATATTTAATCCTCTTACCTAATTTCAAATATGAGATTCCTTCATTTAGTCTGAAGTTGCTCATCTTCTACTAAATATATATATATATGGCAGTCTAATAGTTTTCAAAATAGATACAGACATTAGTTTGTAAAATGTACAGTCTAACATGATATAAGGTTGAATTGTATGATGTAATGTAAAATACAATGTGATCATACCTTAAAAGTTGGGAGATATCATTTTATCTCACTAGATCATGGCAAGCTTCACAAAGAAGGAATTTTTAGGAGAAGAGGTAGAATTTTTCAGGCTAAAAAGAACCCCATAGGAAAAAAACAGGTAGATACAAAAATGTATGGAAAGAATGAGTATTTATAGGGAAGAGTAGGAGTCAGTTATTATGTTTGCCTGAGAAAGACAGAGAGAGAGAGAGAGGAGCAACACATAGGTTAAAATAAAGTGAAAGTGAGAAAGGTTATTGAATTTTATCATCAAAATGCAAATATATAATAAAATATTTTCCAATACTCATCCATACATAAACCTTCAAAGTTTTGGGTCAAACTCTGTATTTACTTTGGAAAAGTAAGGTCTAAACACTTTGTTTAGGACCAGTAGTGTAGGGTATTAAATATATATATAGTACTCTTCAGTGACACTTAGAAAGGCAATAAAATATTTAACAATCCACTTGTGTTTGGGCACCTACAGTATTCATATAATTTACATCTCTTGTTGATAGTGGTCTATTCAGTTTAGGTATCTAGTTTAAGGATCAGAAGACAATTAACAATTAATAACAAGCTCAAATAGCTTACCTGGTAGTGTTTCTATGGTATCAGTTCCTTGTTTCACCTACTTTATCACACTACTGCTAAATCAAAACAAAGGTGACTAAACAAAATAAGATAAGGGCCGACCCACTGCCAGAGAGTGTACTTTCACTAATAGCAATCCTAAAAAACAGAGTAAAATTGCTCCATAGTATTTTTCAAGGTTGTGCCAGGAATCTTTTTGGGAGCCAACTGTCACATCTTTCTTTTGCCCTTGTATGGACTGGTGAGTTCAAATCTTCCCAGCACTTTTTCTTTTTCTCTCAAGTGAATCTTTCTCTTTTTGAGTGTCAAGGATCTAATTCCAGTAACAAATTAGTGTTTTCTTTTGTTTGTTTGTTTTGTGTGTGTGGCATCACTGCCCTCGTGGGAGTAGGAAGCCCAGCTTTGCTACTGGAGAGCCGCTGCTGAATTTGAACTGTCAACCATGTGGGCCACAGTCCCACACACAACCACTATGCCACCATGGCTCAGCCAACAAATTAGGTTGAAAGGGTAGTTTTTACCAAAATGCATTGAAGTCATCTATAAAATAGTGTAATTAAATCTAAAAGAAGATTTAACCCTCCCCCCTCATATTTTCTGCATAGATAAACTTAAAAGTTACTCTTTTTATTCTGTAAGGAATTTGATCATATATATATATATATATAAATTCTGACAGAGAAAAGACTTATTCCTATGTTGAATGTGTTCCAGAAGTTCATCAATGCCCTCTGGTGGTCGTGGGAGCTACCCAGTGCTGCTCTGAGAGCCGCCACTGGATTTGAACCACCAAGTCTGCAGGCCGCAGTCCCTCACTCAACCACTTATGCCACCTGGGCTCAGCCTATATACTTTCTTATGCAAGAGTTACAAGGGGGGAATTGACTTGCTTTTAGTAAATTTTAGATTCCAAGGGGAAGAACAATTAATGATAACTCAAAACCAAAATTTCTATTATTTCAAAATAAGACATGACAAGCCACCACTCATTGTCTCTCAGGCAAAACATGCCCTCAAACCCTGTTTCTAATACCATATTTCGGAGATAATGAAACAAGATCATGTAGGTGATGACTTCCCTATGGAAGATGATTGCAATTATACTGTTCTCATCCAGAGACCTCTAAAAGGACAAGAAATACTTTACCTGAGTGTGTGAGAGTTGACTATAACATGAATTAGGGGTAATTATGAATAACCATTCTAAATAATCAGATTTTGTGGTTTATTAATACCTCCTCGTAATAATATATGACAAGTGAGTCAACAATTAATAGAAAGATGTCTTTAAAAATTTATTGACATATAACTCCTATATGTTTACACATTTTGTAATCATCAATACAATTAACTTTAGAGCATCTTCTTCTGTCCTTTCTCCTTGAAATGAAATTCCATTTCCCTCAACTTCCCATACCATGGGTACTTATTAATTCAGTTGCTATCTCTTTAGATTTACTAATGCTGGATTGCATACAGAGAAAAACATACAAAATAATTTTAAAATGAGAGCCAACAACAAAATCCAAATAAACCAGGAAAAAATTTAATGGAACAGTAACTTTCTCATTGAAGCTAAATTTTCCGCTGAGGTTAAAACAGCAAAAAAAAAAAAAAAAAAATTAAATGAGCCAAAAGGTAGAATAAGTGATGAGGTGTTAAATTTTAACTGAACTACTACATCTGCTATAGTTAACTTTGCAATGAACTCTGTTTGATAGCACAGGATACTCATGTCCATGGTTGTTGGTCCAAGAGGATTCACAGAAAGCTTATGTAATCCACATAACTCACAACTCAAAAAACTCATTGCCCTGAGTAGACACTGGGTCACAGTAGTCATATGAGATAGGGTTGAACTGCCCTTGACTTAGTCAATAGAATACAAGAATAAAACTGTAGTATTCTCAGAGGAAAATCCATCTGAAATCAGTAATGATATTCCTTGTTTCATATCCTCTTCTGAATCCAGCCTCAATCTCTGGCAATTTCCTATCAGTATACTGTTTCAATCACTTCTGAATAAGTTTCAGCAAAATTTTACTTGCATATTATTTTTTTCAATGATTTTATTGGGGGCTCTTACAGCTCTTATAATATTCCATACATTTACTTGCATATTATATTAATGACGTTGTTCTATAATAAGAACATATTGTGGGTTCAATTTGGAATAGCTACAAATATGGATGTTTTCCAGTTCCAGTTCATTGGCCAAGTAGCTATCTTCGAAATGCCCTGGCATAAACAGGTTGTTGACACATTTCAGTGAGTATTCCATGTCTTCTTGGAGCCTTGTTTTGAGTTAATGCTTTTACTACAGCTCAAACTTCCTCCATTTCCACTATTGACTCATTTGCTCATAGGCTAACCTCCTGAAACAGGGAAAGGTTGACTGCTCCTTTCTGGTACAGTGACTCTGTGTATTCTTTCTATCTTCTTTTTATACTTCCTGTGTAATTCAATATTTTGCGCACAGAATCTTCCAAGATTAAAACTTGAAACTTGACTTGCCCCTGAGTTCTTTCAGATTAAGAGATGTCGAATGCATCCATATTTTCCAGTTTTCAAACTGTAGGTCTTTGTACATTTCATTATTGTATTTTGATCTATTTCTTCCAGTTGCCCTTGCAGAATTTCTGTTTGGTTCTTTGATTTCATCATTTCTTTCATTTTCCTTGACTACTGTACATTTAAGAACACATTTCACATCCATTTTGATCTTTTCTTTCTTTCCAGTCTTATTGAAGAACTTTCACTTTTTTCATTGATGATGTTCTTAAGGCCCTCCCAGAAATCATCAGGCCTCCTGTCATTAATGTTAGTTACATGTGTCAATTCTGTTCTTGATATGTACTCAAAAGTCAGGTAGGATATATGCAAAGTTACACTTTGGCTGTAGTCACCTTGTTTTAATTATTTAGCCTCAATTTAAACTTACATATGAGCAATATGTATAGTCAGTCTGTACCTTGATTTTAATGACTGACAATATTGTCTTCTACATTAATTTCCACAGATGCAGTCAATTTGGTTTCAGTATATTTTATCTTTAGAAGTTCACATGTATCGTAGCCTTATTTTGTTTTTTGTTTTGTTTTGTTTTGTTGTTTTTGTTTTTTGGGCATCACTGCCTCTGGTGGCGCTACCCAGTGCTGCTCCTGAGAGCCACCATTGGATTTGAACCGCCAAGGCCATGGGCTGCAGTTCCGCACTTACGCCACCGTGGCTCAGCCCTTATAATGGAGTTAATACAGATATTACATCCTTCCATAGTTCAACCACATCAAGGAGTATTGTACAATTGCTACCACAATCAGTTCCAAAACATTCTTTTCCTTCCCTTTTACAACCTCCCACCCCACTGTACCCTTCAGAAATCTTTATTCTGCTTGCTGTTCCTATTGGTTCATCGAGCCTGGGTTTCATATATGAAAAAACAGAAAACAACATAACATTGGGTGATCCCCAATGATATAACATATCTAAAACAAACCCCAATATGAACAAACAAAAAAAAATACAGAAAATGTTGAAAACCAAATCAGGCATTACCCGCATCAGAGGGGATCAATGGACAAGTTCTTAACCATTTAAATCCGATTTATCATTTTGATTTTCTATAATCATCTCTCCCGTGCACTCTAGTTAGTAACCACTTCCCTCCCACCCCTCTATTATGGATAGAGGGAATCCCCAGAGACTTATTCCTATGTACATCCCACAAATGTATCTTGGACTCCCGCTGTTATCCATAGCCATCTGCAAACCATATTCTCAAAGGCTCTGACACTAATCCCTACTCTGACTTTGGATTATATGATTTACAATCCTTGGGTCACTAATGTTGGTATCCTTCCTCCATGCAGACTTAGTTGGCATCTCAATTAAATGGCTATTTGTTTGAAAAATAGTCTTTAATATCCAAGGTCCTAGTTTATCTGATAGGCAAGTACTATCTAGTTTCTTCACCAAACTTTGCGATGAAAGCACCCATGTCTTCTGTGTTGTATTCCTAAGGGCAAGTATTGAATAAGGCCATATGTAAAAACTAATTGGTCTTAAATTGCAGTTAGGATTTAGTGTGAGAACAAAACCTATTTCAGGATTAAAAAAAAATCCTCCTTTGGCTCCCTTTCAAAACCACCTTGCTAATTTATGGTATAGAGTCTTAAGGATTGTCCCCTTGGAGTACAACCATCTTCTGTCTTTGATTAGGGCCTGGTATTAATTTTTTTAAAGCCCTGTTGTGAGAGGGATATTGGGCCAATGTAGGCTAACTCCTTCTCACAGTACTTGAATTATCTACTGGATGGCACATGGGATCATAAACTAATGTTCTGGGGTTCCACGCCCTCAAACCATAAGACACACTCTTGTTTTTCCCCTACTTTGTGAGGGAAAAAAAGTGCATCCTATGGTCCAACAAATAAGTAGATCCTTAATACCCTCCAATTTCCAATTGTTTATATTTTGCAGCTGTTTCTTCTTACCTTGAGTTGTGCCTTATCAGGAAATGAAGCTGTTGCTTTTTCACTCCCACAGGCTTAGTTCCATTCATTTTACCATGGTATACTCTACTTTGAGAAAGCAGTTCCTTCTCATTTCTATTTCATTGCCTTCCAACCCAAGGAGCCCATCAGACGACATGAAACTTAATTGATTTTGCAATGTCCTTTTGGACAATGACTAGCATGCCATTTCTCTTGGTTGGGTTATTTCAGGCACAGTAAATACAATAATTTTCTAATTCAAAATGGTCAATACCAGTCCATTTCAGCACACTATTGCCCAAGAATTCGATCTTCGTGTGTTCCGTTTAATTTTTGATCACTTCCAATTTTCTTAGATTCATATTTTGCACATTCCAAGTTCTAATAATTGGTAGATTTTTGCAGTTGTTTCTCCTCACGTGAGTTGTCCTCCATCAGCTAATGAAGATCCTAAAACGTTTCACTCGCACACGCTTTACCCAACTCACATCACCATGGTAAAGTCCATTCCAAGAAATCAGTTCCTCTTAGATGACTGGTTCTTAATCTCTGGGTTGCGAGCCCTTTGGGGGTTCAACAACCCTGTCACAAAAGTCATCTGATTCATAACAGTAGCAAAATTATAGTTATGAAGTAGCAATGAAAATCATTTTATAGTAGGAGGTCAGCATGAGGAATTATATTAAAGGGTCACACCATTTGGAAGGTTGAGGACCATCACTTAGGACCTAAGTCATATATCAAATGTTCCCAGAACCAAGGTTCTCATCCTCTGGCACAATCTCCAACAAAGCTCTGTTTCCATTCTTTATGCTTTCAGAATCTAATAATATTTCAGTTATGCATAAGGTTTTCAATGACTACTTCTCCAGAGTTGGGAGTCAAGTCTTTCTTATTTGTCTGTTCATGGTTTGGAAGTTCCACTGAAACCAGTACACTTTGGGTGATCCTGCTGATTTTTGAAATACGAGTGGCCCCAGATGCTATATCTTTTGATAGCTGGGCACCATCAACTTTCTGCACCACACTTGTTTATGCACACATTTGTCTTCAGTCATCATATAAGTAAGGTGGGTGTGCAACAATATGATTTTTTGTTTTTTGATGTGAATAACTGATTCCTTTGCCACCTCATGGTCACACAGGCTGATGTGCTTCTTCCATATGGTCTTTGTTGCTTCTGAGCTAGATGGCCACTTGTCTACTTTCTTTTTTTTTTTTTTTTTGGTTTGGGCATCACTGCTCTCCGGTGGTGGGAGTAGGAGGCCCAGGCCCACTGCTGGAATTGAACCTCCATCCCAGTGGGCCGCAGTCCCGCGCACAACCACTACGCCACCGGGGCTCAGCCCCACTTGTCTACTTTCTTTTTTTTTTTTTTTAATTTTTTTTTTTTTTTTTTTTTTTTTAGGCATCACTGCCCTGGTGGTGGGTAGGAGGCCCAGCCTTTGCTCCTGGGAGCCGGAATCGAACCTCCATCCCAGTGGGCCGCAGTCCCGCACACAACCACTACGCCACCGGGGCTCAGCCCTCCCACTTGTCTACTTTCAAGCCAATAAGACCCCAGGCATTTTATCTTTTTATAGTCTCGCACCATCACCTTTCTTCACCACTTCTGCTTATGTACACATTTTTTTTTCAATGATTGTGTCAGGAAGATGAGCATCATGGAATGCCAATTTAATAAAACAAAGTGTTCTTGCATTGAGGAAGTACTTGAGTAGAGTCCCAATGTCCATCTGCTGCCTTAATACTAACCCTATAAGTATATGCATGTAGATCTATTTCTCCATCATCATCATTTATAAAAACATTTACTTGTGTACATACCTGTATTTAGACCTCTATACATGCCCTTTGTCAACTATTTCTGACCTCTATTTCCCTTTAATTTCCTGTTGTCCTGCTATCATGCTCTGGCTTCATTTGCATTTCAGTAATTTCTCTCGATTACCCTACCCTTGATCAATCCTTACCAGGTCTCTCACACCCACCTTGTCACTCATTTTGTATCACTTGTTTTTCCCTTATCCCTCAGTTGATCAACATCACCTCCTTTCCCCCCACCTCTCCCTTTCTCATATCCCCCTGAACAGATAAGCCCCATTGTTTTCTCCCCAGAATGTTCATCCAGTCTATCTTATCTAGATAGACCAAACAAGACATAGCAAAATGTGGCAACAAGAGAAAACAATACAATGACAACAACAACAAAAAAAACAATGTCCAGAAAAAATATATAAATAAGCAAAAAAGTAAAACAATAATGATTTTTTTAAATCTGTAAATAGTTCAAGGTCTGTTTGCTGACCTTAGAAATGTCCTTGATTGAGTCACCTGGAGTGTCATGCCCTGGTCCCAAAGTCTATCCTTGGCTCTTTCTCAGGACTTCCGTACTCTGCCCACCCTCCACCCCGTCTGCTCTGCTGCTCTCCCTTAGTGCTTTGCCTTGATGTGGTGGGTTCAGACAGGATGCAATCCAACCTTGTATCTCCAGTGTTGTACCCATAGATCCTTGGGTCAGCAAGGGATGTCATGTTTTATAGTGGTGCCAGTCATATGGTCCTCTCTGTATGTTGGCTGTTCTGAGTGGGGAGATCATTCTCACAGCTTGGTGAGCCAGGATGCGCTCCACTCACTCTTCTTTCCTCCTTATTTGTTCTTGTGGTCAGATATGTCTCTCTCCCAGAGCTGCAGCTTCAGTGTTGTCCTCTTAAGACTTGATGGTAAACAAGTGGTCATCTAGCTCAGAAGTAACAAAGCCCAAATGGAAGAGCCTGTGTGACCACGAGATGTCAAAGGGATCAGGCATCAGACATCATGGAACTAAAAGTTACAACATTGTAAATGAGGGGGAATACAGATTGAAGACCAAAGACCAATCTGTAGGTAACATGACATGCTCTTACAGAGAGGTCATGAGGAGGAGATGAGCCAGACAGGGTGCAGTGTAGCAACAGTGAAACATTTCTCTAGTTCTTAAATGCTTCCTCCTTCCAAATATCATGATCACTTCCACCTTACAAATCTGGGAATTCAGGACAGTGATCCCTTCAGGATCAGTAGTAAGAGTGACAATACCAGGGGGGTGAAGGGAAGGTCGAGCAAAAATGGGAAACAGATGATAAGGATCTACATATAACCTCCTTCCTGGGGTACAGACAACAGGGAAGTGGGTGAAGGGAGACATCAGACTGTGTATGATATGAAAAAATAATAATAGTTTATAAATTGTCAAGAATTCATGAGGGAAGGGGCAGTGGGAGGGAGGGGGAAAGTGAGGAGCTAATACCAAGGGCTTAAATAGAAAGCAAATATATTGAGAATGATGATGGCAACAAACGTAAAAATTTGCTTGGCATACAATGGATGTATGGAAGGATTGTCATAAGAGATGCACAAGCCCCCAATAAAATGATTTTTTAAAAAAAGAAAAAAATATGAGTGACATAGCTTCTAGTATGACAGTAATACATAAGTCACCACAATATGGCAAAATGACATACTAAAGTAGATAATATAAAATCAAACCCAACATAATAGGCACAAGATAGAAGAGATGGGGATATATTTCAATAGGAAAAAATGAAATTATTAAGAAAATACAGTGAATGTTTGCTTCAGCAGCACATATATTAAAGAAAATACAGTGAACATATTAGATGTAAAAATGTTAGTTGTGGACTGAGTCCCATTGGCATAGTGTTTATGTGCTGGACTGCAACCCACAAGGTTGGTGGTTCAAATCCAGCAGCAGCTTTCCAGGAGCAAGGCAGGGCCTCCTACTCCCACCAGGGGGCAGTGATGCCCCCCAAGAAAAATGTTAGTTGAAAAGAGAACACAATAGTTGGTTAAAAGCCAGGAGCATAATGAATGCAGAGAATAAAATGAAAGCTGTTAGAGCACAGTTTGTAATTATTCCAAAAGTTATAGGGGAAAATAATTTTAACAAAGCTAACAAATATGACATATATGTAAAAAAATCCATCACTACATAAAGGGTATCACAAGGGAATAAAAATAAAGGCATAGAAGATAAACATTAAAATTAGAAAATATTCTCAAGTACTAGGGAAAACAGAGAGACTTCAGATAGATTTAAAATGATCCCTGTTATATTAGAAGACAGACAGAAAGGATTCAATCTTAGACTAAGTGCAATTTTAGAATAGTTCAAGAAGAAAGAACATGTATTGAAAATGATGATTATGGCAATTGTATAATCATGATTGATCTAATGGAACTATGGATTATAATACTGTCTGGAAGAATGCCTCATAAAATGTTTTTTACAATAGTAAAATTATTATAAGAAAAACATATTGCTATTGTTGTGAGGTGCCATTGAATCAGCTTCTACTCATAGTGACTCCATGCTCAACAGGAGGAAATACTGCTCAGTTCTGCACCATCCTCCCAACGGTTATGCTTGAGTCCATGGTTGCATGGAACAGGACTTATATAAAGAGGAAAATAACATGCAAGAAAACCATAAACCATAGTAACTTTATGATATCTAAAGTAAAGAACCTTGAATCTAGAATTAATGCAAGAGTAACAACAAAAAATGAGGTCACTGTAAAAACTATAAAAAGCTTACATATTAAACACTTTTTGAGAAAATCCTCATAAAAAGAAGAAAAATAGCAACAGGTGTTATAAAACATGTTAAATTAGAATGACTAAATGTAAAGACAATAACTTTAATTTTTTTAAGGTTAGCAAACAAACCGAAATAAAAATCTAATCCAAAGCAAACTAATAGGACAAGGTAGATGTAACCTATAGGGTTTTCAAGTCTGTGATCTTTATAGAAGCCAAATGCCATGTCTTTATCCCATATGAGGCCTATTTGGTTCAATTTGCAGGCCGTTCAGTTGACAGATGAGCACTTAACCACTATCTCAAAAGGGCTTGAATTAAAATTCTATACAATAATCAATATGGTAGTGTTAATACTCCAAAATTGGCCGCTGCTGGAAAGCAGGCATTTCTGTGTGTCCTTGGACCCACCTAAATGAAACTCTCCCTCTACATAACCAGGTCACCATAGCACAGTCAGTGGCATAATGAATGCTTCTGGCCCCTCCCTTTCTATGTGTCTGGAGTTTTGAATATGCTAGCACCATATTGTGGTTGGGTTCAGTAGGTCTCCATAAGCCACCCCCTACTCCTAGTCCAGCTGATGACCAGTGTAAAAAAGGAATCCCAGAAAAGCATCGCTGAGCAAAAGCATCCCTGTCTCACCAACCACCCCAAACATTAGCCACAAGGGAAAGAAGAAGTGCTGTTTGTCTTGCTCTGTAAACCTCCCAATACAATAAAACAATGTCTCTCACATTGGCTTCAGGTCAATTTTTTTTTTCCTGGCAGGTATGTATACAGAAACTCAATCTTGTATATCTACCAGAGGGGTAGACATCTTGACATGAGACAAGGGACATAGGGAATGTTTTGGCCTCCTTAGAGAGGAAATTTATAATTCAATCTTTAAATATGTAATTCAATATTTAATTATTAATTATTATGTTTTCTATAAATTATTATAATTTGTTAATTTAAAATTAAATACATAATTTAATATTTAAATATGTGAGTAAAAAGAATTTCAAAATAAATAGAACAAAATGAAACAAATTGCATAATAAATAGATATTGGAGAAACAAGTCTAAGCATATGAACATTATGCAAATGACCTAAACCTGGAAGTTCAAAGACATTGGTTATCATTTAAGAAAACAGCATGCAAAGATAAGGAAATGCTTCCTGACATAACAAACTAGACTATAAGTCTCAATAATATAAACAATTTTTAAAGTGTTTTTCTTGTTTCATTATGTGCCACAGTGAGTTAAGTGCTGGACAGATAAGTGAAAGGTTGTCAATATGAACCCCAAGTCACTTCTCAGAAGAAAGATGAGAACTTGTTTACCTTCTTTGTTGTTTCTCAGCTAGATGGCCACTTGTTTATCTTCAAGTCTTTAAGACTCCAGACACTATATCTTTTGATAGCCAGGCACCATCAGCTTTCTTTGCCACATTTACTTGTGCATCCACTTTGTCCTCAGCAACCATGTTGGGAAGGTGAGCATCTCAGACTGTCGAATTATAAGAAAAAAGTCTTCTTATATTAGGGGATGACTTGAGTAGGGAGCCACTGTCCATGTGTTTCTTTAATAGTAATCTATAAATATATGTACATAGATCTATTTCCCCTTCTTCATATATAAATATATTTACCTATGTAAATGCCTGTGTTTAGATCTATAAATGCCCTTTGCCTCCTCATTCTTTCCTCTATTTCTTTTTACTTTCCTCTTGTCCCACTATCATGTTCGTTTGGGATTTAGGAATTCCTTTCAGATGCACTTTCCTTTATCTATCCCTGCCAGATTTCCTACACCCTTCTTGTCATCAATTTTCAGTCACTTGCTGTCTTCTTGTCCCTGAACCTGTCAACATGCGCTCCTTTTCCCTGCCCCCCCCCCACTCCCATGTCCCCCTGGAACTATCATCCAGTTGTTTTCTTTTCTGGCTAATTTATCCTGTCTATCCCTACCAGATAGAGATACAGCAATAAGAATATGCCCAGAAACAAGACAATAAGAAATAAAACAATAACTACAACAAGAAAAAGGCAACAAAATCAACAGCAACAAAGCCTATAAATAGTTCAAGGTCTATTTGTCATCCTTTATGAGTGTTTTCCAGTCGAGTCTGATGGGGCACTTCACTCTGGCCCCACAGTCTGTTTTTGGTGTTCCATGAGGACTTCATTGCTCTGCTCCCTTTACTGCTCTGTTGCACACCCCCAGTGTTTGACTTCAGGATATGTGTTCCAGGAGGGCACAATTCTTACTATCTTACCATGTATCTCTACTGTTGTCCTTCCTGGTGCTATGGGTCAGTGAGGAATGTTATGTCTCATGATGGGGCCGGCCCTTTGGTCCTCTCTGTGTATTGGCTTCTCTGAGAAGAAACAATGTCCTCAGGACTTGGCGGACCAGGAGGTACTTCATTCTTTCCCCCCTACCCACCGCATTGACTCCAGTGTGCTCTGATCAGACACATCCCTCTCCTTGAGCTGTAGCTATGGTGTTGTCCTCTGAAGTGTATTCTTCTGGGTTGCTAGTGGGGGTGGGGAGTCCTGTCCACATAGTTGGTAATGGGGCTGGTCCCTCAGACCTTTCTCTTGGTTCCCTGCTTCACATTAATGTGTTGCATTCTGGTCTTGGGGCACTGTGGGATGAAGACAGAGCTTCTCCACAATTATTATGCTCCAAATATTAAGCAGACTATATACCAGCACTTGTTATGGAAGTTGAGTTAGCTATTCTCCCTGAAATTTCCAATTACTTAAGGCCTTTGTGTTGGCTAACTACTACGTAACTTCCTTGCTATTCCCCCTGCTCGCTTCCCTTGAAATCTGTGGGCAGGATTCAAGAGCCATTGTTAATAGGCCCTAGCCTGATAGAAATGCTTATCTACCTCTGCAGGTTAATGTCTGGCCTTTTCACTCCCCTTTCACCTTATAGCCCTTAAGACAGCCCTCTGCTGTGACATATGTCCTTGCCTATAATTAGGGCCCTGGCTTGGCTCCATAGGGTATATAGGGGTGGGTCATAGGATAGGGGAGAGAAGCCTGCTTCACTTCAGCCTGCCTTTCTCTCTTCATGTGGACCATCTAGCGGGTCGGAGGTGAGCATGTACCATGAAATGCAACTGCTATTGTTCTTCTCTCTCTTATAATCTCTATATTGGTGTTATAATAAATAATAATTATCGCTACACAACTGCCTGTTGAATCCTTGCTCTGAGTATATCAGAGGACTGGCAACCAGCTGATAGGGCACCTGGTTGAAATCTCTTCCCTCTTTCCCTGTGGAGATATAAACAACACCCTCTCCATGGGTAGGTTAGTGACCTGTTTCCCCATCTACCCATGTCTTTGTTTTTCCTTTTCTTTCCCTTCCTTTTTAGTGGGCTACTATATATATCCCTGAGTTTAGTCTGGTCCTCATCCCAGGGACGTATATATGTTCTTCCCTATGCCCTTGAATTTTTTGGAACTTGCTTCAGTGGACTCATGTTGAACTTGTCCTTTTGTGCTTGGCTTACTTCAGTTAGCATGATTTCCTCCAGTTTTTCCCATGCCTCAATGTGCCTCATGCATTCATCATTGCCTTTTAGGGATGCATAATACTCCCTTGTATGTATGTGCCATAGTTTTTTGATCACTTGGTCTATTGATGGATTTTTGCATTGTTTCCAGCTCCTTGAAATTGTGAACTGTGTCAAGATGAACACTGGAACACAGATGTCTTGTCTCTTCCAGGTATATGCTCACTAGGGGGATTGCTGGATCATATTGTAGCTCAATTTCCAACTATTTGAGATATCATCAGCTCATTTTCCATAATTGTTGTACATACCTACAGGTCCACCAGCAGTGGAATAGAGTTCCTACTTCTCTGCACCCCTCCAACATTTGTTACTTTCTGATTTCTTGAATTGGGCTATGTTTGAGGGTGTTAGGTGGTATCTAATTATTGTTTTAATTTGAATTTCTCTTATGGCTAGAGATTTGGAACATTTTCTCAAATATTTGTTGGCCTTTTGGATTTCTAACCTTGACCTTCTGTTCAGGTCCTTTGCCCACGTACACATAAAGCAATTGTTTTTATTCTGGTTGTAAATTAGCAGAGTATTGTATATTTTATTAATAAGACCTTGTCTGATATGTGATTGCTAAAGATGGTTTCCCATTCTGGGATCCCTCATTACTCTCTTGGAAAATTCTTTCAATATACACAAATGTTGTCTGTGCCAGCAAACAAGTAGAGCAGTCCTGAAAGGGGGAGTGAAGATTAGGAAAAAAAGAAGAAGAGAAGAAAGACATTGGGAGGGCAACAGTGAATACTGAAGCCCCGAGTTTATTTTACACCTTGCTTTAACAATCCAGAAACAATTCAGGGCCATGTTACCTTACAACTAAGTAGGTGTGCACATCAACAACTTCTATGTTCTGCCAAGTTAAACTTCCTTGAGAACATTCTGATTTTTTAGGATGGAGAAAAATGTCTCTATTCTCTTATTGTGTCTACAATGTTAAACCGCAAAGTCAAGCAACAGAAACTGGCATTAAAGTCATTTAAATTGTTAAGTCTTTAATGATTTCAAAACCAAGTTTTCGTGGTCTACAACATCTCCCCCTTTTTTATTTATCCAAGACATTCACATCCAGGATGCAGGCAAATGATTGTGCCTGTCTTAGGTTGTCAAGTCCCCAAATCAATCTTACCCATCCTCAGTCACAGTCCTCCAGGTGACCATGATCTGTCTTAGGTTGAGAGATTCGGACTCAATCTTACCCGTCTTTGACTATCCAATCTCTGCCCTACATCCCCCACAGGGGGAAGGGAGGGAAGTATGTATATGCACTTCATGCAATTTAGTACCTAAGGTCAACACTCAGCCCTGACTTTGCGCAGTATCATAGGGAGTATGAATAAGATCAATAATATACACACTCCTGTGGTGATTAAAGACATAAGCATGTGAGGCATACCTCCAAAATTTCCAAAAGGAGGGAAGGCATCTTGAAAATGTTGAAGCCATTTCTCAACAGCTTTGGCGGCATCAAAATCAAGAGGCTGGGCATCCTTCATAACTTGTATTTCCTGATGGAGTTGTACTAAGTCTAAAGAATCGTTAGTATCATGCCAAATACCTTGAAGATGCTTCTTTACCTTATCCCAACTATGTTGGCTGTCGTTACACTGCTTGGGTGTAACACAAATCCAAGAATATTCAGCATGACACTGTAAATGAGATTTGAGTTTAAGTCCCTGTATCTCATTCCCTAAATATAAAACCATGTCATAAAGAGCATTTACCTTTTGTTCCAACTTTCTGTTCATGTCTTCTTGAGTACCCATCACTTTAGTCACATTTTTAGCTAATTTGTTACAAAATGAGCAGTTTGTATACTTTGTGAAAGTGTTACAGCAGCAGTAGTAGCAGTGGCAATTATAATAATTACAGCTGAAAACCCCCACTATAAGCAATCCCACAAAATGCTTAGGTATAATTAATGCTTTTTCAATCTCTTCTAATACTTATAATCCTCTTTCTGAATACCAAGGTCCAGCAATAGTCACAGGCAACATAACAAAAGAAGGCTGATACAAAACAACAGTCACAATACCTTCAGGGTTCCAGGTAATACAATGAGATAAATCACAATTATCACATGACATGTTAAACTTATTTTTATCATGAGATATAGTAATATTTCCTATCAAAAGTACAAAAGTACTCAATGATACACTGGTGGTCACATTTCCCTGTGGTCCAGAGGAAGGGCCTGTAAGCTTCACTTCCCCTAACCCAGCTCCTATTTTCCACCATTGTTTGTGGAAAACTGGAGTCTGTCCTGCAGACACCCCTTTTCCCCATTCAGCAGTATTTTGTTGAGAATTGTGTTGGTTGCTGCTTCTTTTCTATAATATTATGCCGGATAGGCTTGTTCATGAGACATGATCTCCACCATATAGTTTTATTGTTCCTTTGAGTCTCTAGTCCACAAGGAGTAAAGGAGTGTGGAGCAGGTGACGTCAGACTGGGCCCCTCACTTTAATTGCAGTAGTGGTGGTGGTGGGGGGGGGTTGGGGAACAGACAAATAGGTCGACCAGTAATTGACTGTAAGCAATCGTTGTGAGGTCTCACTACCTTTGGACTAGCTGTTCTGGTAACCAGCAGGCTCCATCTGCATCCTGTAGAAAAATACAAATATGACCTCATCCCCACATTAGCACCAGGTCGAGAATGGGGATATACCTCCCACTTTTTTATTTTTTAAATTTGAGATTCGAAGGACCTATGAGCTCTTTCCACAATACCTTGTCCTTGAGGATTGTAAGGAATGCCTTTTTTTTTGCGGGGTGGGGGCGAGTATAAGGGAATGGTTTATATACACAAGGAATGGAACACTGAGAAAGCATCACAACCCAGTCCAGTTCAAAGTCATAAGTCCGATATTAACCCATATGCCCGATATCAGTCTATATAAAGTCTCCTTCTGACTCATGAAGTCACAGGTCAGTGGGTGCAGAATCACGGCACTGGTAGGGGTCTCCGCATGGCTCCTCACTTCTAGGACTCAGGGTTCATCAACAGCATCCCATGGTGGCAGAAGCAACTCATCCCTGGCAGGGGTCCCCACATGACCTCTCCAGCATCAGAGGTCTGGCTCCATCAGGACCAAGCTGGGTGACTTCTCCAGCTCCTCAGTCACTGCCATTTTGTCTTGTCCATGATTCCTCGTCTCTGAGACTAACTCCCAACATCTGGGGAAGATAGCTTCTCATCTTCATGAGGGAAATACCACGAGATTTCCCAGAAGTCTCAGGAGAAAACCATGCCCACCTAGAGGCCTCACTGGCTACTGAATGGCTATCTCCAGATTAACAGGCTAGGCTCCACCCCTACATTTCAATCATAAAATTAACATAAGCACATGACTGCCACAGACCACCCCTTGTTAATTTTATACTTTCACATAACTCTGTAACCATATGTAATCTTCAAATAAACAATAGAATCATACCTATACTTAACAGGATAAAACTAAAATACATACAATTCAACATGTGTCACCATCATTTAAAAATAATATTCTCTAAGTGAACAAAAGATATCCTGTGCTTTACAACTGTACTTACAAAATATCTACACCTTGATCCTATAATCCTATGAATATATATTCCACCACCTATAAGAGTTTGCAAGCCAACCACCTCATGCCTTCATTCTCCCATTTTGGGTATCTAAATTCTATATTGCCCACTTATATCAACCCAGTACTCTGAGTAAATAATCATGTCTTTCAACATGAAGAATCTTCATTCTAGTTGGAAACTAGTGTGCATCTATTAGCAAAGTCAAATCAAGACAGGCCATCCATAAAGTCAGCTGCAATATACACCAGTTCACAGACTCAAATCCCTTCTCTTCCTCTGGTCGGGTTCTGGTCAACTCAATGTGGGCTGTTTCACTTAGTCTTACCATGGTAGCCATTGGTAGCCTTCTCTTTACAACAAGGTCCCAACAAATTCTCAACATGCCTACCTCTCTCATGCTAGGTCATCAACTTCAGACCAGTCAACCCACTCTCATCTTCTCTATTTCCTGTGAACCAAGTCCACGGGTGTCAGTGGCCAAAGTCAACCTGGCTCTTTATTGCCACATTTCTCCTACTTTTACGAATAAGTAGTAAATCTGGGTGGTCACCTAACAAGCATTTCAGACTGCCACAAGTTTCCTTTAACATTCAGTTCCAGAGAGGAGTTATCTTCATGGTTCCAGATTCCTTCACTTCTGATGATAATCACTAATCAGGATTTTCCAAGGAAATAGACTCTATCCTTCTTTATCGGTCAGTCTGACCTTCCTTCAGACTACAAGTATCCTGAGTACTCCGAAAGACTGAGTGGGGATACTTTCTCCAGAGAAGTCTTTTCAGGTGTGGCCTAACCCCATCTAACCACAAGGTGGTGTTAATCTTTTCAGAGATGTCTTAGACACTAAATCCTAAACCCTCTAGAGGTCAATGCCTGGCTTGAGGTAACTGGATTTGCAAACTCTTTTCATACTTCCCAATAAACATTTCTATGCATCCTTATATTAACAATAAGAGGCATAAGAAATCCGTATAAACAGCATAGTCAGAAATCAAACTTAATTCTTAAAACAGTCAAGGTCAATACTTATTAAGCTTATCTATATCCTTATCTAAACTACTGTTTACACAAAAACATTGAATTAGGTCTCTGAAGACATCAAAACAGATCCCTGCTTTCAGTCAGGCATTCTGACCTTCTTAACCGTTCTCCTTTAGCAGGATAGGTTCTGAGACATTTAGAAGGCAATGTTTATCCCTTAGTTCAAGATGCACATTAGCAGAATTCGTTTTATATAGGAACAACCAATGACAGCATCCAAAAAAAATAATCAAAACTTCAATGTCCCATACTGCTTCCAGAAAATAATTCAATAAATTGCAAGGACATATTTGACTTCTGACTAGCTTAAGAAGTATTAATACCACAAAGCGAAAGTCAAACAAGCATCTGCTTTCCATCTTATGATTTGTTCCTCTAGTACCCCACTCCTGGTACCATAATATGTTAGTCCGGGTAGGCTAGAGGAACAAATTTCATAGGCATGCATA
This sequence comes from Nesogale talazaci, assembly GCA_004026705.1. NCBI lineage: Eukaryota > Metazoa > Chordata > Mammalia > Afrosoricida > Tenrecidae > Nesogale > Nesogale talazaci. Next base: position 35,928 of record PVJH01000240.1, on the reverse strand, counting down.
TAGATATAAGGAAAAGGTTTATATCCAAGAGGAACAGGACAATGGGCCCAGTTCATTTCAAAGTCATAACTCCGATATTAACCCATATCCCTGATATCAGTCTATAAAGTCTCCTTCCGTCTCACGAAGTCACAAGTCAGTGGGTAAAGAATCATAGCACTGGTAGGGGTCTCCCCATCAACAGCATCCCGTGGTGGCAGAAACAACTCATTGCTGGCAGGGGTCTCCACGTGACCTCTCCTGCCTCAGAGATCTGGCTCTATCAGGGCCAAGCCGCGTGGCTTCTCCAGCTCCTCAGTCGCTGCCATCTTGCCTTGTCCATGATTCATCATCTCTCAGGAATGCCTGTTTTATGTAAAATGTTAAATTTCACACAAAAAGTGCTAAAGGCCTTACTGATATATCCAGATCCATTATCTGTCTTAATGATATTAGGATGCCCATAATGGAGAAACCTTTTAAAAAATGAGATAACATGCTTTGTAGCTTCTCCTGTTTGTGCTGTAGCAAAATAAATCCAGAAAATGTATCAATACTAACATGAACATATTGCAATTTTCCAAATTCAGGAACATAAGTCACACCCATTTGCTACTATTGATTTGGTATAAGGCCATGGGGATTGATTCCCAAATGAGGAATAGATATCTGCTCAGGACGGATTGAATATTATTTTACAATCTGCCTAGTGACTTCTCTTGTAATCTTTTCCCATTCTTTTGCAGTAAATAGAACCCATAAAAGCTGTGGCAATCAACCCAGGTGGGCTGGTGGGTGTGGAACATTATACACAAATTATTATTTTAATGTTCTTCACATGTCTCACACTGTAATCTTTCTTAGTATGAACACATTCACTTTTTCTTTCTCTCATGTCTCACACTGTACTATGAACACAATCACATTTTCTTTCAAACAACTTAAACTTTAGGATTTCTTTCACATTCTGGCATAGCCAGACATTCTTATTCTGCCCTTACTCTGGCCTTCTGCAACTTACTCTTACCTACTGAACTTCAAAATTCGCTGAAATGAAAATTGATTAACTAAGTGTTAGCAAAGGGTTAGAGATTCTGTTGGGAGTCATTACTGCTGCATTGCATCAAGTTTACTGTGACCACTGATAGAGTTTTAAAGAAATCAAAGAAATTCATTAAGAGGCATTTAAGCAGGGGTGAGAAAGACTGTCCTTTAACAGCTTTCAATCTGTAAATATAAAATTCAAATGATCACAGGGACTGGGAGGGAATGGAAACAAATGACACAAAACAAACAAACAAAAACAACAGTACACAATAACACTGGACCCAAACATACAAGACAAATAACAAATAACCAGGTACCATCAAAGGGGGCATACCGGAGGGCCAAGTGACATCTCACTGACCCTCAGGGAATACTCAAAATTTGGGTCCATCAGAGCACTATCTCCCCAACTGAATTCATGTGCATACCAACCAGGTGGAACCTCCAAAAATGTTACATTTTGCCGGATAAGAAAAATGGATAAGTGACTTGTGAATTAAAGAGCAAGTTTATTAAAGGGAAAGATAGTACCAGAGTGGATGTGGGGGGGAGGGTGTTGGCTGATCCAGGCATGGATGAGTTGCGTGTGGTTCAGGATTGGTGGTGAAGTGGGTGTGGGAGATTTGATGGGGATTGATTAAGACGAATGTAATAGAAAATATTGAAACCCAAATGGAGGTTGAGCACGGTGGTGGAGCGGGAGGAGGTTTGGGAAACAGAGAAATGAACTGGGGAGTAAGGGGCATTTACAGAGGTTAAATACAAGCGTATACATATGATGATGGGGAAATAGATTAATATGCATATAGTTATAGGCTTATAATTAGGACACCAGATGGGCATTGGATCTCCATCAGGTACTTCCTCAGTGCAAGAACATTTTGTTCTATTAAATTGGCATTCCATGATGCGCAGCTCCCTCACACAATCACAGAAAACAAATATGTGCATAAGCAAATGTGGTGAAGAAAGCTGATGGTGCCCGGCTATCAAAACATGTACGTCTGGGGTCTTAATGGCTTGAAAGTAAACAAGCCATCAGCCAGCTCAGAAGCATCGAAGCCCACGTGGAAGAGGCACTCCAGTTGGTGGGACCAAGAGATGCCAAATGGATCAATTATCAGGTTTCAAGAACTAATAATCATAACATTATATGCTCACTTTCTTGATATGATCGCTGACAACAAATATGTACATAAGCAAATGTGGTAAAGATAGCTAATAGTTCCCAGCTATCAAAAGATGTGCGTCTGAAGTCTTAAAGATTTGAAGGTAAATAAGCGGCTATCTAACTAAGAAATAAGCCCACATGGAAGAACAACAGTGTGTGTGACCACGAGGTGTCAAAGGGAACCGGTGTCAAGCATCAAAGACCTACAAATTATATCATTATAAATGAGGGGGAGTTTGGATTAGGTACCCAAAGCCAATGAATAAGTGAAGTGACATCCTCTTACAGAGGGGTTGCAGCAAGGAAATGAGCTAGTCTGGGTACAGTGTAGTAGCAATGAAATGTAAAACCTTCCTCTGATTCTCAAATGTTTCTTCCCACCGACTATCATTATCCCAATTCTGCAAGACAGGTTCGACTAGACCAGGGGATATACATTGGAGTCAGACATGTGGGAATTTAGGATAGATAATCCCTTGAGACTAGTGGGGGAGCGATGACACTGGGAAGGTAGAGGGATGGTAGACTAGAAAGGGGGAAGTAAACAGTTTAACAATAAACTACATGGGTGTAGAAAGGGGGAACTAATTTCTGAGATCTACATGTGACCTCCTCTCTGGAGGGCATACAATGGGGGGCGGTGAGTGAAGTGACACATTGGACAATGTACGATATGAAGAGGTAATAACAATTTGTAAATTATTAGGAGTTCATAGGGGAGGAGAATGGAGGAAGGGGATATGTGAGGATTTGGAATTTTAAAAAAATAACTAGAGGAAAGAGGGAAAGAGGAGCACATGCTGAGGGTTGTGCCTGTCATATGCTTATATTAATTTCATGATTGAGATGTAGAGGTGGTGTTTAGCCTGTTAATCTGAAGATAGCCATTGAGTAGCCAATGAGGCCTCTATGTGGGCATGGCTTTCTCCTGATACGTCTGTGAAATCTCGCGATATTTCCCTCATGAAGATGAGAAGCTATCTCCCCAGTTGTTGGAAGTTACTCTGAGAGATGATGAATCACGAACAAGACAAGATGGCAGCGTCTGAGGAGCCAAAGAAGCCACATGGCTTTGCCCTGATGGAGCCAGACCTCTGAAGCTGGAGAGGCTTCAGACCTCTGGAGAGGCTATGTAGAGACCCCTGCCAGCAATGAGTTGCTTCTGCCACCACTGGATGCTGTTGATGGACCCTGAGCCCTGGAAATGAGGACCCCTGGGGAGATACCTGCCAGTGCCAGGATTCTGTACCAACTGACCTGTGACTTTGTGAGTCAGAAGGAGACCTTATAGACTGGCATTGGGCATATGGGCTATTATCGTACTTATGACTTTGACCTGTACTGAGTTGGGATGCTTTCTCGGTGTTTCATTCTTTTGTATATAAACCCTTTCCTTATATCCATATGCGTGTCTATGAAATTTGTTCCTCTAGTCTACCCAGAATAACACAGGAGGGTTCAAGTAGAAAATGTTTGTGGCAACATGAATGTGGTAACATGTGTACAAGTATGCTTAATACGAAAAATGTATTTAATGTTATAAGAGCTATAAGAACCCCCAATAAAATCTATATCTAAAAAAGAGAGAAAGAAGAATAGAGAAAAACAAAGTAGGAAAAAAAAGAAAGACGTGCACAAGATTGAGAAAGACAAAGTCCTATGCAGGGACCATCCCCAGAGAGAGACGGGAGTTGGCAAAAATACCCAAGTGCTCATCATGGTAATAAGCTGCCTCATCCTCCAGCTGTTCTGCATCGCTGGGATCAGGAGCTCCTCATTCTCGGTCTCAAAACTTACAAGTGTATCCTTTAATGGTGCCAGTGGTGATGCAGAAGGAATTGTACTTTCATTTTTGTCAACTGTTTAAATAGCTCACTTTCTCCTCAGAATCCCTCATGTCTAGGATCCAAAGTATCTCTAAATAAATTCCATAAACTAAATGTATATACAAGGACCTTATTGGGCCCATTTCTTGCATAATAATCTTTTAATCGTTCCCTTACTTTTAACCATGTTTCCATATTTACAGTCTCATCCTCAGGGAACCAAGGACTCACTTAACTACAAAATTAAAAAAATTTTTTTAATCTTTGACAACTCACTTTTGTTCCTCCAGCCTTTAGCATATCTTGAGGCATATATACAAAAATCCGTTTTCTATTTACATGACCCATATTTCTCCCAATTTTTACTCACCGCATTACCAATCTCTTTGTGCGCACTTCTTAAACTCTGCGGTGTCCTTCACTTGATGCCCCGTGTTCAGGTTCCTATCTCGGGTGCCATTCTGTCCGTGCCAGCTGACAAGTTGAGCAGTCCTGAAAGGGGTTGTGAGGATTAGGGAAAAAAATAAGAAAAGAAAGACATTGGGAGGGCAACAGTGAATAAATACTGAAGCCCTGAGTTTATTTTATACCTTGCTTTCAACAATCCAGTAACAACTCAGAGCCATGTTACCTCACAACTAAGCAGGTGTGCACATCAACAACTTCTATGTTCTGCCAAGTTAAACTGCCTTGAAAACATTCTGATTTCATAGGACTGAGAAAATGTCTCTATTCTCTTATTGCATCTACAATGTTAAACCGCAAAGTCAAGCAACAGAAACAGGCATTTAAGTCACAAAGTCTTTAACTATTTCAAAACCAAAGTATTCTATCTTTGGTATATCCCACTGTTCAATTTGTGCCTCCTCTGTGTTTGTGTTTTTCCCTGTTTCCGATAGTCTATATATTCCCAGAGTCAAAGTTCTCAGATTTGTTCCAACTCCCTCATTGATCATCCTAATAGCTTGAGGCTTTACATCTAGGTCTGTGATCCACTTTGAGTTTATTCTTGTGCATGGAGTAAGGTAAGGGTTTTGCTTCATTTTTCTTCAGATGTATATCCATTTTTTACAGCACCATGAATTGAAGCAGACATCCACTTCCCTTTTAATGTTTTTGGGGCCCTTATAGAAGATTAGCTTTCTGTATGCTGATGATTTTATTTCTGGGTTTTCAATCCTTTTCAATTGGTCTGAACATCTATCATACCAATACCATATGGTTTTGACCACTGTGAGTGTATAGTAGGTACTAAATCAGCGTTTGCTATTTTGTTTTATTGAATTGTGCCAGATGCGACAGTGTGAAGAACATCTCGTTACTGTTTTAATTTGTATTTCACTTATTGCTAATGATCATGAATATTTCTTCATATGGTTGTTGATCTGAATGCTCTCATTGGTAAATTACCTATTCATATCTTGTTCCTGGTTTTTGTTTATACTATTTGGACCTTTCTTATTAGGATGTTGCAGTTATCTACACATTTTGGAGATAAGCCATTTATATGATGTATAATTACTGAATATTTTTCATATCTGTGGCTTTTCTGTTGTCTTTTTTGATGAATTCTTTTGATGTGCATAAATGTTATATTTTTAGTAGGTCCCAGGTTTTTATTTTGTCTCCTTTAATGAGGATATTTTTCCTTGTGATCAGTATTGTGTTTTTGCCTTGTATTAGAGTCCTTAAGTTTGTCCTTTTATTTTCATTGATGGTCTGTGATTTATATTTAGGTTTTTGACTCATATATAGTTCTTTTTTGTACATGGTGTGAGGTATAGTTCTGCTTCATTCTTTTGTAGGTGAAGATCCATTTTTTCCAGCATCATTTGTTGAAAAGATGATTCTTGCCCTTTTATTTTGTTTTGGTTCTTTACCAAAAATTAGGTGTCTTGGTTGTATTTCAAAAATAAGTACTTAAGTTTTATTTCTGAGTTCTCAGTTTTAATCCACTGGTCCTCATATGTCAGTATTGGGCTTAATTTTGGTCTCCTAAACTAAGTTGTATAGTAAATTTCAAGGTAAGCAAGTGAAAGGTTTCCTACGTTGTTTTTATATTTTAACAGGGATTTATTTATCTTGTATTTCTTTTCTTTCCAGAAAATGTTGGTGATTAGTTTTTCCACTTCTTTGAACAATTGTCATGGGTTTGGGTAAGAACTGTATTGGGTTTATAAAGTTCTTTTGGTAATACTGATATTTTCAAATGTTTAGTCTGTTTTTATTTTCTGGAAGAAGTGTTTTGTAGTTCTCCTTGTATAAGTCTTTTGGTAACAATGGTTCCTAAATATCGTATCTTCTGTGTAGTTATCGTATTTGGTATTATTCCTTTGATATTTTCAATATCATCATCCTTAACATCCAACTGATTTCTGTATGTCAGTCTTGTAGCCTGCTCAGCTATCAACATTTTCAGTTAGTTCAAGAAATGTTTTCATTGAATCTTTGAGGTTTTCTGTATATAGTATTATGTGGTCAGCAAGTGAAGACTTTTTTATTTCCTCTGTGCCTATGTGGATAGCTTTAATATCTTTTTTATTTCTTTTGACTCTAGCTAAAACTCCCAGGGTTTTATTAAATAAAAGTAGTGATAAAGGGCAACATTATCTAGCTTCTGTTTGAAGAGGAAATGATTTCAGTTTCTCTTCTTTAAGTGAGATGCAGACTATTCGTTTCACATGTGTGGCTTTTGCTATGTTGAGGCATCTCTCTACAATACCTATTTTTTAATTTATTTTTTTAAATTTTATTGGGGGCTCTTACAGCTACTACAACATTCAGTACATCATTTGTATCAAGCACATTTGAACACATGTTTCCACATACATTTCCCAACATTTTCCACTTGAGCCCTTGATACAAGCTCCTCTTTAAAAAAAACAAAAACAAAAAAAAAAACCCTCCCCTTTCCCCTCCCCCCCTTTTTAAAAAATTAATCATTTTATTGGGGGGCCCCTACAACTCCCATCACAATCCCTAACAACATCAGTTGTATTCAGGCCACTTTTACACACCCATTGCCATCATCACTCTCAAAACATTCTCCCTTCCTCCAGGCCCCCATTATCAGCTCCCTATATTACCCTTCCTCCCCCCCTTCCCCTTGAACCCTTAGTAATTTACAAATTATTTTTTCATCCTGTACACTGTACAGTGTGTCCCAACACTCACTTCTCTGTTGTCCGTGCCCCAGAGAGGAGGCTATGTGTAGATCCCTGATGTTGGCTCTCCCTCTCCATTCCTCCATCCCTCCACCCTCCTGGTATTACCACTCCCATCACTAGTCTTGATGGATCATCTATCCTAAGTTTCCCATGTTTCCAGCTTCACTGTACATCTCTTGGTCTACGTGGATTTATGTGGTAGAATTGGGGTCATGATAGTGGGTGGGAGGCAGCATGGAAACTAGAGGAAGGTTGCATATTTCATAGCTCCTATGCTGTATCTTAACTGACTCATCTCCTCCTTGTAACCCCTCTGTAAAAGGATGTCACCTCACCTATTGATGGGCTTTGGGTCCCCAATCTGTACTCCCCCTCATTAATAATAATATAATTTTAGCTCATTGATGCTTGACACCGGATCCCTTCACCACCTCATGATCACACAGGCTGGTGTGCGTCTTCCGTGTGGGCTTTATTGCTTCTCAGCTGAATGACCTCTTGTTTACTCAAGCCTTTAAATCTCCAGACACTATATCTTTTGGTAGCCGGCACCATCAGCTTTCTTCACCACATTTGCTCATGCACACATTTGTCCTCAGGGATCATATCAGGAAAGTGAGCATGCAAAGTTGTGCTTTTGAGTTCTTGAAGCCTGATATCTCATCCCTTTGACACCTCATGATTCCACATGCTAGTGTGCTTCTTCCATGTGGGTTTTGTTGCTTCTGAGCTAGATGGCTACTTGTTTACTTTCAAGCCTTTATTTTATTGAGTGTTTTTTATCAGAAATGGATGCTGAATTTTATCAAGTGCCTTCTCTGAAACAATTGACATAATCGCACATTTATTTTTCTTGTTTCAACAGTTTTATTGACATATTCTCCACATATCATAGAACTGAATAATTCAAAGGTTTAAGCACAGGAAGGGGAAATTTTACAATCACATTCTAAAACATTCCATACAGGTATTCTTTTATTGGGCAATATGGTGAATTATACAGATTGGTGTTCCAATATGAAGGCATACTTGCATCTTTTGTATGAACCCCACTTGATCGCAATGTATTTTTTTTTTATTCTTAGTTGGATACTGTTGGCTAGGATTTTATTGGACAGCTTGGTATTAATATTCATTGGGGAAATTGATCTATAAATTTCAATTCTTATGATATCTTTGCCTAATTTATATATCAGAGTTATAGTTGATTTATAAAATGACTCTGGCATTATATTGCCCATTTGTATATTGTGGAACAGTTTCTATAAAATTGGTATTAATATTTATCAAAAATATTTGATAGAACTCCCCAGTGAAACCATATGGATCTGTACATTTTTATGTTGGGACTTTTTTTAATGATGATCTATTTCTTCATATGTTATAAACTTGTTTAGATTGTATAACTCATTCTGTTAATTTAGGTAAAATAATGCATTTCTATAAATTTATCCATTTATTTTAGAGTTTCAAACTTGTTGGAATACAATTTTTCATAACATTGTGTGATTTTAAAAAAATCTCCTTTGATTTTGTTGTGAAATCATACATTTAATTTTTTTTAAAAAGCTCAGTTTGTTGAAATCTTTTTAATAATAACAAAATCTCTGTTAATTGGGAGCTAATATATCTGTCATATCATTCCATAGTTCAATCACGTCAACCAAAATTGTGCAATTGCTATTAAAATCTGCTTCCAAACATTCTTTTTCTTCTTTGTCTCCTTGATGTTGTGTCCATTTTAACACCTCACTCCACCCCAATTGAACTCCCTGTCTTGAAACACTTATTCTACTTGCCGTCACTATAGGGTCATCAAATCTGAATTTCATATACCAAAACACAGAAAAACATATAACTCAGCTTCATGAAGGTTATCTCCAATGACATAATACCTCTGAGATATACCCTAATATGAACAAACCAAACCAAAACAAAACAAATACAGAAAATTTTGAACAACAGAACATATCCAGAGTGGGCCCCTGGTTTTAATTTTCATGGCGATTTTTCATACTGTATTCCTTTTGTTTTTAGGTTGTCTTCTTGATACACTCTTTGCTTTTAGCCCATTATTTCTCTTGCTTATATTGTTTCCATCTTGTTTGCTTTGCTGAAGTTTCCATTTTTCTCCATAAGTTGTTTTTTTGCTTTGTTTTTTGATGGATTTCTTTCTAATTTCAAACAGTTTGTCGCAATTTGTGAACAGTACAACATCTTCTCCAATTTGAGTATTGTCTGTTCTCTTCGCTCTGCTTATTTTTGTTAATTTCATGTTTATAGTGAGAGCTTGTCTAAAATTCCTTACTCTATTTAGTTCCTTTTCACTTGAGTATTGAGTACATAGAATGCTTTCTCCAGAATGACTTATTTTCTATATTAGTAGGTCTATGTTGTAGATTTTCTGTCACAGAATTCTTTTTAATATTTTTTGCAAAAGTGGTTGTGCTTTTATAAATTCTTTTAGCTTTTCCTTATCTGTGTATGTTTTTATTTCTCATTCATATTTGAGGGATAATTTTATGGATATAAAATTCTTGGTTGGCAATTTTTCTCTCTCAGAATTTTGAATATCATTCCATTTTATCATTCCATTGCTTGAATGGTTTTGATGGAACAGTCTGAACATATCCTGATGGGTTGGTCTTTTTATGTAATTGTTATTTTTTTGTTGTGCTACTCTCAGATTGTTTACTTATCTTTAACATTAGAACATTTGACTATTATATGTTGAGGTGGTTTCCACATAGGGTCAGTTCTATTCTGTGTTCTATAGATTTCTTGCATATTTTATGCTTTGTCATGATATCAGTAAGTTCTTCCTTAATATTTCATCAACTATCTTTTTCAGTAGTTATTTCTTCTTTCAGTTCTAGGATCTCTCTCAGTCATATGTTGTTCCTTTTGATGATGTCCCAAAGTATTTTATTTTATCTTCAATTTGGGGGTGGTGGTGTTATTTTTATAATATATTCTCTTTGTGTTTTGTTCTTGAGAGATTCATTTCCAAGATTACTGATCCTTTTTTAAAAAATTAACAATTTCATTCTCTTTATTGCTGTATTTCTTCCACTTTCACTCAAAGAGTAGGTCCAGATGATCACCTAGCAAGCATTTCAACCTGCCACAGGCTCCCTTTAATATTCAGTCCCAGAGAGGAGTTGTTTTCATAGTTCCATATTTTTCCAGCTTCTCAAAATGATCACTAGTTCAAGATTTCCAAAGGAACAGTTCCTTCTTCAATCAGTTAATCTGGCCCTTAGGCAGATCTCTCAGAATGCAAATATCCTGATAACTACAAAACACTAGGTGGGGCTAATCTCTTCAAAGACTGCTTTGAAAGTGTGTCCTAAACCCATCTAGAGGTCAAATTAATGGCTTGAGGCAAGTTGGTTTACAAGCTCTCTATTTTCATATTTCCTAGTAAACATTTGTATACATTCTTATATCTACAATAATAAGCATAATATATCAGGATAAACAACATAGAATCAGAAACCAAACTCAACTCTTAAAACAGTCAAGTTAAATCCTTATTCAGATTATCTAAATCCTCACCTAAACAGTTCTATTCACACAAAAACATGGAATTAGATTTCTGAAGGTATTAAAACAGATTCATGTTTTCTGTCAGGCACTCTGACCTTCTATCAACCATTTCCCTTAAGCACCATGGTTGCTGAGACATTATAATAGTGAATTTTACTCCTGAGTTCAAAATATATATTAACAACATTCATTTTTGCTATTTCATACAGGAATAACCAAAGACAGCATCTAAACAAAATAATTAAAGCTTTAACTTTCCATATTGTTTCCAGAAAGCAATTCAGTAAATTGCAAGGATATATCTGACTTCAGATTAGCCAAAGAAGAAAAATTATCATGAGGCATAAGTCAAATAAACATCTATTCTTCATCTTTATGATTTGTTTCTCCAGTACCCCCTCCCAAGGTACCATAATGTGTTAGTCCAGGTAGACTAGAGAAAAAAATTCATAAACACACATATGTATATAAGGAAGACTTATATACAAGAGGAACAGAAAATTGAGAAAGCATCCCAGCCCAGTCCAGTCAAAGTCCATAAGTCTGATATTGGTCCACATGTCCGATATCAATCCACAAGTCCTCTTCAGACTCTCAAAACACCTGCAATGACACCAGGATAATCACAAGTCAGTGGGTGCAGAATCTTGTGCATCCAGTGGTGGTAGAAATATCTCAGCACTGGCAGGAGTCTCTATGTGCCTTTTCCAGCTTCAGAATTCTTGTTCCATTAGGGTAGGCCCATGTGGCTTCTCCCCTGCAATGGGTCGCAAGGAATCAGCCTTGGGTCTTGTCAGTAGGGTGTCTCTAAGAGACTGAGTCTAGTCTTTCACCTCCATGGGGGAAATATCGTGAGATTTTCCAGAAGCCTCAGAGAAAATCATGTCCACACAGAGGAATATTGTGTTTTTCATTGGTACTACGCTGCACCCTGGTTGTCTCATCCCTTCTTTGTGATCCTTCAGTAATAGGATGTCCTATTGTCTAGAGTTGGGTTTTGTCTCTCTGCTCTGAGTCCCTTCATTCTCAACAATATGGGGGTTTTTTTTGGGGGGAGGGGGTCTTCTGACACCTGTTACCTGATCCTGTCAACACCTCATGATAGCACAGGCTGATGTTCTTCTTCCATGTGGGCTTGCTGCTCCTCAGCTGGATGACCGCTTTTTTAACTTCAAGCTTTAAGACCCTCACGCTTTATCTTTTGATAGTGGGGCACCATCAACTATCTTCACCACACTTACTTTTGCACTCATTTTGTGTTCTGTGATATGTCAGGAGGGTGAGCACTGGGCCACTTTCTTTAGAATGGGCACAAACTGTCTTTCAATCAATGGACCAGGCAGTTGCCTACAAAATTTCGTGGCACAAATGAATGATTACTTTCAGTCCTTCTTGAGTTGTTGAAACACCTAAATTGATATTTTTTCCATTCTAGGAACTAATGTAGCTTGGACTTCTTTCATGGTTCTTGATCATATGCCACCTCCTAAAAATGGATGTTTGTCTTTTTTTTTCCTTTGGTCCAGTGATAGTATGTTCTTTGCATCTTCTTTTCCCCACCCTCAGCAGTGTTATTAGGACATAATTTATATATAATACAACTCAATAATTCAATCGTTCAAGTAGAGTGGTACAATCACCACCAAATCAATCCTAGAGCACATCCTAATGGTTAAATAGCTTTTACACAAGCTGTGCAATCATGATCCATTCTGGGGCTCCCTCCTCCCTCCTGCCTTCATTATTTAATTCTGAAATCCCCTTTCCCTCCCTACTGTCCACCCCCACCCTGATCCCTGTATTTCCTATAACCCCTTGTACTGGTTATTCTTACTATGCATATACTTCTCCCATACTTCACAGTTAGGAGAAATAAAAGAAAACAATAAAAAAATCCACTAAGGTAGTAAAGATAAAATCATAAAAGTACAAACACACAAAACAAATAATGTGTAAGAAGGAGAAGATGCCATCTTCATGGAAAAAAGTAAGAGGCACTTGAACCCAGTACAAATTCAGGTCATGTCTATAGGGAAGTCAACTGGCCAAGTGTCAAATTTGATCCAACAGAATCGAGATTACAATAGTCTCTGCCTGATAGTAAGGCTGTTCAAGAATCTTGTCTTTGGCTAGAATGGATCTGTCAGTGACTCCATCTAACTAAATATTCTTCAGATATATTTGGCGTTCCCATGGTCCTAATATCCTTAAAAGGGGGGTGGGTGCTACAGTAATGGGCATTTGGTATATCTCTTGGTTGTTTTGACTTGCATTTCCCTGATGGCTAAAGATAGGGAACATATCTTCATGTGTTTATAAGTTATTCAAGCATCATGCTTTGTGAATGATCTGTTCCAGTCTTTTGCCAACCTTCTCACAGGGCTACTAGGTTTTTTTCCTTACAACTTCTTTTGATACATACTTCATCATTTAATATCTTTTACATGGGTCCATCAACATTATAATTTGAATTTTCTCCATTTGTATCAGCTTGCGGGTTGTGATGTGTTCTTCCTTTTTTGACTTTTTAACTCAGGGCCTTTTAAGCTTTCATTATAATACTAAACTTTGTATTTGTCTTATCAACTTTTTTATTTAACCCTTTCTTTTCCTGTATTTTTTAGTTACTCCATGTTGAATGAAGTGCAAGCTGCATAGTCTCTTCTAACTTCCACTGTAGGACCTTATGTTCTTCACATTCAGTAAACTTGAGAAATGCCATGACAGGCTCCAAAAGAGCTGAAACTTAAGCTAGGACTAAGTTTCTATTGTGGAGAAAACCTGTGACATCCCTGAAGCTGATGCAACACCGGGAACCAGGAACCAGGAAGAAGCATTCAAAATTTAACAAGTCTCTGACAGTCAACCAGAGAAGAACACAGAAGGCAGTTTGCCAATAGAGAACAGGCACCTTCTCTCCAATGAGGCTCTGTGGCAGGAAGTGTCCCTCCAATGAGACTCTATGGTGGGAAACAGGAAAGGGCACTTCCCTTATGTAAACTGAAACTATAAAAGCTTAGCTTTATGCAGCAGTCAGGGTTGGAAAAACCACTGTGCTGGGTAGCTGTGTGAGTCCAACCCTGGCTTACGCTAGAAAATAAACTCCTTTAGTTCATTTGCATCTTGAGTGCCATTTTCCATTCTCCTTGGGTAAGCTTGTCTCCCTGATCCAACACCCCTTTGGTCTTTTCTTTCTTTCCTGTTTATGTTTTTTTCTTTCTTCATATATGATATGTTTGTTTCCTGTTTTTCATAATCACTATTATCTATTTTATTAAAAAATCATGTTGAGAGCTCTTACAGCTCTTATAACAATCCATACATCAATTGTATTAAGAACATTTGAACATATGTTACCAACATTATTTTCTAAACATTTACTTTCTATTGAGCCCTTGGTATCAGATCATCTTTTTCCTTCCCTCCCCCACCACCTTTATGTCCCCTTGACAAATTATAGATTATTATTTTCATAACTTACATGGACTGCTGTCTTTCTCCACGGTTTCTGTTGTTCATTCCCCTGTGAGGGTGTGTGTGTGTGTGTGTGTGTGTGTGTGTGTGTGGTTACATGTCGGTCATGATGATGGGGTCTCTCTTCCTTCCCTTATCTGCCTCCTTCTTTTAAGAGGTGATTGAGAAAGTCAACATAATCAAGCCAAATAACTTCAAGAGTTGACTGTGGAGCAGATAATCAATTCAAGTTCAAGGTTGGGTTGAAGCTAAAGAAAGGAAAAATAAATGAAACTGTGACCTTGAGTATATCCCCCTTGACTTTAGACAGCATTGCAAGAACAGATTTGACACATTGAAAGCTAATTACAAACACTTGGCCACCAGAGTCAGTTTTGAATGTTATTTGGCCTAATTAGGTTGACCTTCTCAATCACCTCTTCCCACAAAATCAACTTGACAATTATACATTCCATTGAAGGAGCCTTCATGGTGCAGTGATTACATGTTAGGTTCCTAGCCTCAAGGTCAGCATTTGAAACCCACAGCTGCTATGTGGGAGAGACAAAACTTCCAGGAGCAGTTCTACCTGTTGTATAGGATCACATTAGGAGTAGATGCCAGTGAATTTGATTTGGTTTTGTATTCCATCTGGCAAGGTCCAGGTATGTAACAAAACTAACTCACTGACATCAAGTCAAGTCAATTCAGACTCACAGCCACAAGAAGTTTTGTCTATGTGAGTAGTTGCCGTTTATATTGCTGAAAAATTGTATTTGTAAGGAATATGGTAAGTCATTGGTCTAGCAAAACTCTGTCACACAATTTCCAGCTTCTTGTCTATTACCAAAGCAACATTTTCTGATTACTGTTACTTCCTCAATTCCAACTTTTGCATTCCAATTGCCACTAATCATGCATTTTTATTATATCAATTTCAGCTGGAAGAAGTTGGTGAACTTCTTCAATCTCAGTATAACTGGCTTTAGTGGATTATGAATAAGTTTAAATAATAGCAATTAATTCATTGATGTGACATTCAATGTCTACCTTCTAATCAGTATTTAATCACTCTTTACTCTCCCACTCTCAGTAATTATCCAAGAATATTACTCTTAATGATGAAACAGTTTCTTGGATTTTCAAATTAACAGTCTTTGGAATTGACTCAATTTAATTCTCCTCATTTTTTTTAAGTTCATTTACATTATTAGGTGCTTTATAGATTTATCATTATTCTTTGATGTTGCTGTGTTAGTCCCGGTGGAGTAAAGAAACAAATTCATATATATGTATATTTGTAAGCAAAATATGTAAACAAATTCATATATATGTATAAGAAAGAGGTTTATGTACAAGAGGAATGGAAGATTGAGAAAGCATCCCAGCGCAGTCTAGATCAAGTTCATAAGTGCAATATTAACCCATAATACTACTAACTGCTCTAAAACATATCACATTAGGAAGGTTTGAATAGAGGGAGAAAAATGTGGGGGGAAATTCAAAACCTCAAAGAAAAAGCAGACTGACTTGTATAATAGAGACTGGTGGAACTCCCAAGACTGTGCCCTTAGTTCCCCTTCAAGTCTGCAAATGAATTCACTTTTGTTGCTTAATTTTCACCTAACAGTGAGCAGCTCTATAAGGGAAACAATAACACTAGGATAACCATAGAGTTATCTCAGCAATTTGAGTTGAAAAGGACATCCCCACTCTCAGACCAAGTTCAGAAGAGTTAGAAAAGAAGAATGGAAATAGGAAGCACAAGAAAGAAGTTAGAAAAGTGATATCACATTGTGGGGATTGTAAACCATAAAATATAGCAAACAAAATGGGCGTGCTTGGTGAATGGAAAACTGATCTAATGGGTAAACCCTCATTCAATTTACAAGAAAATTGTTCTGCAGAAATCTAATGCAGCTCACTAAGGTGAGGAATGAGGGCGGGACAAGGAAACTGCACTCTGCAGTGTTTTTCATCAGCTCTGCTTCTGCATGGAATTTTCCACTGGATCCTGTACATTCAGGCAGCAGAACATCAGAATACTTCAAGAACCAGGCTTTGATGTAGTGTACATATCTGCTTACTTTCCACTGTCCAGGAATTCCCTCTCCCTTTAGGGAAGTTTATGTTGAGTGATTCTGCGGTGTGTATTAAGTAAGGAAAATATGTGGGTGAACACATGGCATTCTCTCTGCCAACTCTTTTCTTTATCCAATACCCACATAGATAGAGCACTCACACCTTCCTGAAAGAAGAGGACATGCTTTCCAGTGTTTGGGTCCATCACTGCATTGTATCAACCACAATTCCCAGGATTTCTACATCAGGAATCGTCTTCCCTCATAGATCCATGTGTGGATCGTGTTTGAAAATCATATAAACTAAAGAAGAGTTCATTTTCTGTCTTCATTACACAAATCAAATGGGTGATGACAGAGCCTGGTGGGCAGCCACCATAAAATTATCACTTGGCAATGGAAATGTAGCAAGCAGATACCGCAAAGCAGGTAGCACTATATGAGTATCAGACCAGAGAGTTAAGGACAACATCCTGAAGAATACTGAGAGTCACTGAAGTGAGAGCAAATACAATAGCACTAAATAGATTCATACGAGCAAAAACAATGGGAACAAAATGAAGGAAGAAATGGTAAAGATACCACCACATTGAAAGATTTCAAGATAGTCTTGTAGCCCTTCACAAAGGTGCCCTCTGTGGTGTAGAGGAACCCCAGCGATATATTGGTTATCCATTAGACAGATCCACCTGGTCAGCAGTTTGAAAGCTTTGCCAAAAAAAATCACTGGGCTTCTACTCTTGGAAGCAGGTAACAGTCTCAGAAACACATGGGGGACGGGGAGTTTTCTCAAAACTAAAAGTCAGAATTGACTGGAGGGCAGTAAATTTGGTTTGGCTTGGAGTCATTAACAACCGAGCCCTGTGGGTGTAGTGGCTACTCAGGGGGCTGCAAGGATCAGTAGGTCAAAATGACCAGCCAGTGCCCAGGGAAAAAGACAGGGCTCCCTACTCCTGCGAACAGTTACAGACTCAGAAATCTGTAGGGCCAGTGGTACTCCTACAGGGTCATCACTCATCAGAATTGAATCGATGCCAGTGGGTGAGTGAATGAATTATTAACAGGTGAAGTAGGCAAACAGCAAAGAGGTCTGAGGGTATGGTAAAGGGTAATCTCTTAATGTTTATAAGTTGTGCTGCTAATCACAAGGTCACCAGTTTGAAGATACCAATTGCCCTCAAACCTTTCTGATCAGTTCTACCGTATCCTACAGAGTCGCTATGAATTAGAATCGACCCAAAGACTGTGAATTATTCATGTTTCTAAACTCCCACCCCATGATTGGGTAGAGCTGTGAGAATGAGCCAGTTTGGGTTGCTGTTCCCCTAGCTAAAACAGAGCTGTCTTAAAATCAAGAACAGAGAAAATCCTGGAATTATTAAGGAAGAAAATCACTAGTAGAATACATTCAACATTCCAGGCTAAAGTTGGAAGGTCAAGACCCACAGTCACTAGTGGCTATTGCACAGTAACCATGTGACAGATCAGAGGTGCCTCATGGAGTCTCAGAGGCAATGTGCCAAAACAGAGCAGATTTCTTAGTGCATGGGGACCATGGCCAAAGGACCCTGTGGTTGGGAGGCTGGGGTCTGGAAAGATACTTGGTCATAGGAGGAGAGGTGTTGACTGTGGACGCATGAATGGATCACTGATTCTGGCTTGTGCCAACCTATTAACTTCCTTTAAAGATCCCTGTAATCATAAATATTGTCAGTTTTATAAGACCATTGCAATAGACTGTAGAACCCTGAAGAGAAGCAGAGTACCATGGAATAATGGTTGGTATCCAATAGGGTAAAAGAAAGATGGAGGGTAGAGGCTGACTTATGCCTTGTGACAATTAGCCTTGGGCTGCTGTGAAAGATGGGCTTACCTTTTCCCTGGGAAGCTTGAGGAGGTCATATATGGCAGAGGGTAAGTAAGAAAAAAACCTATTGTTAAAAAAGAATGCAAACTTTTATTAAACAACAACGTCAAAACGTGAAACTGTTATTTCTGAACATAGCCTCCATCTAGTTCTCTAAACTAGTGAATGCAGTGTGCTCATCTCTCTAACCTTTCCCTGAAGAATTCTGCACCGTTTAATTTATATTGAGTCAAAATGTAAGTTTGGCATTCTCAAAAAAAATTAACACACTGCCATCAAGTCAATTCTGACTCAGAGCAGCCCTATCAGACAGGGAAGAACTGCTTCTATGGGCTTCTGAGACGATGAATCTTGCTGGAGGAATTCAAATCATATTCTTTTGAAATATTCCTTGTATTTTTGGAACAAGAGAAGACTGAAGAGGCAAGATTGGAGATGACAGGTTAATAGAATATGGTTTCCCAGTGAAATTCCTACAGGGTAGCCCATGCTACTCTCAAAAAAAAAATGGAAATGTTTGCTTATTGTCATTAAACAAAACAAAACAGCTTCTTCGACCCATCTATTTGTTTCACTTTTTCCTCACCAAAACAGGCTTTAACTTTTCTTTAAACACATTCTTATATGCCCTTATGAACACCTTGTGTCCTTTGAGATAATATATCAAGATTACCTCTTGGGTATCAAAAAAAGTATTTAGCCTAACCTTTTGAGTCGCTCTCCCTACCTTGAATTTAACTGGTCTAGCAAGTCCCCTAGAAGCTACTGGATGATTCAATCATTTTTACAGATACCCTATGAAACTAAAATGAGGGTATTACTGATACAACATATGTGCAGCCATCCATTGACTACAGAGATTGCATAAACAGGTATCATTTAGAATAAGCCTGTATAAGTCTGACCTGGAACCCTAGTGCTCGTACTTTCTTATTTACTTCATAAATGTCACTGGTTTTGTAGCAATACTTTTTTACTTTCACTTTCATTGCTATCTACTTGTCAGAGAAATCTGAAGGGGTGAGAAGGTGCCTTTTAAAAATTAGTTCATAGACGTCTGTAAAATTCAGACTCACGTTGAGTCAGACTCACAAGAGCCTCGTGTATTACAGCAGAACCATCTTTGAACGTCCAGCTTTTGAGTTAACATAATTGTAACATTAACCTTGTGGACCTGCTATATTATTGAACAGGAGTACTGAAGGCATGTGAAAATCAGTCAAGGCCCTCTAAGAGGCATTAAAGTGTAGCTAATTAAGAGTTGAATCATTAACTGTGAGGACAGCAAAGTCTGGCAGTTCTCACACAATTTCTGAGGTGAAAACAACTAGCATGAAAACTTTTATTATGCCATATGGAAGTAAGTTACTATAGAAGCAGGAACGATGGCCTACAAGATTTTCCTCTACAGCTTACTAAAAATGACCATTATAACTACTTGTATGATAACTTAAAAAATAGTGGTTCTAATATAGTACATATTTTTATGTTGGTTCTCTCACTTTACTGTTACCATAAAACTCCTCATGTTCCAACAGATCCATTTGCTTAAAATTTAGTGGGAATAATCATAGATGGTTTTAATTCTGACACAGAATAGTTAAGTATTCAGCAAGTAGAACAGCTCGGGTATTTATTATTCCTAAATGGATTTTAGGTGTGATTTAAGTCCTACTAAGACCAATAAACATAATAAATAATCTTTCTTAGTCTCTGTGTTCAGCCAGATAGACTAGAGAAAGAGACACTCATATGTGTAAGAGAGAACTTTTTATCACAAAGTAATTATGCATCAGAAACCAGCCCGAGCTGGATACAAGTGGTTGTAAGATGGTAATAACCAGCTTGTAATTAAAAGATGATTTCAACAGAAATAAATAGAAAATGTCTTGAGATGATATATCCAGGAATACGTCATCTGTCACATATGCCGACCACCAGACTTGATCCTGCAGAAGGACACCTCACTTTATTTCTTACAGTGTAAAACTTGTCACTCTCAATGCTCTGTTGCCAGCAAAGAAACGAGCTTTCAGGCTGTCACAGGCAAGTGAGCACAGCTCCGTGCCAAAGCTAACTAACTTGCTAATCACCACTCATTCTGCAAAATGTATTGTGGAGATTTGGCTGACACATTTACCACCAAAGTGTCAACACCATTGTATTGAAAACAAGATAGAAAAACTGCCGAGTGCTTTGGCTTATGGTTGGTTGGCCTATGAAATCCTTGCAAGATGCTGAGGCATGAGACATGACTTGCAATATCCTCAGTGCCTATTTAACAACTGTCAGAGAAACATGATGGGGTGAGAAGGCACTTTAAAAAAATATATCATCGACTTCTGTAAAATGCAATATAAATGCAATATAAATCATAGTGGGGGGAAAAACCCCAGCCCAGTCCAGTCCAGATCAAGTCCAGTCCAGTCCAGATCAAGTCCATAAGTTCAATATTAGCCCATAAGTTTGATATTACCTCTTGAATTCCTCTTCAGACACACGCAGCACATGCGATGATGCAAAATGATGGATGATTGTAGGTTGGTGGGTGAAAAGTCCTGTGGATTCAATGGCACAGGATGAATCTTCAGAGCTCTGACTGCCATCAGTGTGACTCTATGTGGCTTGTCAACAGGAAGGTGAAGCAGAGATAGATATAGAGAGACCCATCTCTTCTGATGGGTGAATCAAGTGAGAGGAAACTCCCAGAATCCTCATGAGAAGGCAATGCCCACAAGGAGAGATCATTAGGCTGTGACCTGAGTGACAAGCTAGGTTCCACCCCTTCATTCTTGTAACAAGTTGACATGAAATTGTTTAACTACTCAGAATTCTCCACTCCCATCCAAGTGAATATGTAACTTTTATAATATTCTCATGAAAATGAAGTTAGCTACCATCAATCATCTGTCAGTTTGTTTTACTGTGGTGGTTTTGAATTGTTGTGATGAAGGAAGCTGTTATGCCATGTGATTTTTCAAATATCAGAATGGTCTTCCAGAGTGAACAGAATTTAGTAGAGCTTCTGTACGAAGAAAAACCTAAGAAGAAATAATATGTTATCCTCTTCTAAGGAATTAGTCACTGCAAACCTTATGATTAGCAGTAGAACATTGTCAGATAATTTTCCAGAGGATAGATCCCACAAGGGGGAAGGTACTCAAAAGAGGGTCACCCCAAAGTAGAGTTGATCTTAATGGAGTAGATGGAGTAAAGCTTTTATTTGTTGATGGCACAAGACTTAAAATGAGAAGACTGAGCTGAAATATACATCAATAATCAAAATATGGAATATACCAAGTAGAAGCTAGGGAAATTAGAAATTTTCAGAATTATAATGAAATGGATGCAGATTTATATTACAGCTATTAGTAGGTTAAAATTAACTAGTTTGGGTAAGTATGAGTCAGATAATCACATGGCTTATTATTCTAGGAATGAAAAATTTAAGAGTAATGATGTCCAATTTGTTGTTAAAAAACAACTAAATGAATCAACATTTTATGAACTATTCTCAAGTATAAGGTCTGCCTGTGGTAGGATACTATCTATACATCTACAATTAAGTCCAATTAATATAATAACAATAGAAGAATTACATATCCACTACTAAGGTCAGTGATGAAGAAATCATACCAATTTCTGTAATTTGAAATTAACCAAATATATAATCAAGACACATTGCTATTTATTTCCCATTGGCAGGTAAAAGTTGGAAAGAAATGAAAGGATGATTAATTAGGATATATAGCCTTGATGATATAATTGAAGTTTGTTACAGAATAGAAATTTCAATCCCAAAAATGTCAAAAGAGACATTTCAAGATCTATTCTGCAGTATAATGCTGTCTGCGATAGAATTATATTTATCTGCCTTCAATGAAATCCAATCAATACAACTATGATTATAATTTAAGTACCAATCACAAAAAAACAGTGATGAGGAAATTCAGAATTCTGACAAATTCTTCAGGTGAAAATGCATCAAACATCTAGTCAAGATTCAAAAATAATTATTGGTAATTGCAAAAGTTTACAACAAACGGGAATGCACTATTTTCCGTAAGTGGAAAATATGGTCTTGGTGATAAAAACAAAGTTGAAGATCGTATGATAGAATATTGCGAGACCAATAACTTGTTTATAATAAATATCTTTTCAACAACAGAATAGTGACTCTACATGTGGATTTCTTCAGATGAAATATTCAGAAATCAAATTGACAAAATCCATGGGACTAGATGGTGGAGAAGCTCAATATCAGCAGCTAAAATCTGGCCAGGGGCTGACTGTGGAACAGTCGATCAATTGCTCATATGTAAGTTCAAGTTAGAGCTGAAGAAAGTGAACACAGGTCCACAAAAACCCAAATACAACCTTGAGTTTATTCCACTGGAATTTTCAGAAAATCTCAGGAAGAGATCTGCTTCATTGAACACTAATGACAGAGACCTGGTCAGCTGATGACAGAAACCATCATCCATGAAGAAAGCCAAAGGTTATTAAAAAGAAAGGAAAGAAAGAAAATATCCAAGTGGGTGTCAGAAAACTCTGTATTAGACTGGGTTCTCTAGAGAAACAAAATAAAGTTTTATATAATCATATAAAACTTATGATTACAGTTTAATATAGATGATCTAGAGATAAATATGTAGATGATAGGTATAGAGATATAGATATATACAGCATGAAGAAATATAACAGCTAATTAGTACACACAGCAGTAAAGAGGGCTCAGTTCAACTCACTTCTGTAAAACAGCTAATAAACTGGAAGTCTTTCAACTCACGAGAGCTGCTGGAGCCAAGGTCAAGAAAGCAGACTGCTGAGTCTTCTGTAGGTCAATGCAGGCAGTCAAGTCACAGGCAGCAAATAGAAGGGCGGGTCACGAGTAGTCAGTCAGATGACATGATCTGACAGTTACAGCTCAACTAAAGTATACATCAGCAGGTGGCAAAGCATGTCTTAAAAGAATCTCAAGCTCTAGTGACACAGTCCATGGGTTGAGTGTCCCACAAGTAGTGTAGCTCGAAAGTTGAGGCAGAGAACTAGATAAGGCAGCCACACACTGGTCTGATTACTAGAGCACAAGAGAGAGAATAAGAGAGAGAGATGTGGCTCACCAAGCCACATCTCTTTGCTCTCCCATCAAACTGCAACCTTATTAATCCCACATGTTCTTTTTGGCAAGGTTGGAACAATAAACCTACCTACCACATTCTGAAATTTGTTCTTAATCATATGATAACTAAGGCAAATGAAAGAAGTAATGGTCAAAGAACTGAATTTCAACAACAACAAAAAACCAACTCCAAAAAAATGTAAAATACTATGATGAAATATGCAAAACCCTAGAGTTAGAAAAGGTATTCTATCACCTTTCTGTTCCATTCTAGTATGGAGTTTCTCTTCCTTGTTCTAATGCAGACATTTGTTGTTGTTGATTTTATATTTCCAGTTTCTGTGCAGTGTCTCCTTTTGTTTTGTGGTTTGTTTTCTATTAGTATTTAGTGCTTTCTATTAGTGCTTTCTATTAGTATTCTTTTGGCTTTCTTTGAATACATTTAAGATTGGTCCTTGTCTTCTTATAATTTTGTATTGTTTACTACCGTTTCTAGAACGTAGGCCATTATCATTTTTTTAGTAGACTTTTGTAGTTTTTTGTGAAAATTTATCTGTTTGGGTTCCCTGATTGAGCAACAGCCAGCTACCCAACTATTCTACATCACATACCTTGAAATGGTTGAATTTCCACTATTTCTTTTTAATACAGTGGCGGTGCTTTCCATCTTGTCTTCACTCTTCCTACACCATTCAATGTTTTGCCCATAGACTCCTACGGTGGTGCTAATCAAGGCTTGATTTTTTTTTCAGTTTTTAATTTTTTTAGTTTTTAGTTTTTTGTCTGCTTGATAATGCTGAGTGTGTTCTTCTCTTTAGTTTTTTTTAACTCCACATCTTTGCATATTTCTTCTTTATTTCCTATTTCTTTTATTAACTTTTCATTGTGAATTAGCTGGATGTTTACATATAAGATCATAATTTTTGCATTAACAACATAAACAACTTATCAACTCTCCCATGGCTTTCCCTATCCCCACCTCCCCTTTAATTCCCATCTCTTTATTTTACAACATTGTCTTCCCCTTCATCATGTTAATATGTCTACCTTTTTATCCTATTGCTTCCCATTCCTCCTATTCCCCTCCTAGTAACCATCAAAGTCTGCTTCTTATGTTAAGAAAAGCTTTTCTTGATTTTTATTTTTCATATCAGTGGTCTCATATATTTGTTCTTTTGTGATTTACAAACTTCACTCAGCATAATAAGCTGTCATGTATTGCTACAACTGTTGTTGGATTATCTTCAAAACATTTACTTGTATGTGATGTTAATGACATTCTATACTTTCAAACATTCTTTGGGGTTAATTTTCTTTGTGATGGGTACAGAGCGAGATCTCCTCCAGTCAGCTGGCAAAGTAGCTGTCTTCCAAATTTCCTGCTGCATACAACTAAGTGCTTTCATTGTTCATCAACTTGTTGTAACATCTCAATTGGTTCCATTAATTCCCAAAGCCTTATTTTTGACTAAAGTTTCAGTGTAGCATGAATTTCTTCCATCAGCACTATTATTTCTTGCTCATATGCTACCTCCTAAAATGGTTGAATATTGACCAGTTCTATTTGGTTCAATGACTGTGTGTTCTTTACATCTTCTTTTGATGCTTTCTGCATCATTCAGTATTTTATCCATAGAATATTTCAATATTGCCAATTTAGGCTTGATTTTTTTTTAAATCTTCCAGTTTAATCTATTGTAAGTGTTTGCTTCCTTTTGTATTTTCTATGGATTAAAAAGAGACGTTGCACAGTATAAGATATGAAAAAATGATAATTTATCAATTATCAAGGATTAATGAGGTATGGGGAGTAGAGATGATGGGGGAAAATGAGGCGGTGATATCAAGGGCTCAGGTAGAAAGCAAATATTTTGAGAATGAGGATGACAGCAGGTGTATAAATGTTCTTGACACAATGTATGTATGTGATAAGCATTGTATGAGCCCCAATAAAATGATTTATTATAAAATAAATAAAAGATACAGTAAGTAAATTTATCAAGTTAGTAACCAAAAAAAAAAAAAAAACCACTAAGAGAACAGAATAAAGAGAACAAATTCTAAGGGAAATGTTGGATTCGATTAAGAACTACAGCATTAGAATTACTTCACTCTCAGATCACCTTAACTGCAATAAAGCCACAAAAAGTTTCCCAGGAGAGGATCAAATGTAATTTCCCAGACTGAACTTGCAAATGCTGGGTGATTCATAGACCTTAATCAAAGAGATATAAAAAGATCAACTCTGTGGCCTATGTTAACATTTTTGAAAACCAAAGACAAGAAAAGAAATCTGAAAGGAACAAAAGAAAAAATGGGCTTCCTAAGAATCTGTGCGTATTTTCCCCCAGAAACTCTCTAGGGCAGAAAACAATGGAGTGTGGATATACATATAAAATATGGTGCCAAAAAAATTACCAACTATGAATTATTTACCCAGGAAATTTGTCATTCAAAAATTAAGGCATTTACAAACATACGTTAGCTCATTTGCCACACCCAAAGATAAGAACATTAAGAAAATCAAAGTAAACTTATCAAATATAGGGTGCAAATTAATAATAATGGAGACATACCAACAAGAATGGGGAAAGAAGGAGCAAATGTTATTATGTTAAGATTGCATGCTTAATGTTATTCAGTGAAAAATATTGTTGTAGTTTTAAATTATATAATGTGTGGTAATCATAAGAGATCACCAAGAATAAGAGAGCCCAAAAAAAGAGGAGCAAAGCAGGAAGCTCACTGCAAGTAAGCAACTAAATACAAAGAAAAAACAAGCTATCAGAATTTATAAAAAGAATATATGAAACATTTAAACAAATAAATAACAAAATGAAAAAGGTAGTCATTTTGTTTTTGCTAACAACCCTAAATATAAACAGTGTAAACACCTCGTGAAATAACTAGAACTTGACAAAATGGAATTTAAAAATAATCGATCCTTTTGCTGTTTACAAGAAGCACGCCTGAGAGACAATGAGACAGAAAGTAAAAGGATGGAGAAAAACACTACATCCAACAAGTAAGCTAAAATAGCAATGGAGTCCATATAATATTACATGTAGGACACTTTAAACCAAAAGCTACTACAAGATATAAAACGTTTACCATGCTTTTCGGACCATAAGACACAGCTGACCATAAGCCACACCTGACCATAAGATACACCCAGTTTTTAGAGCAGGAAAATAAGAAAACAATATTCTGAAACAAATAGTAGCAGTATATTAAAATGTTCTGGGATACACCACCTTTGGACTATAAGACACACCCTCATTATCCCCCCACTTTTGAGGGGGAGTTGCTCATTTTTGTTGCCTTCTATTTTACTAAGCATGGTGCCCCTTTCCAAGGACTGGTTTCTTCTGACACATCCAAAGTACGTGAGATGAAGTCTTCCTATCCTCGCCTTTAAGGAGTATTCTGGCTGTACTAAGATACAGATGTTTATTCTTTTGGCAACCCATGGTACTATCCATATTCTTCTCCAGTACCGTAGTTGAAATATTATCACCTGAGAGCTGGAGAGAGGGAGTTGAGCTATCATTAATAAGCCATCTTAGAAGCAGCAGTAGAAAAGAGAAAATTCCTGAAAAACTTGAGAGAGCATTTTGAGATCTCTTTCTGAAGTGATGGAGGCCACTGAGACCAGATAATGCACAAATGTGGCCTGGAGACTCCAAGCAGCAGTGCCGAGCCTGTGGGGTACCCTCTCCCTCTCTGACTCAAGACTATGGAACAGTTGAGCAGGTGGCTGTGGCAGTCATGTGCTTATGTTAATTTTATAATTGAAATGTAGGGGTAGAGTCTGGCCTGTTAATCAGGAGAAAGCCACTGAGTAGCCGATGAGGCCTCTATGTGGGCATGGCTTTCACCTGAGACTCCAGGAAAATCTCACGATATTTCCCTCGTGAAGATGAGATGCTATCTTCCCCAGTTGTTGGGAGTTAGTTTCAGAGATGATTAACCACAGGCAACACAAGATGCAGCCTCCAAGAAGCTGGAGGAGCCAGCGGAGAGACCACATGGCTTTGCCCTGATGAAGACAGACCTCTGAAGCTGGAGTGGCATGCTGTTGATGGACCTGACCCTGGTAGCGAGGAGCCATGGGGAGACCCCTGCCAGCGCCAGAATTCTGCACCCACTGACCTGTGACTTCCTGAGTCGGAAGCAGACTTTATAGACTTACTTCAGGCATATGTGTTAATATTGGACTTATGACTTTGCACTGGACTGGATTGGGATACCTTCTTAGTGTCATATTTCTTTTGTATATAAACCCTTTCTTTATACCTATATACATGTCTCTGAAATTTGTTCCCCTAGTCTACCCGGACTAACTCAGTGGCCCATGTCACTCTGGCCCATGGAAGCAAAAACTTAAGGAATACAAGAGGGTAAGAACCATAGACTTGGCTACCACATAACAGAGAAGCTGAGAACTGGAGAGAGACTTGGGGCTGTTGGTTGAGAAGACCAATGAATGTGTCATTATTTGCTTTTCCTGACTTTCCCAATAAACAGACTTTCCTATTGAGTTTCCTAATAAACATCTTTTATTATGAGTATCATCAGTGAGTTCTGTGTGGCCACTGCAGTGAATGATCAAACCCAGCATAGATGGAGAGTGGTGTGGGTGGAATGGTTGATGTCAGATAACAAATGATAGAGCATGGAAGCTTGTCTCACTCTTGCCTGCTGGCAAAAACGAAGCCAGAGGAGATTAGATGTGTCCATCTTCATGCCATTTCATACACCTGCTGGTATTTGAAATACCAGTGACATTGCTCCCAGTATCATGACAGACAAGCCACCACAGTAGAACAAAATGACAGACAAGCAGTGGAATAAAAGGATAAGAACACCAAAAAGATATCAGAGACATAAGAATAGTACACATTCTTTTCTAGTATACATGTATCACTGGACACAAAACAAATCTTAAATTTTTTTTTTTTTTTTAGGCATCACTGCCCTCAGGTGGTGGGAGTAGGAGGCTCAGCCTTTGCTCCTGGGAGCTGGAATTGAACCTCCATCCCAGTGGGCCGCAGGCCTGCCCACAACCACTACGCCACCGGGGCTCAGCCCACAAATCTTAAATTTTATTAGATTGACATCATACAAATAATTTTGTTTGGGAATTACTGAAGGAAGCTAGAATTCAACAAGATAAATAAAGAAAATAGAAAAAATACATAGAAACAAAATAAACTCAAAACAATAAAGCATATGGTGATAAAATAAAAGTAAAATAAAAAATTCATAAAATCAAGTGAAACCAATGAAAAGTTTTATGATAAGAAAAATGGGACTGAAAGGGAAAGGTGTAGTAAGAAAAACCTACAAATATAAAAGGAAAGGCCCAAGTTCATTAATTTAAACTAACAACAACAGAAAAGAAAAAGCAAAGTAATCCAAAAGCGAGTCCAAAGAAAAAACCAATAATAGCAAAAAATTGGGGGCAAAAATAAACTAAATTAAAAACAGGAAAAAATTAAAGAATAATAAAGCTAGAAATCAGTTTTTTGGAGTGATTAGGCAAATAATCAACTGTAGCAGTGGTTTTCAACCTGTGGGTTGTGACCCCTTTGGGGGTCAAAAGACCTTTTCACAGGGGTGCTCCTATTTATAACATTAGCAAAATTACAGTTATGAAGTAGCAACAAAAATAATTTTATGGTTGGAGGGGTCACCATAGCATGAGGGACTGTATTAAATGGTCACTGTATTAAAAAGGTTGAGAATCACTGGTTTAGAGTAACGAACAAACAAAAACAACTAATCAGAAGAGACAAATAATCACCTCAAAATTAAGTTAATGACATTGCAATCAAAGTAAAGATTTAAAAAACAGAACTAAAGAGATCATAATTGAATTCTAAGAAACTTTATGCTTCAACATATATGGAAGCATAACTGAAATTGATGACATTTTAAAAATATGTAACCTCTCACTAGCATAAGTAGGGGCAGGAAATTTCAACAGATCCATTATGAAAGAAGAGATAGAAATGTCATTCAAAAACAATCAACAAAAAGCCCAAGATCAAAGGGCTACACTGAAGAGTTTTATCAAGTATTTCAAGAAAGATTGACACTGCTAGTTAATCTCCTAAAAAACACAGAAAGGAAAGTGCACTACCACACTCTTTCTATAAAGCCAGCACATAACACTGATCTAACTCAGGAAAACCCACTGCCATTAAATTGATTCTGACTCATAGTGATTCATATCCATTTTCCCAGACTATAAAGTCTTAAGGCAGCAGATAGTCTCATTTTTCTCCCAGAAGAGGTAGTCATCTTTTGGGAATTTTAATGTATAGATTTTTCTGAACCAGACCAATTTTGACGATGACTCACTTGGCAGAACAGAAACTCCAGGAAAGTGGCTATTTCTTATAAAGAAGTGCTTCTTACCCTGTGCAGTTACCACTTGGTTAATAGCATTCTCTCTTCTTCATTTGATGTGTAATAGCAAAGCATCTTTGATTGTAGAAGTGAAATATACTGTCGCGAGCCCCTCTCTGAGACGGATCAGGTAAGGAACACGCAACACACGACGCGAAGAATGGCTAGGACTCTTCTGATGGCGTTTACGGCAAAGTTTAATGAAGCTGCCTCACTTTCAGGAGGTCAGCGAAGGAGGAACCCCGAGGAGGAGAAACCCAAAGCTTTTATAGCCTATTTTAGGCGTGGCTCTATGCAA